>SJYF01000050.1:259866-291804 GCA_006410515.1 Procapra przewalskii
GCAGCAGCAGCAGCAGCAGCAGCAGCAGCGGTAGGTTGGTATGTATAGAAATAGCAACATGTTGGCCAAACTAGGATATTACATAGTATCCACATTCATGGGATCAGAGGGGAATGTATCAGAAAGGCAGGCTTTGCTAATCCCCAATCCTGCCCTGAATTCCCTAAAAGCAGCCTTTCCCAAAGGTAAAGTTCCCGCGACTCACTGGAGGTCCTCTGGAAATGCAGACTGGAGTTCAGCCCCAGCGGATGCCGGGAGCTGGAGCAGGGACCCAGACTGTCTGTAGATGGTGTGGGTGCAGCTTATAGAGAGCCAGAAACTGCCATCTCAGAGGGCCCTTCATCAGGGAGCCCGGACTCATGCCCGCTGTCACCCGGTGGGCTGGGCACGCCGGGCTTTCCTTCTGACAGACTCACCTGTCTGGGGCCCCCTCCTTCATCACCACAAGGGCCGTGGCTGCCTTCATCTGAGTGGTCTGTTGATGCCATCATTTCACTCCCCCAGTTTTGCTGCTCAATTTCATATCTTTAAGTCAAGCATCATAGTAACACCTTCCAGCCAACCCCAGAGGGCTTGCGGGAGAATCAGAGGGAGGCTGTTAGGAGAGGAGCGTGTAACGCAGGGAGAACCCCGCCCTGCAGATGTGTAGCATCCTGGTTCTAAATGATAGGGGTTTTAATAGGAAGCATCAAGAAGAATGTCTGAAGCATGGTTATGCTGTCCAGCCCTGTGCCCGCTCTGTGCCCATCTGTAAGGTGAAAAGGTGCAACCGTTAGGCTTGTGAACATAGCCTCACACTGGGTGTTGGGCTTCCCAGGCTGCTCAGTGGTAAAGAATCCACCTGCCACGCAGGAGACTTGGGTCAATCCCCAGATTGGGAAGATGCCCTGGAGAAGGAAATGGCAACCACTCCAGTATTCTCACCTGGAAAAATCCCATGGACAGAGGAGCCTGGTGGACTACAGTCCATGGGGTTGCAAAGATTTGCATATGGCTTAGCAACCGAGCAGCAGTGGCAGCAGCGCACTGACACTGATCCAGGGCATGACTGCAGCAAGCCCAGGCAAATACTTGTGGTTCAATATATTTATAAGTTCACTTTCTTTGGACATAGGATCAGAAATTTTATGATGTATGTGTCCATGGACTTTCTTTTTTATGCAATCAAGTTATGAAAAGAAGCTTAGGCATTCTTCTGAGAGTCCCTGAAATGACAGATTATAGAGTCACTGAGATTACAAACTAAATTTTGAATTAATGATACGAAACTCCTCATCCCAATTGCATAAAAGGGAATACAGCCTTGGAGGAACTTGTGCTCACTCGCCATCAGCTGCGCGCTGTAGGGGCAAGCAGTTGGCAGTGCAGCAGAAGGACGAGGTATCGCGAGCTGAGTTCTGCCCTTCAGCTCTGGGGCCCTTTCCTGCTAACACCTCCAAGGGGAAGCCACCTTGAGTTGAATTCCATGTCATGGCTTAAGGGAATGCTCTCTTCCAGTCCCCAGGCCCCATGTTACATATTCATGCTGGCACAACAATCAGAAACAAATAGATTTCCAGGAAAGCTTGCCAGAGGAATTAGGACACCAGGCCCAGCAGGCAACATGAGAGCAAATTAGAAGACAAAGTTCACTCTCGAAGTCACGGCCCCTGTCTTTGCTGTCTGCCCTGTTCTGCTGAAGGGATTCATGACGGTAACCATCTGTCCTTTCTGTCTCTGCTGACAACACTGGCTGGATGGCAGGGTCTGAGCAGGTATCCCTGCAGCCTTTCAGACCTCAGGAGAAGCCAGGTGCCCAGCACCTCGGCAGCATGGAGGGGGCGTGCCACATGGACACGGGTCACACCGAGGCATGCTGGTCGCCAGGAACGGTCCACATCCTTGTCATGACTGTATTTGTGCCATTGGACCGCCTAGCTCTCCAGAACACGCAGCCTAAGGGTCCACCCTGCCGGCCACCCTGACTCTTCTCCCTTCTTCCGTCTGCTTGGAGCTAAAGACCGTCGTCACACACACGCGTGTGGGGGAAGGCCCTGAAGGGTTTCTAGTAGAAAATTAACAACCTCTAATGGATGCTGCCTGGGTCTGCTGGCTACTAGCTGTTGTAATCTCCTCATCTAGTGTGGGCTTGTAACTCAGAGACTGAGGAAGTTAGTTACTTTTACCATCACCTTTCCACCGGCTGGACTTCCTCTGCTCAGTCAGATCCAATCCAAATACAGACTTTGGAAAATTCCAAATATATTGTTATTGTTAGGATTCCAAATGGGCTATAACTGAATATCATCGTAAGTTCGCTTCAGGTTTCCCAGTAGCACATCTATCCCTCCCACTTAAGAATGATGATAATCTTGAAACTCAGATGCCAACACAGGCTTCTAAATTTAATCTGGTGTAGATTCAGTAGTACCGGATGCACTTCTGATTGCTCTTGATACGTGCTGTCTTGTTCACCAAAATCATGCAGATCGATTGGGAAAATTGTTAAAATACATTTTAACACATTCTTCTTCCCTAAGGTAAAGTTGTTGCTAGGAAGTGTATTTTCATGGTATCTCGATACCAGATATCATGGTCATACAAAGCCTTTCATCTAAGGGGGAAAAAAGCACTTTTTAAAGAGTTTTGATGTTTACTTAAACATGACAAATGTATCCCTGTTTTAAGTGAGAGTTAAATATTCACTGATTTTAGACTCTGAGACCTGTGACTAGTCAACAGCACATTTCTTGACCGCAGCTGCCTGTTCATCCCGTTGTTGGATCCAGAGTCTGGGGCCGTGAGCGGACACACAGCAGAGAGCCCAGTGGCTTTCTTGTTTTGTCCTTTTGTTTTTGTTACCACTCCAGTGGTTCCGCTCCCGAGAGAGTTCCTGATAATAACTGAACTTCATCTCTTAGGATATCTGTACTGAAAATATAACTGACTTCAATAGATATGGATAGACTTAATACTGGCTTCAAGGTTGCAGGATTATGAGGCAAAGGAAAAAGCCAGAACACTCAGTGCAGCTCAGATTCTGATGGAGATTCAGGACTTCTCTTTGGATGATGGAAACCTTCCCTCCAGTTTCTCAGCTTCTCATTTTATTCAGTCTTTCTCCTTCTCTCCCTCCCACCCTCACACTCTGTCTGTCTCTTTCCTGATTTGCCTGCATAGGGACAGACAGGTAATGGAGAAGAAATTGAAAGGGAAAATACAGGGAAAATGTAAATGAAAAGAAGTTATTATAACTGTTATAATGAAGTGCCTTTCATTTAAATATAAGAATGTAACGCTGAAATGAACTTGTGATCCTGAAATGCATTTTTAATGAGTTTCCTTTTTATTTTGCTGCTTCAGTGGCATATTTTAAAGACCCTTTGAAAAAGCCACATTAAAACCCCCACCAAATGCCACAACACGCAAAATTGGATATTGGTTTATTCCAAAACTGCTGATCAGGAAGAGTGGCTCTTCATCACAAAATGTTGCAGTCACTTTATTTAAATGAGTTTGAATTTGCATTGTGATGTGCCATTCTGATTTAGGGAAAAAAATTAGATTTTCAGATCAAATTGACCCAACCAGTGAAGCGTTAAGGAACTGGCAGGTTTAGTCTGAAAGCCTCATGTTCTATCAAACCTGCAGCTGGTGGAAGTCACCGGGCCCGTGGGAAACAACTTTCTCGCCGTGTCCTCCTCTGTCCCCGCCAAGTTCCGCTCTCACCGCTCTCCCTCTTGTCCCCCCAGGAGAGAGGCCGTTCCAGTGCAACCAGTGCGGGGCCTCCTTCACGCAGAAAGGCAACTTGCTTCGGCACATCAAGTTGCACTCGGGGGAGAAGCCCTTCAAGTGCCACCTCTGCAACTATGCATGCCGCCGGCGCGACGCCCTCACCGGCCACCTGAGGACACACTCCGGTAGGTCCCCTGGGCGGGCGCAGGTGGGCTCAGCGCAGGGGTGCCTGGCTCCCTCTGGGCGGCCCTGTTTCCAGGACCAGTGCCCCTGGGCATTGGCTGCACCCAGAGCATCAGAGACATGCGCTCTGGTCTCCCAACAAACCAGAGGAGAAAGGTGGGGAAATATTACACGCTCGTGCACACACACACACACACACACTCACACGTCTCCTCTTAGAATATTTTAAGAGAGTCCTCCTCATCCCGTTTTTCAGGTAAGTGGGTTTTTCTTTGCAAAGATTTTACCACCTTGCCCTTGACCTGAGTCTGCAGCCAATGCCCCAAAGTTTCCAAACACATCTCTCCATGATCATTGTGAAGCCACCCTCATTGCTGTTTAAGGCCGAGCATGTCGGGGTTCATCATGGGGATAGTTTTCTTTGCAAAGGTGTTGCCTGGTGCACCCCCAAATGGGCCCAAAGGTATCCAATATAGCAGTCACACCAGAGGCTGACTGAGGCCCCGGTGGGATAGGCCAGTTTGGAGCTGTTACCAGAATGTAGTAAACCCATCCAGGTAATTGGGGTCTCAGTGAGATGATGGTATCTGTGAATGTTCCACAGTATTTGAAGTGTTCCAGCCTAGGAGCCCAGACCAACCTCTGATTATACTGGATCTCCTGCCTCCATAGCAAATTCCTTGGTGTTTCATGATCCAGTGGCCCTGTGATCTTCCAGGTCAGAGGAAGACAGGGTGAGACCTGTGTGCTGCCCCTGGGGGCATCTGACATCACGCCCTTCCCCTACCCTCAGGGAGCTCACCACCTAGACCGGCAGCTCCCCATCACCCCCAGGGCAGCACCTCAAAGAGGCCCCTGGCCCGGAGGAGGGGTGCATGTCCTTGCAGAAGGTTGGCCTGGACTCAGGTGTTCTCTCCCCCATAGGCAGTGAGTGTAGTTAAGGCCACGGTTTGAAGCTTTCAGGCATTTGTTGAGCTCCCCAGGGAAGAGACAGCAAAGCCCCTGTGTGCACCAGGTGCCACGATGCATGTGAAGGGACGGCAGGGGCAGAGGGAGGAGACAGCAGGTCTCCAGGGAGAGGTTTCTGGGTTCACCTTTGGAAAAGTTCCCAGTGAATGTGTGGCTCTCTGAGTGGTCCTAGAAAGGGGGCTCTGGGGCATTTATGGGTACGGTGGGGATGTCCTCCCGAAGGGGCTCATCGGGAGGCCTTGGGGACAGGTGCAGGGGGCAGGCTGCCAGTCTGGTTCTCAAGTGCTCAGCCCAGCCATCTCCCCTTGTTCTGACCTCCTTCCTGACCATCAGCATAGGGGAGGCTCCTAGGTGCTCTTAGAAATCCGGGATGGTGTGGTGTGGGCGAGCGTGCTGAAATCTCCTGAGAGAGGAGCCACTTGAAGCCAGTGGCTCCTCCCACAGCGGGAGATCAGTGGGTGACCCTGGGCCAGGGCCCTGCGGAGGGCTGGGAGGACTTTGCTGCAGGGGACAGGAAGACGGCATTTCCCCAAAGTAGAATGAAGACACTGTGGCAGTGAGCATTCTTGGATGCTTGCAGCGTGGATAATAAGGAGTGCGTGTGTTGGCCCCTGAGAGGTGAAGGTTTACAGGGTCCCTCTAGGCTTCAGATGTGATGGTTACACCGTCTGTGTACAGAGCCCACCAGAAGTCTGGGACAGAGCCGCTTCACCAGTACCCTTCGGGTAGAGTCAAGCCGACGCCGTCACAGTAGGTGGTGATGCTACACTGGAGCTGGTAGGACACACAGCACTCCTTTGGTAGAAAAACAAAGACTCAATCTTAGCTTGACACCTAGCATTGTCATCCCATGTCACTCTGATTTGCAACAGAAATCTCTTCTGTGTATCCGTCATGTGGTGAAATTAGAAACATCTAGTGCCATGTTTTAGGTTATTCTGGCTCCATTCCTGCTTATTCCATTTGTGGCATGATAGTATCCTGCTCCAAGTGTTAATGTCCTGCTAATAATATAGATAGTCATGGGCTTTGGACAGTTTTTTTCCATTAAAGATTCACTGATGAGCAAGTAGATAAAATTATAGGGAGAGAACCATCGTTGATCCAGGGCTGCTGGGGATTCTGCCATCAGAAAGTGCCGCTGATACACAGCTCCTGGGGGAAGAAAGAAAACAACAGTGCTTTAGCTTCTACAAGATGATTTCGTAGGAGCAAAATGACGACTTCAGCCTTGGTCTGCAAACCTAAGTGTGGCTGTGTTCTATTCCGTTGTGAAGTGGCTGCACTCCCATTCCAGTAAAAACTGCCATTAACTTGGTAGCTTTCCCTGGCCACTGGTGTTGGTCCGAGATTCCAGCGATAGGCCTTGTCCCATACTAAGAAGAGGGTGGTCTGGAATGGTGGGGGAGGGTCCCCCTCCCTTCTTCTCTGCTTTCTTTGGAAGTTGCAAGCTTTGCTAGTGACCTTCCTTCCTACAAAATAGTGGGCTATACTTTAAGATACACTGTAGTTCAGTTGCTTCCAAGAACTGAAGTATGTTCCAGAGTTAAAGTCATTCATATACTCAGACAGAAATGGGTATTCAGATAGAAATGGGTTTTCAGACCACAGGCACAGGAATTTGCTGAAGTTACAGTGTTTCCAGGAAAGGACGTGGAGTGAGTTATCTTTATTCTACTAGTTTCTAAAGGGCATACTCAACAGAAAGTGCATTTTTAAGCAACATTGTCTATTTCAGTGTTGTTTCTCTGATGTGAGGGATACAACACTTTCTCCAGATAAAGAATTATTCTTTTTCCTCCACTGGTAAATGTTCCGGAAGTCAAATTTTGGTTTTCATCCTGGTTTTCTTAAACTGTAGATTCTGTTCACCTAAGTAAGAGATTTAACCAATACAAGCTTTGGTTAAGCCATTTCACCAAACATTCCTATGTGGATGGCGTAGATTTTGACATAATACTCTCAAATATGTGAAATCTAACCATATGAGCAGGAAAGGAGAAGATTCTGGCTTTAGAATGGAAATTAATAGAATACCCTTTATCCACGTCATCCCCTAAAATGCTATCTATTAAAATCTCCAAGTGGAGGTATGATACGAATTTGCGCCAGTTCCTAAAATATCACTCAATAAAATTCAGGGAGAACTAAACTGTCTAGACGCACACTGCTCAATACAGTAGCCACAAGCCATAGGTGGGATTTACGTTTTAATTACTTAAAGTCAGAGTTCAAATTTCTGTTTTTAGCGGCACAGACAGCACGTCGGTCAGTGCTCACACGTGGCTCGTGGCTGCTGCACTGGACAGCTCAGGGGGAGAGGACTTCCTTCTTCACAGTGAATTCTGCTGGACAAGGCTGCTCTGTTTAAGAGAAGCCACGCTATTCTAACAGTCTCTGGGGGAGAAAATAGAGCTTTTCCAAGTTAGAACCAGAAAACACATTTGGGGAACAGAATGCTCATTTCACTGGACTCTGTTTATCCACTGTGGTTTCTTCCAGACCTCAGGTTGTTAGTTTGACACTAATTTAGGAGTTGAATTCACTTTGGTTGCGTTAAATCCGGCACCCATGTCATGCCAGACCTGGCCCATGGTGTACAAGTGGACAGAGGCTGACTTTGGAGCTGAGTGCGTGTGTTATCCTGCCAGCACAGGTGCATCTTCCCCTCATCTCTGCCTTGGTGTTGGGCATCCCTGGTATCACACTGCAGCGGTTTGCTTTCTTCAGTTAAAAGACAGACTTCATGGTTTCAGTAGGAGAGAATTTGGTAGGCCGGACAGGGAACAAGTTAAAATGAAAAAAAAGGTGACAGGAGTTCTTGGTACAACCAGGAAACTCCTGATCACTCACATTCTTAAATTCAGTCATCTTATCGGAGTCCATAATACTTTTAGCTCTCGAGAATAGAGGGGTTGTGTTTTGTTTTTTTGGTCTTTTTTTTTTTTTGCCTTTTTGATAAGAAGTGTATTGCATGCCTTCCCATGACACGTATGGCTGCTATTTAATCGGGGTCTCGAACTCCATTGTGTCTCCTGCAGTTGGTAAACCTCACAAATGTGGATATTGTGGCCGAAGCTATAAACAGCGAAGCTCTTTAGAGGAACACAAAGAGCGCTGCCACAACTACTTGCAAAGCATGGGCCTCCCAGGCACGCTGTACCCAGGTAAGCACCGAGGGCACAGGCTGCCTGCCGCGCTCCCCTGCCCGCCGCAGGCATGGGCCCGGGAGCCGCCACAGCTGGGATGGAGCGGCGTCTCTGGCCACTAAAGTCTCACGAGGACTGCCTCCTGCTCCCCAGCTTCCCCAGACTTCCTCTCACCAGGGAGCACGTGCTCATGAAACCCCTCCCTCTCAAAATCTGGATCAGTTTCTAAGATCATAGAGACCCTTCAAAGTCTCAGGTTTTTCCTTTTCCTTTTTTTTTTTTTTTTTGGTTTTTGGTTTTTTTTAACCTAGGAGTATAGATTGCTTCTTTGTGCTTAGTCATCAAAATACGATGTGAAAGCTGGCTGTAAAAATGATTTTTTTCATGAAGTGGATCAAATAAGAGTGTTCAGGCCATGTTTTCATTCATCGGTGTTGGCACCTGCCTGGGACATGGGGTAATTGAAAGACCCTGCCTGTCTGTGGTCCTGCAGCTGTCACAGGATTCAAGGGAAGCTTCTTTTTTCCCTCACGTGCTTTGATGCTTCACTATATATCTGTTGCATCTCAAGATGTTTGGCTCTGATCTGAGACGAGCTGAACTGAAAGGTGTTAACAGAGAGAGTACGGAAAGGGCTGAATTTACTCAAGGGGCCAGCAGTGTTGTCAAAAGCACCTTTCTGATTTTCTAAGACATGAAATTTATGGATCGATCAGCTCAAGTTCACCTCTTTCAAAACACTGCTCATTTAGCATGACTGCTGGAAAAATCCTCGTGGGATGGAGGTGTGCGTACATGGTAAGTCACTTCAGTTGTGCCTGACTCTCTGCAACCCTATGGACTGTAGCCCACCAGACTCCTCAGTCCATGGGATTCTCCAGGCAGCAATACTGATGTGGGTTGCCATGCCCTCCTCCAGGGGATCTTCCCTATCCCTACCCAGGGACTGAATCCTCGTCTCTTACATCTCCTGCATTGGCAGACAAGTTCTTTACCACTAGCACCAGATGGAGGAATATATGTTGAATGAATAGCTGAGATTTTATCAAGCCTCATTCAGCTTCCTGACTTTAATAAATGGCTCATAAAGAAAAATCCACCAGGAAACTCTCAGGTTATTAGTTTTAAATGTTAACATTTATTTTATTTTGCTATTGGGATTATTGTCCCAATATTTTGTCATTGGGATTGTTATCCCAATATTTCGTCATTGGGATTGTTATCCCAATATTTTGTCATTGGGATTGTTATCCCAATATTTCGTCATTGGGATTGTTATCCCAATATTTCATCATTGGGATTGCTATTGGGCTTACTATCCTGTTTTTAAGTGGGGTGGCGGTTTTAGTCTCTAAGTCATGTCCAATCCTTGCACCCCATGGACTGCAGCCCGCCAGGCTCCTCCGTCCATGGGATTCTCCAGGCAAGAATACTGGAGTGGGTTGCCATTTCCTTCTCCAGGGGGTCTTCCCGACCCAGGGATCAAACCCAGGCCTGCTGCATTGCTGGCAGATTCTTTACCGACTGAAAGGGAAGCCCCATTTTTAAATGTGCTTCAGTGCTATTAAGTGAATTCAGTAATGCTCAGATTACTAATGGCAGCTGAGGTCAGAGGAAAGAGTACTCAGTGTCAGAAGAAAGTCCTAAAAACTGAGCAGTCTTGGCGTCAAGGAGTAGGATGCTGTGGTTCTAGTTCCATGTCCCCCACTGATCTGGGGTCAATCTGGGCCCAACATTTGTTTTCACTGGGTCTTAATCTTCTCACTTGTAAAATAGGGAGATCGCATCAAGTTATCTTTTAGCTTCCTGCAAAGTCTAAGGTCTGTTTCTAGAACCTAAATGCACTGTAGCATAGTGGGAGAGAGGAAAGTAGGTATTAATAATAATAATAATAATAATAATAATTTATCAATTTGTGGCCAAACCCTCAAGTAAGAGATTAAGGAATTAGAAAATGATTATAGTCCTTTAAAATAAAATGTAAATACTTGATATTACGTTTTTCTGTTAAAAAAAAAAGGGTATTGGAAGTCAGTGCTCTTAATGAATGATTAAAATAAGTCATTTATCTACTCAACAAATATTTACTGAGGACATATTATATACCATGCCAAGTCCTACTGAAGGTCAGTTCAGTTCAGTCACTCAGTCATCTCAGACTCTTTTCAACTCCATGGACTGAAGCACACAAGGCTTCTGTGTCCATCCCCAACTCCCAGAGCTTGCTCAAACTCATGTCCATCAAGTCAGTGGTACCATCCAACCATCTCATCCTCTGTCATCCCCTTCTCCTCCTGCCCTCAATCTTTCCCAGCATCAGGGTCTTTTCCAATGAGTCAGCTCTTCACATCAAGTGGCCAAAGTATTGGAGCTTCAGCTTCAGCATCAGTCCTTCCAGTGAATATTCAGGACTGATTTCCTTTAGGATGGACTGGTTTGATCTTGCAGTCCAGGGGACTCTACTGAGATAGTAATCTGAACTTCCCTCCAAAACTGCACACATGGAATTGGGATGGCAAGATGATCCAGAGGCCCGGCAGAGCTCACAGGTTGCCCCCGCTGTTTTCACGACAAAGCAGACAAGCCCTAACGTCCAATGGGCTTCGGGGAGCTTCTCCTTCCCCGAGACCTGGATGCAAGCTTCTTTTCTGACTCTGTTTCCAGATGCCTCTTAGGCTTGTCTCTTAGGTGGGAGTTAGGCAGTTCCTGCCTGACGACCTCATGGAAGGGCTCTGAGCGGAGGTCTGTGTCATGCCCTCACCTGAGGGCACACCTTAGGGACCCTCTCCTGTGCCCATGTCAGCACACCTCAATGTCCGGGATAGATGTATTACATAGTACCCTGCGGTCAGAATTCATTTAGTCCTAAGATGCGAACTGATGCCCTTCGGGGGTCAGACGGTTTGGAATTCCACGCAGTTGGTTTTAGTCCTGTTCTCAGGAGATGAGAAGGCATCTCGTGTGAAGTTCATGCTGGGGGAGGATCCATAAAAGCCCTTTGAAGAAGGCCCTCCAAGGCTGCATCAAGGCGCAGGCAGGCAGTGGGTGAGGAGGGCCTCACTGGGCTGGGGCCGTTGACCTGTACTTTCTGTGCATTTCTCATGCGCGTGCCTCCCTCACCTCCTAGGACCAGGCCTCACAAGCATGCATATGGGCCCTGAAATCGGCTTGAACCCCTCCAGTCCACCTTAGGTTGAGGCCATTCTTCGGGCTTAGGTAAAGACAAAGCCTAGTTTATGAGACATGGCCAAGATGTAATTTTTCTGAATATGATTTTATTTAGGAAGAAGCTTTCTGGTCATCCGCTATAATTTCCTAATGTCTTTATAGAAAACATAAGTTTCTCTTGAGCCTTTAGGTGCATAGATTGTGTTAGAAGCTTGGAGAGAAATATATCAGTGGTCTGGGAGCTCCGGACTTGTGGTCCCTCACTGTGGTGGCTCTGAGGGTCTCAGGAGGCCCCATGGTCTGGCAGAAAGGAAACCCAGCTCAAGGTGCTGTAGGCACCCTGGGCAGGACACAGAGTCCGCGTTTGCAGAAAAGGATGGGCACATCAGGACGCATGTCAGCTTGATCAAATAGACAACCAGTGCAGTTGGCTTCTATGGACTTTATTCATGCCCCTCCTGCCAATCAGGATGTGGGCTATTATGTTTACCTACTTAACAAGAAGCCCACATTTCCAAGGCTAAAAAATGGTAATTTATTTCCAATGGTAATGGTATTTCCAGTGGTAATAACTAATTTGCAGTATATTTTTTCAACGTGGCATTGATTGTGAAGCAATGAAAACATAAAATTTAGAAACAGGGATTTTCCTGGCATCCAGTGGTTAAGACTCTGAACTACCAGTGAAGGGGGCACAGATTCGATCCCTGGTCAGGGAACTTAGACCCCATTAGGCTTCATGGAACCACCAAAAAAAAAAAAAAGAGAGAGAGAGAGCTAAAGAAAAAAATGCTTAGAAAATGCTCAGAATTGCTTCTGGCCTCACAAGCTGTGCTGGGGCCAGAAAACATGGGAACTATGGGGGAGAAAGGCCTGGATGCTGCACGTGTGTCTTCTGGGGTCATGGGATGTTTTTAGCACAAAACTGGTGTCAAATTTTGTCAATTTGTCAATCTTGTTGGAATGATATAAAGTGTATCTGGAAAAATAAAAGAGAAATCGGCATTTTTAAAAAAGAAAAGCAATGTCCAACGTTATATTAAAACATTGCTGTCAGCTGGACCTCTTTGAAGAACAGACAGATAAATCAATAATAGAAATGGATAAACCTTCCAGAGACCCTGTGATCAATCAGCATGTCCTATCTAAGAAAGGAAGACAGAGTAGTGGGATTTCAGTGAACTCTACAGAATTGGTTTGGGAAGAATTGATTAACCATTAGGAAGGAAATCAGTTTAGATTTTTAGCTTCTTGTATATTAGGAGAAATTGCAAGGAGATGAAAAATGTATATTTCCAAAAGTCCAACCATAAAAACTAGTACACAGAGAGGCTATGCAGAACATATAGCTGTATCTTCAACTGTGGAAAGAAAGGGATGACAGAGCAAAGCAAAGGTCACCGAGAAGTATTCCCTAGATCACCTCCTCATCTCCGCAGTTTCTAGATTTCCTACGCTGCTTGTTCTTCGACTTTCCAGGTTGCTGTGTTCAGGGCCCAGGAACTCCCAAGTTCTTTCCCCCTCTGGCCAGGGTTGGCCGCAGCATTCTCGTGACCACGTTTCTCCTACATCTCTGTTCAGTGTGGCAGTCAGACCCTTAGATCATTTCTAGCTGAGAGTTCTTTCATTCTCAAGAGGGCTGTTGTCAGGAGTGACTGAATGAGTGTACCGGGGAGTATTTGAAACATTAAGAGGACTTGTCAATGGGACACAATTGTAAAATCACAGTCCAGCTTCTGGGGAGAGTGGTGGTGCTTGTCTCCCTGATCTTAGGGGATAAGGCAGGTGTCATCAGCTCTGATCCTCCTCTGGCTGGCAGCGTTGCTGGGAAGATTAGAAATAATCTCCGCAAAGATCCTGGCTCTTGTAGGCACTTAACACATGTCAGATTTAATGCTGGATGACGAGACCAAATCCTTTGACTATAAGCGTTTCTAAACTGGTCTCTCTAACTGTCTTTGACTTTAGTCATTAAAGAAGAAACTAATCACAGTGAAATGGCAGAAGATCTGTGCAAGATGGGATCAGAGCGCTCCCTCCTGCTGGACAGACTAGCAAGTAACGTCGCCAAACGTAAGAGCTCTATGCCTCAGAAATTTGTTGGTAAGAGTTAAACGTTTCCTGTCTCTTAAAAGAACAACCATGTGGGTGATTAGTTGAGGGAAAAAGAAAGGAAACATATCTCTTTTTTTTTCCTAAAAAAAAAAGCAAAAATTAGCAAGCTTAACACTTCTCAAGTCTCTCGGAATGGTTTTCCGATAGGCTTCTTAAAACTACCAGATCTTCTCCCAGGGGCTGTTCTTAGAGGTGGTTTTGCAAGGTCTGGGGCACCTGATGAGATCTGCCCTGTGGCTATCAGGGATGGCTGATCAGTGAGCCCCAGGTAGGGGGCACACCGCCCAGACCCCCAGCCCCAGCAGCCTTGCTGAGGCTCAGTGGTTCCTTTGTCCAAAGTTCGTAATACTCCCCACGGGAGCTACTTCAAAGTCTAAAAGGGCAGAACTGCAGGGCAACTGGCCCGCGAGCTGGACAGCAAGGAGTCTCAGCCTCGATTGCCGTTTTCACTGCTTGGTATCTGTGCGGTGCTGCCAGGGTGAGGTAACCCTGTCCTCCAGTGTAGACGGTGGGCACACCCACAGCTGGGTCATCCAGCCCCGACACTGGAAGTGTGACTAGGGTAACAGCTGGGCAGGTGGGAGGGTAGAGAGGTGCTGGGCTGGGTCTCAGCCTGAGGGTGTGAGCTCACAGCCAGATGTAAGCTATCACCTTGTGAAACCACTCTCCTCTGCAGCGCCAGCTCCATCCTTTACATATCTCACAGGCTTTTATAGGCTTCTCTTGGTGACTCAGACAGTAAAGAATCTGCCTGCAATGCTGGATAACTGGGTTTGATCCCTGGGTTGGGAAGATCCCCTTGAGGAGGGCATGGCAACCCACTCCAGTACTCTTGCCTGGAAAATCCCTTGGACAGAGAAGCCTGGCGGGCTGCAAGTCCATGGGGTCGGGAAGAGTCAGACACGACTGGGTGGCTAAGCACACACACACAGGGTTTTAAGAACATAGAGTAACACCAGGATGTGAGAACATTTAAAACCCTCAGTGTGAAGATGGCATTATGAAGATAATATGGAAGGAGGATGGGGGAGGGGAAGGTCACGTCCAGGGAATGGATCAGTAAAAGCTTGTGAAGTTGACAGTGACCTTGAGATAGGAAGAGGATTTCTACACATTTTTCACAGTGGAAGAATGGAGGAGGAGTCTAGGCAGATCAGAACAAATACAGAGCAATGGTGATGCTGGTTGGGGACTTGAGGGGGACATGTGGACAGGCTTGAGAAGCAGATTCCAGGATGAGTCACAGAAATTGCTACTCAGGAATTCCCTGAGTAGCAAAGCCCCAGTCAGCTCTGGTCACAGGTGAATGGCCTTCGAATGCCAAGGTGAGAAACGCAGCCTTAACCCAGCAGGCAGAAGAGAGCACTGGCACATCTGTAACTGGAGTTACCTCTTGGGAAATAGAGACCTCTGGCACCAAAAACTGATTGGAAATGGGAGAACGTGGGGCCCTGGTGGCCTGGAAAGAGGAAGATGTGGGCAGAGGCTGGTGAAAGAGGAAGGTGGGGGCCACACAGGCGATAGAAACTGCAAGTCATGGGGACTCGGGGACACATGTGCCACTGACAGGTTCTGGGAATTGACAGTCTGGGTTTGGCCTGTCCATTTTGAAGGACTTTCTGAATGATGCTCATGGAAACCTGGGGAATGTGTGTTAAGAGAGAGGATGGCGCTAGAATGGGGTCAGTAGTCAGGCCTGGGGTGGGTGCTGACCTGCAGGAGGGGACAGGACCCAAGGGGAGGCCAGGTTCTTGGGTTCCAGCCTCTCTCCAACACTGAAGAAAAGGCTCCATTTTGATCACGTTTTAAGTAGAGGTTTTTTGTAGGCCTGGAGTTGGGAGGGGTGACGGGAGGAAAGAATCAGTTAAAAAACACTTTTCAAAGCACCGGCTGCAGACAAGAGTGTGAGGAGTCACCCACAGGAGTGTGAGCCTTTAGACTGTGAGAAATGGGGAGGCCGCTCACTTCCTGCGCAGAAAGGGGGTGAGGTGACTCAGAGCACTGACTTCTAGGGGTGGGATTTCAAGCAGCACCAGGTGGGAGTGAGAGCAGGGCCCCTCACCCCTCCCAGGAGGCCATGTGTGGTGGAAGGGGGATGGGAGCCCCTGTAACCAGGGGAGACGGAGCAGCAAGTGTGTCTGAGGATGGTTGGACCGTCATGGGCCCTGGGGAGCTGGGTACCACTTCCCTCTTCAGGTCAGAAAACTGGAGGATGCCAAAAAAAAAAAAAAAAGTCACTCAGGCATGTCCGACTCTTTGCAACCCCGTGGACTGTATTGCCCATGGAATTCTCCAGGCCAGAATACTGGAGTGGGGAGCCTTTCCCTTCTCCAGGGGATCTTCCTAACCCAGGGATCAAACCTAGGTCTTCTGCATTGCAGGCGGATTCTTTACCAGCTGAACCACAGGATGGCAAGGGCTTTGTGAATGGGTGTTTCAGCCCCTGTGGCTGATGGAGACTTCAGACCAAATTGCCATTGGCGAAACTCTGCTGTAGCTACCTCCAGTGAGAGCAGAGTTTAGGTGTTGTATTTAGATTTAGATAGTTTTTGTTTGAAAAAAAAAAAATATATATATATATATATATATATAAAGAATAAAAAAACAGAACCCCTCTCTCTGATCAAACAAGACTAAGGTTAAAAGAAGTCCCTGGGGAGAGGTGGACCACACAGGAGAAGTGGGGTGGAGGACCGAGGTAGAGGATGCCGGAGTGGAGTTTGGAAAGAGGGGCTCAGAACCAGCAGTACGCTCTGGTAGATGTTTCCCCGAGAGTTTGGTGCCTGGCAGTTTACTTCTAAAATAATGCCTCTTGCCCCCACGCCACCTTGGTGGGGTTTTCATCAACCCCTCTTCCCTTGTCACGGTTTCTCCATGCCAAAAATCAAAAAGGAAATGGACCTCTAAGACCTCTCTTTACCTCTAGAAGCTGATTTTATCCTCTTATATAATTTCAGAAAGAGTGTGCAGGAACCCAGCTGTTACTGTACAAGCTGGCCAAGTAGTGGTGGGGTTGAAAGAGCTCCAAGTTTTCATTCAAGAGAGGCTCAGACCCTGCCCTCTTACTATCATGCTCGGTCACTGAGTCGTGTCCAGCTCTTTGCAACCCCATGGACTGTAGCCTGCCAGGCTCCTCTGTCCATGGGCTTCTCCAGGCAAGAATCCTGGAGGGAGTTGCTGTTTCCTTCTCCAGGGGATTTTCCCAACCCGGGGACCAAACCTGCATGTCCCGTGCCTCCTGTGTTGCAGGCAAATTCTTCCCCGTTGAGCCACTGGGGAAGACCCTTAGTACTCTTTCTGTTTATTTTGAATGCTCTCTTAATTGACTGGACTTTGCATGCAAGCAGCTGTTTTCAAGAAGCTTCTGCAGGTGTGGTTTCCATGTACGTTTCTGTGTTTGAGGAGGTCTGCCTGCTGCCTTTCTTCTTGAACACTGTGACGAGTGAGGCTGATCATTTTCTTTGTTCCCCCACTCTAGAACTTTCTAGATTCTGCCATCATGACTGAAGGAAAGAGTCCCATTTTCTGTCTGAGTACCTGAAGAGTTTTTTCTTTAACCTAAAAGTTGAATACAACTAGGTTGTGTCTTGGTGTTTTGCATTCTGAATAAAAATTTCCAGACATTTTAATCTGGGGATTCCCTTCTTTTCTCTTTTATTTCTTGGAAATTCTCTTTTTTATGAATATGTATTTTGTTCCATTTGTTATGATCTCTGTTCAGAGATACCAGTCGTCCTTTTATTGGAGAGTTTGTCTTCCATATCTGTTAGCCTTTCTCTAAGTTGATTTTTTTTTTTTTTGCCCTTTTCACGTTTATTCACTGTTACTATCTTGTGTTTTTCCTCTCGATCAGTGATTCCATTTTCAGGAGTTTATGTTCTATTGCTTGCTATTTCTAACCCCTGTATTATCTGTAAATAACACTGTTTGGACCTTATTTTGTTTCCTGAGATCTAAAATCTCCTTTTTCATCTTATTGTGTTGTTCTAGCCCGTCATGTTTCAGTATCTTTTTAATTGAATTCATGTCACAAAGCAGTTATGAGACATTCTTCTCTTCCTTGAATTAGGCTTTTTCCAAGGCTTATTGTTCTATGTTTTACTTCCCTTCTTCCCTTGTCTTGCTAGAAAATATATTCACAGTAACCATGAACTTTTCTTTCCATCTTGCTTATTTGACTTGGGCTGATAGAGCTTGACTGATGTTTGCTCTTCTTCCCATGGTACCTGAGATGTGGTTTTTTGTTTGTTTGTTTGTTTGTTTCTGTTTCTGAGCGAGCTTAGCTTTTCTCAGTGCTGAAGGAATGCCAGGGGTGAGGTTGGAGGAGTTCAAGGAAGGCAAAGTGCAGTCTTTGTTAAAAGACTTCCTCTCTGCCCTTTCTCCCTCATTCTGAGATCTGGTTAAATGCCCGAAACCAGTTATCACTGCACCTGGTTGGGAAGTATTTGTAGCTGCCAGAGGATGCTCTGGCCCTTGGGGTGTTTCCTCCCAGTGCACAGCGCTGAGGACTTAATTCGCATCTCTCACCTAGTGAATCAACCTCAGCGCTCACCCATCCAGTGTCACCTGGTCTCATTAGGAGAGGTTTCAACTGCTTTTTGATCAGAAGTGAAAAAAGACAGCTATTTGAATTGATTCTCTATGGATATGAGGATGTTAGGGAAACTGCTGAGGATTTTGTTGCTTCATACTTAAGGTTTTATAAGTAAAATCAGCTGTCAAGCTTAACTATGTATCTCATGCCAGAATTTTCTTTCCTTGATTTTTATAAATACGTATTTCCTTAGACTATGTACCTTTCTTTAGCATTCTGCTCAAGGGAATGTTGTGGGATTTTCTCACTCTGTGGAATATTAAGGGAAGAGAAATTCTGTGGGTGGTTTTAATATGCCACGTGGGTCTTCCCCCTACATCGTTTAATTGTTGATACCCAGCTTTAAAGAACAGTTGCTCAGGAAAGCACAGAATGATGACTCTGGGAGAAACAGGATCATTAATGGGAAAGCACCATTTTGGGTGGAGCTATAAGCACTTTATATGTATCAGAGTTGTCATGAAGCCCACTCCCTTCCCCACCCTGCCAGGCTTTAATGGAGGGATAGACCAGGCAAAAGGGACTCGTTCTCCTCTGGGATTAATGTAACCAGACATTTATCGCCTTGATACAAAAATAGGGGGAACAATCACATGGCTTCTGTATTGCTGTTCAGTTACCTTAATGGGGAGAAACTGATTACTGCCACCCAACTTCCATAGAGATTCCAGTATATCCCGGCTCTGCAGAGGGTGTGGCTGGCCATGGACAAGCATCTGTGCATCATGTAAGGGTCACGTGGTACCGTGGTCAGGGCATGTGCCACTCCTGACTACCAGCAGGCTGAGATGAGAGGGAGCCAGGCCACTGTATGATACACATGCCAACAAAGCAAGAAGCAAGACCTCAGGATGCTTTCTAGTCTGATGCAGCATACTTCTGGATAGCTGTCAGTGGCCTCAGATTTGTTAAGGATTGCTAGTAAGCCTGGGAACTCTGGAGCAGTTTACCCTTCTGTTGCTGGGACTGGCTGCAGGCCATGATGTCAGGTGTCAGTGTGGGAGGTGTGGAGGTCTCCACCATGATCCGTCTCACCAGCCACCGTCAGCCATGACCTGGGCCCCTGGGCAGCCAGAGGCATCCTCACTTCTGCCTTCTGCCAGTAGGGCTGCCCAGGTGGTGTGAGTGGTAAAGAACCCAGCTGGCAGCACAGGAGACACGAAAGTCAACCCCTGGTTTGCGAAGATCCCCTAGCGGAGGGCTCGGCAACCCACACCAGTCTTCTTGCCTGGAGAATCCCATGGACAGAGGAGCCTGGCAGGTTCCAAGGCCATAAGGTTGCACAGAGTCGACTCGACGGAAGCAACTTAGCACGCAGGCACACACGTGATGGAGAAGGGCCCTTCTTCCTTCAAAGCCTTCCAGCTTCCTTTGATATAGTCTTCCCTGGGTCTCCTAGCCCCCTCTCTCTTTACTTTCTTCTTGCTGCTCCCGGTGTGGGACACATATCACAGTCTGCAGGTGGTGCTTAGCAGCTGAAGGATGAACTACTCCAGAGCTGACAGATTTATTCATAATCCTAAAAAATCTGTGACATTAACCATCCAGAAATATGCCTCATCATACTAGAAAGCAGAATTAAGTCCCCATAGCAAACCTTGCTTTTCCTTCACAGAACTTCCCAGACAGGGCTGCACCCTATATGACCCTGCACTAATATCTGTCTTCCCTGTGGGCTGTGAAGGATGTTACTTGTTGCCATTCTGTCCTTCTTGTCTGGTCCAGGGTGGACACTCGGTAGACACGTGTTGAGAGAAAGAAAGAGAGGGAGGGTTGAAACGTGAACAGCTCAGACCTGCCTCTGAATGCCCCTCTGCCCATGACTTATTAACTAACCATCACTGAAAGTAAAGTGGATCAATAGACCTTAACAATGAGGCAGACAGTTCACTCATGAATTTGCTAATTAAGCCAAGGTTTCCTACTGAGCTTAGAATCTGTACATCAAGAAGGTGTTATCTTCAAGGATATTCATTTTATTTCTTTATGAAAACTTGTACTCAAAAGCTAATTACAAGAAGTCAAATCTTTTTTCAAATTTCCCCTTTCCAGGGGAAGTGATCTCGCTGCCTCCTACCAACCATGATATTAGATCTTAGGTTTCTTGAGGCCAAACTCGCTGACAAGTCATTGACAGTAATTTCTTGCAAATCATTCCTGCTCAGTAATTGTTTGAAGAAACAAATAACTGTCACCCCTGGACCTTGCTCAGTCTGCTCTCAACCAACTTTCCACCAAATGACTGCCGCACAGGCTCCTTGCTGCTAAGAACTGAGAAGCAGGCATGGAATTAAGAGGCCAGGGAAGATGTGGAGGCTGGTACCTCTGGTGGTGCTTTTCACTCTCACGCAAGTCAGAGCCAGCTTTTTGTTGTTGATAATAAGACTGATATCATTTCACTATGAAGAATATAAAGTTTCTCTATTTTTGATTAAGCTTTATTCTAGAGTATTATAGTTATGAACTTAAAATATATGACATATCACACATTGTTATAATCATATAATTGCTTGAATTAAATAAATTAGTGATACTAACCAGCCATCATGAATTACTTAGAACTCTACATGAAAACATATCATTTCAATATTAATTTTAAATTAAATGTAAAAATCTTTAGAGCTTCCCAGGTGGCATTAGTGGTAAAGAACCCACCTGTCAATGCAGGAGACGAGAGAGAAATGGGTTCAATCCCTGGGTCAGGAAGATCCCCTGGAGAAGGGCACTGGCAACCCACTCCAGTATTCTTGTCTGGAGAATCCCATGAACAGAGGAGGCTGGCAGTCTATAGTCCATAGGGTCGCAAAGACTCAGACACAACTGAAGTGATTAGCACACTCAGCACACTCAAAATGTTTACTAACACCCAGAGTAAATACAAGTATCGGTTTAGTGTTTGGCTATATGCTGCTTAAATTGGCACATCATCCTTGGTTCACCTGCTCATTTACTGATTTGTGTAGACAAATTGGTTTAAATGCCACTGCCAGACAGGGCGCCATGCCAGGTACAGGGCAGGCAGAGACATGTGTTTTGCCCATTTTGCTGATGTTCACATGGTGTGTCTGCCCGAGACTGTTGCCCCCGCGGATGTAACTGTCAGCTGTTGCTGCCAGGCACAGAGGTAACCTGGGCCTCCCTGACTGTCGCCCGCTTCCCACAGGGGACAAGTGCCTATCGGAACTGCCCTACGACGGCAGTGCCAGCTATGAGAAGGAGAACGAGATGATGCAGACGCATGTGATGGACCAGGCCATCAACAACGCCATCAGCTACCTGGGGGCCGAGTCCCTGCGCCCCCTGGTGCAGACACCCCCCGGCAGCTCCGACGTGGTCCCGGTGCTCAGCCCCATGTACCAGCTCCACAAGCCACACGCCGAGGGCCCCGCGCGCTCCAACCACTCAGCCCAGGACGGCGCCGTGGAGAACCTGCTGCTGCTCTCGAAAGCCAAGTCCACGTCCTCGGAGCGCGAGGCGTCCCCGAGCAACAGCTGCCAAGACTCCACGGACACCGAGAGCAACACGGAGGAGCAGCGGGGCGGCCTCATCTACCTGACCAACCATATCAACCCCCACGCGCGCAACGGCCTGTCCATCAAGGAGGAGCACGCGGCCTACGACGTGCTGCGCGCGGCCTCCGAGGGCCCCGCGGACGCGCTGCGCGTGATCGGCACGAGCGGGGAAGCCCTCAAGGTGTACAGGTGCGAACACTGCCGCGTGCTCTTCCTGGACCACGTCATGTACACCATCCACATGGGCTGCCACGGCTTCCGAGACCCCTTCGAGTGCAACATGTGCGGCTACCACAGCCAGGACCGCTACGAGTTCTCGTCCCACATCACTCGTGGTGAGCATCGCTTCCACATGAGCTAAACCCGGACTGCGCGAGCCCGCAGGAAGAGCACCCGCGCCCTGCACGCGCCCCTGGTGGGCAGCTGGGGCTGGACTGGACCGCTGTGCTTTGTCCTCTAGGTGGTACTTCGTTTTGTTCTGAGTTGGTTGATTTGCTTTTGAGAACAGGACGTTTTTCTTGTTAGATGTGGGGTTCCATTTGGAGCCCCTGGAATGCTCTCTTACTAAACGATTCTGTAGACCGCAGGCTGAAATCCGCTCCCCTGTTGCTTTCTAGAAATCACCGGCCTCCAAGTGATAGGTCATGTTCGGAGAGAATTGTATAGTAACCGGCGGAAGCCCGGGAAAGAATGAGCTGGTTCCGTGCTGAGCGTGGTTTCGCGCATCGGATGGGGTTTGCAGGGTCCCGGGAGCCGGGCGCACAGCCCCTGCGCTGTGGCCGTGACCGTGACCCTGGGGTGAAATGCCCTCCTAGCAGGGCCGGAAACTGCGTGCATCCAGCACCGACAGACCACAGACTCCAAGTGAAGAAATTATTCTAAATCAAATTCTGCACACTGCTGGGAAAAGTTACTATTGGGCAGAGGGAGGGGAGGACTTGCAGAGCCTTTTGGATTCATTCTCCCTTTCCAAACTTTGTCATGACGCTGCCCAGCCCAGAAGCCTCCAGACGCCTGTTGTCCTCCCATGGAATGAACTCTTATTTCCGTGGGGCCCCTGGGCCCACTGTTCTCTGCTCTCTCATCTCCTAAGGGCCCCCAGAGTCTATCACAACATTGTTAACACCAGCCCTGAAATTTAGACATTAATTCCTTTTGAAATGTTCAGATGATAAAATCACTCAGAAACCAAACCTTTATTCTAAATTCCACATTCATGTCTGGTTCTATACTCCTTCCTGCCCGGTTCCACCTGTGACCAGAAGCCTATTTTCCCACAGAAAGTCTGTCCTAAACTTCATTTAATGTTGTGTTTGTAGCTCCAAGCAGGGGTTTCTTATTGTGGGTATATTTCTTTCCCTGCCTTCTGTGTATAGTATTCTCATTTTAATATCCATTGAAGGATTCAGAATGACCATTTTCAGGTCAGGGAAATTTAGCAGGTGAAGTCCAGAGGCTGCTGTTACACGCAGCACCTGTTTGTTTGACACCACACTTTCAAACCGTCTGACACACTTTCCCCCAAGGACAGAGCTGCACCCTTGTGTCCACCTAGGCAGGATGCCCCTCCCCTGTCTGACTGGAGAAGTGTCCAGGATCATCTCGTCATCAGAACTCAAGGTCCAACTGGACAGAGGGAGGTGGCCCTGGAGGTGAAGACCGCTCATGCACTCAAAGGCCCACAGAGACATCCACGGGTTCCAGTCCCAACCTGGAAATCAATAGGATAGGTTCATGCTATCACTGAGGACATTCATCTCCTCATTCACCTGGCAGGAAGGGCATACAGTTGCACATGTTTCCAGTATTTTTCATCACCAAAAATGTCCAAGGTGACCATAAGGAAACAGCAAAAATTGTGCACAAGCATCTCTGCATTTCAGCCAACTCCAGAGATCTGGGGCTCAGCACTCTTGGGTTGCAGGGGATTTCCCCAGGCATCCTAGGCTGTTTAACAGCATGAGGTTAACCCCTAGGTTGGCAAGATCCCCTGAAGGAGGAAACGGCAACCCACTCCAGTATTCTTGCCTGGAGAATCCCATGGACAGAGGAGCCTGGTGGGCTACAGTCCATGTGGTCACAAAGAGTTGGACACAACTGAGTGACTATCACTTCACTGGTCACTTACCCAATAAATGCCAGTAGGACCCCCTAGTTGGCAACCAGAAATGTCCCTGGGGAGAAAAAGGTGTCCCAGTCAAGGGTCTGGAAGCCTTCCAGAGATGAAAGCCCTGCAGTGAATGTCCCCAGTCAGCAGTCTCGAGCGTGACTCCTGTTCTTTGGATTCATTTTAATTCTCTCAGTGAATTACCCCACCTTCAGTCTTCAGAAGCTTACCTTCCCAAGCGCATTTGAGTTTTGTGGAAAGGGTGGCAGCCTAGCATCCTTGAGTCATGGGATTCTTTGTTTACAGAACTGTGTGATGTTTTGAACCTGGAAATAGACAAAGTTGTAGTAACTTGGTCAGTGACACACTGAGGCACTGGGTGAGGGGCAGAGGGCGACTCTGGGCTGTGGACAGCATTCGTTCAACGTGAAGTTATAAAGAAAGACCCACCTTATCCCCCTGGATGCATATTCAGGGTGAGAGACTGCTCATACGTCCAGTCTGCAGGCCCGTTTCGCCTGGCGCATCTGTTCCATGGGGCCCATTGGCTGGACAGAGTGATCTTTTCCCCTGTGGCTTCAGATGGACCTCAACCCACCACTGTAAATAGTGGCTGAGGAGTTGTTTTCCCCAGGACTTTCCCCTCCCTCTCTCCTCCTTTTGTAGCCAATATAACCTTATTTACACACCTTTTGTTGTGGTTTTCTAATGTAACACCATTTTTCTCTGCAACTATTGTATTTAAAGTAAGGTTTCATTAATGCCAACAAGCAATGAAATTATGCTTGAAAGGTGGCCATGTTCTGCACCCAAAGCTGTTGACGTTTTCCTTCTAGCTGGTAAAAGTCGCATTTTGCATGACCTTACCCCGTTTCACTCTGTGGTTTGTTCAGCTTCTGATGATGTGCGTGTGTGTCCCGGGGCCCACTGTGGAGGCACTAGGCTTCATGCACTCGCGTTGTGTTGAAAATAAATATCAGCCAAAGGGGGAGCACCAGGAGCAGGTGGGCTCCGTTGATCCTGAGAAGTCCCTGTCTGGCATTCTGGCCCATGCCGGGCACCCAGCTCCCCTCCACTCAGAACACCTGGCCCCTACTCCTCACCCAGGCCTTCCTGCACCACATATCTTAGAGCATGGGCTTGTCCTTGGAGAAGAGACATTACAGAGAATCGCGTTCCTGTCACTTTGTCACCAAGGGCATGTCCCAGCACCTAGCATTTCAGATACCAGCACGATTCACTTCCAATTCAGAATCAACCAAAAATGAGATCTCAGACTCTTCATCAAGAAAGACAGCTATCTCTCAATGCAATGTGAGTTCTTTTTTTTTTTTTCTTCTACTTTTGTGCCTTTCCTTGTTTTGTTTTCAGTGGGACTTTCTTAGCATCATCTTCTTGCCAAAACAAAAGCGAGATGCCATGGACTTCTATAGACCAGTCGTGAAGTAAATCTATTTCTCTCGTGCACTTATGTTCCAGCGGTAATGAAGGGGCAGCGCTACTCAGAATCCAGATCTCTCTCCTTCAGCTGAGTGTTTTTTTTTTTTTTTACTTTAAAAGAAACCAAAATTAGACTTATTTAAGATATACAGACATCAGAAATTAAAGAAAAAAAAAGCACATATGCTGTTGGTGCCATAGCATTCACTGTGAACAAGTGTAACCAGAAATGAATATGCAATCTTGTTTCCAATACTTTCTAATACACTTTTTTACAATGTTGTGTGTGGTGACTGTTCAGGGTTCAATTTATGTGTATCTGTCTAATGCATCTTTAGATGTGCAGCTGCCATTCTGGCAGATACTTGTACAGGACTGTAAATGAGAAAATGCAGTTGTATTTCCAATCTGCCTCTATGATGTTAAATTATTTCTGTTTTGCTGTGAACAAGGGGCGTGCCCTTGGAGGAATAGAGTCTCCTTTTGTACATTTCCAAATGCTTACTATGTGGTGATAGAACTAATAAATGCAGCAAATACTCTGCCCCATGCTGTGAAGCCCACGCTGGTCTGGAGAGAATCGCTGTGTAGACCTGCCACCTGCTACAGACTCCCTCCAGGTCGGAGGAGGAAGATGGGCTTGGGGGCGGGAACAAGACAAGGTGGGATCGTACGTGATCGTACGCATTTGCTGTCGCTGCCAGCGCATCAGTTCACTTCGGCAGGTGAGCACCTCCTATTTAAGCTGTGCTGAGCTTGGGGTGCGTGCGGGTTGGAGGGTGAGTGGAGGTCATGGGCAATATGACACGTTTCCCAGCTCTTCTTAGAGCAGTGCTTGATGCCATGTGCAGCGATGGGCAGCCGGAGTGGGGAGCACAGAGGCGGGGGCTGACCGCAGTGGCCACCCTGGGGGCAGTCTCCCTGCTGAGCTGCATGTTTGGGGCAGGGGGTCTCAACTCTGTCTGCCACAGACCCGCACTGCTTGAGACACTCGGTGGTTAAAACCCTCTGGCCCTTTGGGAGAACCAGCCAGACACGGTGTGGGCTCAAATCTAGTAAATAAGATGAAGTGACCAAGTTTACAGGGTTCAACATTTGATCCAAATGGGGTGAAACTTGAATGAAATCCACAGACTGTTCAGTTTCACATCAGGCTCTGGCATCAGGGGACTTTCGTGTCAGTGGCTGGGGCAACATTCTTCAAAGAAGTTTTCAGCACCCTTAAGTTACTGCACTGAATGAATGCGTGGCTTAGAGGGAGGTAATGACACAGCCATTGCCAGATCCGCTGTTTCAGTTACATCCTGTTATTTCTCAGTGGTCACGGGTTCAAGAAATAAAGCGAGTCTGCATTAACTCAGAAATGACCTAGGCTCAACTTAAGGCAGAAAAGTGACTCCAAACTGGTNNNGGGGGGGGGGGGGGGGGGGGCTCTGTTTGTGAGAGTGAGGAATGCATTTGTGGGCACCTTACCAAGGCTAGTGAGTGTGTCTAGATGCGGGCTTCCCTGGTGACTCAGATGGTAAAGAATCTGCCTGCAACACAGGAGACCCGGGTTCAGTCCCTGGGTTGGGAAGATCCCTTGGAGAAGGAAATGGCAACCCAGTCCAGTATTCTTTCCTGGATAATTCCACAGACAGAGGAGCCTGGTGGGCTACAGTCCATGGGGTTGCAAATAGTCGGACACAACTGAACGACCAACACTCTCCTAGAAGGGATCTGAGGAGGGCAGTGGCCTGCCCTCATCTCTCAGGCTCATCAACTGAGTTTGGGAAGGAGTTGAGGAGCCCATGCTGGAACCCAGGACATGGTAACAAGTGAGGGTGAAGTTTCAAACCCTCACTTTAAGAGCGTCCCACAGGATGATAGACTCCATTTCTTGATGTTCACTACCTTTTATATTATTGAAGTCGTGCTAAGAATGATTATTCTCAGCATCTTTTTTGATGCTGTAAGCCATTAAGCTTCTTCTGGTCCTCTTGCAAACCCTCAGTGAGTCAGGGGTGCACCCACCCCAGGTGCCCAATCTGGTGAGCCCCACTCTGGGACGTTGACCCTGGAGGGTGTTTCCTTCATGGTCATGAGCAGAGGTGATCGTGAGGAGCAGGACAGCTCACATTCACACCTGGGCGGGGTAAGAGTCAGGAACAGTCTGCCTGGTCAGCCCCAGGACGACTGCAACTGCTTCCTGGATGCACCAAGGTTCAAAGAGCCTGGTCACCTGCACAGAGGGCCTGGGAGATGCTGAGTGAAGGAAGCGGGGTGTGGCTGCAGTTGTCAGACAGACACTGTTCCCTGTATACCTGGAAGAGCCTGGCACATTCTGGACAGCTCCCCGTCTGCTGTTCCCCCTGGGGCAGCTCTGGCAGTTTCCTGAATGCAGTTTTTTATCCTCCCTGAAGACAGCTGCTCATCCAATTCTATTCCTGATGAGTGCTGTAAATTTACAAAACATGCTGTGTATTACATATTAGTGTGAAATCTGAGGAGTTAAACATCAGAATTGGGGGCTCAGGTGCCAACGATTTCTGATCCCGTTTCCAATTAATTGGTCATACTTTCTATCAAAATCAAACATCTTGGAGGTTTTGTGACTCCTTGGTGAATTTCTGCATTTTCCCTAAAAGTATGTGCACTCTGAGGAACAGGATTGCTCGGCTGTTGCCAAAAGTCTCGTTTTTTTCATATGGCCAGCCTCTCAACTTCAAATCCTGAGCAGGGCTTGAAACAGACATCTAGGAGCTGGGCAATCAGTACAAGACTTGGAAGAAGTTCTCAGGCCACCAAGGCAGGGGTCTCCTGTTGCTCAGAAGCCCAGGCATCACTCTGAACCCCACTGGTCTTTCTCTGCACCAGAACCCAAAGAGCAGCCCAGCACAGCTGCCAGGCAGGGCTGGAGGTCAGGGGCTGCCAGCACAGCCTGGATCTTCCCTGCCTTCCCCAAGAGCCTGGCCCTTGCTACCTCTGACGGTGGGGAGATGGAGCCGCTCGGCTCCTAGGATAGCACTTCTACCTCATGTCCAGGCTCCCGTCCTCCCATTGGCCTCTCCCAGCATTAACCCAAACTCCCAGCTCCCAGCTCAAGACTGCCTCCAGACTCCCTCACCCACATCACCTTCCCCAGGCCCTGGGGCATCCAGAAATCCCCCATGACCCTGGTTCTCAAATGCAGCTCAGAATCACCTGGCTGGTTCTCAGAAATGGAGTTTCCAGAGGCCCACTCCTGACCTTTCTGGAGCAGGAGGTCTGGGTGGAGGCCACCTGCCTCCTATGGGGCCAGTTCCTCGAGTCCAGACAAGCTGACCCCACCCACCTGGCCCCCATCAAGGCAGACACAGCCTTAACCCTCTCCTTCAGCCCAGCCACCTCCCTCTCTCCTCCAGCCCAGCCACCTCGCTCTTTCCTCCAGACCAGCCACCTCTCTCTCTTTTTTGACAGAGGAAGAAACTTAATAATTGATTATTAATGAAGTGAATAATTATTCAAAATTAATCATGTCTCTCTCTTCCCCTCTTAAATTTAAAACAACTCGTGCACGTGTGCTAAGTCACTTCAGTCAGGTCCGACTCTGTGATCTTATGGACTGCAGCCCCAGGCTCCTCTGTCCATGGGATTCTGCAGGCAAGAATACTGGAGTGGGTTTGCCATGACAAGAGAGTCAGAGAGTGGAAAACCAAAATGCCAGCTGTGCTACCTGTGAAACCTAGATTAGAGGAACCAGCTTCAATGCCTGACCACGGTGGACTTGCTGACTCCAGGCAGACTTGCCCAGCCGGACACAGGTAGGATTTAAACTCAGGCACCGCCTGAGGGTGCAGAGCCTGCACCCCGCAAGAAGGGAGGGGAGCAGAACCCTCATCCTGCAGGCAGCAGAGCCCAGGAAAGGAAGAGAAAGCAAGCTCAGTGCCTGCAGCTGCAGGAGTGTGAGGAGGAGAGAAGCGGGTGCAGGGGAGCCCCCGGAGGCAGAGAAGAGAGTGGCGTGATGAGAAGCAGGCGAGTGAGGAGAGGAGCAGGCAAGAGGCCTGCAAGGGGGGAAGGCATCACCTACCAGCTTGGGGCTGCACAGGGCTTGACTCTCTCTCCCTGGGGTGTGGTCTCCAGGAGCAGGTTTATTTTTTTCCTGCCATATCTTCAGTGTCAAGAAGAGTTACCTGGCACATAGTAGGTGCTTGGTATGGTCTGAATGTGTCTCCCCAGAAATCGTATGTGGAAATCTTGCCTCCCAAAGGTGTTTGGAGGTGGACGTTTGGCAGGTGACCGAGTCACCAGGATGGAGTCCTCGTGGTGGGATTGCTACGTGCTAAGTCACTTCAGTCGTGTCCGACTCCTTAAAACCCCATGGACTGTAACCCGCCAAACTCCTCTGTCCATGGGCTTCTCCAGGCAGAGTACTGGAGTGTGTTCCCACGCCCTCCTCCAGGGCATCTTCCCAGTCCGGGAGGAACCCACATCTCTTCCCACTAGCGCCACCTGCTGGGATTGGTGTCCTAATAAAGAGGCTTCAGGGAGCTCCCTCACCCTTGTCTCCTGTGAGGACAGTGAGAAATCCACCACCCGGAGCGGGGCCTCACCTGCCCTGACTTCAAGACTTCCAGCTTCCGGAACTGCGGGAAATGAACTTCTGTTGTTCACAAGCTGCCTGGTGTCTGGCATTTTGTGACAGCAACCGATGGACTGAGATGCGGGTCCGTAAACATGGACGCGTGTAATTGTCTCCTGAAGATGACTGAGGTCACTGCATGCGGAGCACGTGTGAGGTGCTGACCCCAGATCTCAGGTCCTGTGGGAGCGGTTATGGGGGGCAGGGGTAGCGTGGGCTGGGCAGACGGACTGAGTGGGGCAGCTGGGGAGGCACGGGGTGATGAGAATGGGTCAGCTGTGAAGACAGGTCACGGTTTGAGAGTCAGGTGGTCAAGAGCGAGAAAGCAGGATGGACCCAGCAGGTGCCCAAGGGCAGACCGAGCTGGGAGGGCAGCAGAACTCTGTTCTCACAGAGACGAGGGCGATGGTCCCAGATAGGAGGGAAACCCGCAGAACCCAGCGCCCAGACCCCCCTCCATGAAGGAAAGGCCGAGAAGCAGGCCCAGTACAGCAGCTGAGACCAGGAGCGGGCTGTGAAGAAGCTGCCAGCTGAGCACTCGGACACAGGCCATGACAGTTGGCCCAGGGAGGGAGATGCCGGAGGCAAGGATGGGCTGGGGACCCCTGAGGCTGATGCTGGCAGGAAGGAAATGGGGAACTTGGTGCAGCCCGGACCTCAGGCCTCAGCTGGGACCAGATGCTTCAAAACTTGCCAAGTTCTGGGCTGTATTTTCCTAAGGAGGAAGGTGAAAACCTCAGTGTGAAGTCCCCTCACTTTTTCCGCTTTTTGGCAAAGCCAAGGACGGGAACAAGGCATGATCCCTGTGTGATGTCTCCTCTGGGCCCCCCCCACCCCGCTCCCCCAGCACAGGCTGCCCGCGCCCCCTCCCTGGCAGTGGGGTGCTGCGCCGGCCCAGCAGGTGGGCTGTGGCTATGGGGATGGCAGGACGGGAAGCAGATGTGGCCCCGCAGTCCCCAGGCACAACTGGAGGCTGGCCACTTGGGGAGGAGATTTGCATAATAAGGATAATTTGGTACCAAAGCTGTCCCCTGAAGTGAACTGCCTGGATCTCTGTGCAGTTAACAAATTTCACTTCTTCTTTCCCATGTTTTATCAGACCAACTAGATGTGACGTTCAGTATGTGAATTGTCCAAAGATACTTTCTTTCTCCCTGCATGACTCCGGCCTCCCTCCCTCTGCTCTGCCTGATCCGGGGCCTCCCGTGCCCACTCCCAGGGTCTCTGGCCCCCGAAGGCAGCGCAGCAGAGCCTGCCCCACTCAAAGCCTTGCTCCCTCTCCGAGGGACCCCATGGTGGGACTCCAGGCCTCCAGGCCCCTTGCCTCTGCTCCCCGCACCTGCCTCTGCATCCCCATCAGCTTCCTCCCTCCTGCTTCCTGTGGGCAAGGGCGGGCCGAAGCCCCACCGTGAGGAGGGCATGTGGTCTCAGCCCTCGGCTTGATTCCCCTTTCAGGGCCCTCCTCCCCCGGGCACTACCCTTCACAAAACCACGTGGCTCCCCTGCCCCCACCCAGATCCCACTCCTTTAAGCATCACGACTCTTTGAAGCTGCCTTTATCCCATCCTACAAGAAAACAATCATACGCGTTACTGTTCAAAAATAAAATAGGTGCAGTGTATTCTTGGGGGGCTCCCCGTGGCTCAGTGGGAAAGAAACCACTTGCACTGTAGAAGCTGCAGTTTCGATCCCTGGGTTGGGAAGGTCCCCTGGAGGAAGGCATGGCAACCCACCCTCGTATTCTTGCCTGGAGAATCCCGTGGACGGAGGAACCTGGCGGGCTACAGTCCCTGGGGACAAAGAGTCAGACTCGACTTGGTGTGACTGAACAGCCATGTGCCTGAGGGTCTGTGCCAACCCCAGGAGCCCTGGAGCCAGGGAGCCTAGTCTGGGGTCCAAGTCCACCCCTTGCAGCTGTCATCTGGTCTGATCAGGACCTGATTCTCCGCATCGCTCCAGGCTCTTTCTAACCTTCGGCAGCCTGGCACAGGCTTCTGCACATGATGAGCCCACAGGCCCTGGAATGCTCCCTGAGCCATGCCAGCTGCTGAGCTAGGCATGTAACAAGGCTGAACCTTTGTTCTTAACTAATCTTTGGAGCTGTCTCAAGGCCAGATCTCCAGGCTTCCGAGCTGTCTAAGTCTCTCAGGCCTCACATGGTGCCCTGTTAAGTGGCTGCCTCCTCCATTGGACTGTGAGGCAGAAGTCTTGCCTCATCATCCCCAAACTGCCACTCCAAGCTTGGGGTCAGGCCCCAGAGGGCACGTGGCATATAGGATGGACACTTGTCCCCTCCTCCTTGGGGTCTGTGAAGTCTGATCCCACCAAGAAGATGGCCTGGACCCCCCAGCCCAGGGCTCTTCCTCCTGAATCCGCCTCCCATCTTT
>SJYF01000050.1:338003-376995 GCA_006410515.1 Procapra przewalskii
GGGCTGCGCTGGGGAAGAGCGTGCCCTCCTGAGCACCTCTCTCAGAGAGGAAAGAGGAGACGCTCCTTGGGAAGCCACGGGGCCTCCTCCTCTCCTGCCTATGGGCACTGCATCCCCAGAAAGTGAGCACCTGGCACCAGGGATGGAGAAAACGACTGTGCACTTCCTGGAGCAACTAACAGCACACGACATTGAAATGCAAGGCCTAAAGGAGTGTGAGATGGAACACTTCTTTTAGAACCTTTCTTTAAACATTTTTTAAAGTGGGCATAAAATAAAAGAATGATTGGACAATACGTTTTAAAAATAAACAAGGGAAAAGTGTAGCTCACAATCCATCTCTTGGATTAGATAGTAACAAAAGACTTTATATTGTAATTCTTCATAATATACTAAATAATTTACTAATTATTGTAATTACCCAGAAAAAATGAAAAATAAAAACATTAGCTTAAGACCAGCTTAATAGCTTTGTTTACTAGCTGTTTTTCTACTTGTATATTTAGAAATCATATCAATACTACATATTTGGGTAATAGCAATTTTCAGTGATTTTCATCACCAAAGTTTTTGTGATAGCATTTTGGAGAATTTGTATTATATAAAGCACCACCTTAGCCTCCTAAGAGTACTGTTCATGTGTGTGAGTGTGTGCTAAGTCACTTCAGTCGTATCTGATCTTTGTGACCCTATGGATTGTAGCCCGCCAGGCTCCTCTGTCCATGGGATTTCCCAGGCAAGAATACTGGACTGGATTGCCACGCCCTCCTCCAGGGGGTCTTCCAGGCCCAGGACTGAACTTGTGTCTTTTGCATCTCCTCCATTGGCAGGTGAGTTCTTTACCTGGGAAGCCCATTGTTCACATATTAAAATTTCTCCAAGTGACAGTAGCATTGCCATTTTACTTTTGCACATTTGACAGAAAAGCATTTCCCAATCCAGCAGTTTTTTCTTCCTGCATAGTTGGAAAAATCTAACTCAATTCCATGCCCTGTCTGAATTTCAAACTCCCCCCATCTATAAAACAAGAATAAGCATCTCTAACCCAAGATGTTACTGTAAGAGTTATGGTTAATATGAGCTCTAATACTTAAATTGTCAAAGCAGAAGCTGGCACATTGCAGACATTCAGCAGGAGCTGTGACGCTGTATTATATTTATTGGTACTACTAGTGTTTTTAGCGATATTTGGGGGATTCAAGCCCTAATCTATAGCAAGACCTTTTCTGTTACAAATGGGATATTTTAGAAATCTGTCCTAATACTTTAGCATAATTTGTAAGAGTGTAGTGCTTGAGCTAGACAGGTCTTCCACTTTCCTTCTGAGACCATACACTGTTTTTTGTTATAATTGTTGTTTTTCTGCTTAGTAAAAAATTTTAAACCTACAAGCGAAGAAGTTTTCACTTACAGTGAACAGAGTGCAAGTTCTTGGTGTGAGGGATTCTGGGAGCTGGCCTCTCATTTCCATATTCATGAGTATTATAAACATGATCTCCAACAAATGCCAATGCACACTTCAGTAATCTCATTTGTTTTTAAGCAGAGGGAGAATATGGCCTCAAATAATGTGCATCTTCGTCTGCCAGAGAGTCACTTTAATTTTTAAAAGTGGTGTGTTTGTAGGTCCAGGGAAATGGCTGCGGTAGAGGCAATGTGGAAGCAGAGTTGGAACAAGAGTCAGGGATTCTTGATTGTGGCTAGACTCTGACCAATTTCCCACATTTCACCTCCTTAACTTAGCATTAAGGAAGAAGGCAGAGTGAAAATTGAGGATGGAGGGGATGGGTCCCTGCCTCCATCAGAGAAGTAAAGGGTGTGTGGACCTGGAGTGAATGAGATGTGCAATTTCAGTAACAGGTTTCCCCTAGCTCACTGGAGGAACCGTGAGACTCTGACAGGCTCCCTGGCATCAGCAACATGAACAGAGCTGGTGAGTGGGGAGATGGGCCTCCCCTGAAATGAGTGGACTCACTTCTCTTGCTTTCCTCCTGAGTCTATGGCCAACATGAGTCCATACCGCTGGTGCTTCCAGTTTAATACCGAATGTTGTGAGTTGAATTGTATCGCCCGCCCCCCAAAAAACATACATACATCCAATGTCTGAGAATGTCACCTTATTTGGAAATAAGGTCTTTGCAGATGTAACTGAGTTAACCTGAAGTCATACAGGATTGAGATGGACCTTAATCCAGGGAACTGATGCTTCAACAGAGAAGAAGAAAAGAGATACAGAGAGAAGACAACCACCTGAGACGAGGCCGAAGTAGGAGGTGTGCAGCCACACGCCAGAGAGCACCTGGCCTGCCAGAGGCTGGAGCAGACAAGGAAGGGTCCTCCCTGGGGCTTTGGAGGGAGTGTGGCCTGGCTGGCCTGGCCGCTTCTGGATCCTGGCCTCCAGAACTCTGAGAGCAAATTTCTTTTCTTCTCAGCAGCCCTAGGAAGCTAACACATGGTATTCTCTCTCTTTTTTTTTTTTTTCAGTTTTCTGACACTTATTCCCTGGAATTTGAGAATTTTTATTTATCTATTTATTTTTAATATAAATTTATTTATTTTAATTGGAGGCTAATTACTTTACATTACTATATTGATTTTGCCATACATCACCACGAATCCACCACAGGTGTACATGTGTCCCTCATCCTGAACCCCCCTCCCACCTCTCTCCCCTTCCCATCCCTCTGGGTCATCCCAGTTCACCAGCCCCGAGCATTCTGTATCAGGCAACGAACATGGACTGGTGATTGGTTTCACGTCTGATAACATGCATTCAATGCTCTTCACCCAAATCATCCCACCCTCGCCCTCTCCCACAGAGTCCAAAAGACTGTTCTATACATCTGTGTCTCTTTTGCTGTCTCACATACAGGGTTATCATTACCATCTTTCTAAATTCCCTATATATGCATTATTATACTATATTGGTATTTTTCTTTCTGGCTTACTTCACTCTGTACAATAGGCTCCAGTTTCATCCACCTCATTAGAACTGATTCAAATGTATCCTTTCAATGGCTGAGTAGTACTCCATTGTGTATATGTACCACAGCTTTCTTATCCATTCGTCTGCTGATGGACATCTAGGTTGCTTCCATGTCCTGGCTATTATAAACAGTGCTGCGATGAACATGCATGTGTCTCTTTCAAGTCTGGTTTCCTCAGTGTGGATGCCCAGCAGTGGGATTGCTGGGTCATATGGCAGTTCTATTTCCAGTTTTTTAAGGAATCTCCACACTGTTCTCCATAGTGGCTGTACTAGTTTGCATTCCCACCAACAGCGTAAGAGGGTTTACTTTTCTCCGCATTCTCTCCAGCATTTATTGCTTGTAGACATTTGTATCGCAGCCATTCTGACTGGTGTGAAATGGTACCTCATAGTGGTTTTGATTTTCATTTCTCTGATAATGAGTGATGTTGAGCGTCTTTTCATGTGTTTGTTATCCATCTGGATGTCTTCTTTGGAGAAATGTCTGTTTAGTTCTTTGGCCCATTTTTTGATTGGGTCATTTCTTTTTCTGGAATTGAGCTTCAGAAGTTGCTTGTATATTTTTGAGATTAATTCTTTGTCAGTTGCTTCATTTGCTATTATTTTCTCCCATTCTGACAGCTGTCTTTTCACCTTGCTTATAGTTTCCTTTGTTGTGCAGAGGCTTAAAGGTCTAAATGTAAGACCAGAAACTATAAAACTCCTAGAGGAGAACATAGGCAAAACACTCTCTGACATAAATCACAGCAGGATCTTCTATGACCCACCTCCCAGAATATTGGAAATAAAAGTAAAATAAACAAATGGGACCTAATTAAAATTAAAAGTTTCTGCACAACAAAGGGAACACATGGTATTCTTATGCCAGAGGGGCTGGTGCTAGGTGGTGGAGGCAGAGTTCAGATCCTGACCCCACTACTCATGATCTACCTCCAAGGACTGTGGGGGGATAAATGGAGCTGACCTCTGAAGGGCATTGAGGCCAGAGCTGGCCCCAGGAAAGAGCACCTAAGTGATAGGCATTGTTATGGGCAAGTCCTTTGCTGGACATGGGTTGCACAGACCAGAGCTTCTCACAGAAAAATAACCCATGCTGTGGGTAGTGTTTCTACTTTGTAATTTAGCTAGATTCTCTTATTTTCATAGACTGTTGGAATCTCAGATACAGAAGAGAGATTAAAGGTCATGTACTGTAGTTTTCAGTCTCTTGGAAGTGTTTCCCCCACCATTTCTCAACTCTTGATTTTCCTGTCTCCAGCCAGCACCCACCGAGGTGGAGCATTTACTGACCTGTGAGAAATCACATTCTATTTGCTGATAAGTTGACTTTTCACGTTGAAAATGACTCCCTCCGTGTCACTTGCTCTTTGAAGCACAAAGACTCTTCATATCAGAGTGAGGGTAACATTTGAAGACAGTTACCAAGTAAGGCCTCTCTGTGTCTTTCCCAATAAAATATTCTTCCATTTTAACACTCCTCTTGTGACTTGGCTCCTCTCTAATGCCTGGAGATGTCGCTGAAACTTGTCCTCTGTTCACCTGTGCTGAATAGAAATGCAGAGACAGAGTTTTGGGTGAAGCAGAAAAGAATAGGTTTGTTGTTTTGCCAGGCAAAGGGGGCCATGGGAGGCTAATGCCCTCAAAATTATGTGTCCTGCCCTGGACGGGGTAGTGAGGAGTCATATAGTGTTCAAGGACAGGGCATGATCAACTTGTGGACATTCTTCCAGTGGGCTAGTGGTGAGGTAATTAGGAGTCAGCGTCGTCAGCCTTCTGGCTCCCTCTGGTCTGGGTTCCATGTGCTTGTGAGCAGCACAGAGTTAATTTCTCTCACCTGGTGGGGGTCTCAGCCTCTGCAAAACAGCTCAAAGGACATGGCTCAGCTATAGTCCTTGAGGAAGAACTTAAGTCCTTGACTTTGTTTATTGGCTAACCTATTATCATTTTGTCTTGCTTGACTGTTTTCCTTTCTGTATTTTCTCACTTCTCTGAATAAATTTATTCTCAGACTAAAGTTTTCTGTAGACAAAAGGCAGGTGGAAGACATGTGTGGGGATCTGTTCTGGGAAGGCCTCATAGGGTCCTGCTCGGTTACAGAGATAGCACCGTCTCTTATCAATGGCAGGGTCTGGATGCGACTTCAACATTCTGGACATTTTTGAAGTCTTCTGTATATGGGGTGTATATGTATAGTCTTCTATATATGTCGCGGGGTCCTCTCTATATGAATCCGTTGTTCTTTTCTTCCTCCCTTCTTCTTTCCTCAACCATCCATTTTGCATCTCTACCTGTGGAATCACACTCAACTTTCTCCAAAATGATAGTTCCAAATTTATCCAATTCATACAAGCAACCTACTCTCACAGTACTTTCTTATTTTTTCTACTATTTATGACAAGTGTAGGTGATGGGAGGTGACACAGGAATACTGAAGAAATAAGTATTGATATCAAATGCAGTTTAAAAGAAAGCCAAAACATGTTCTTATATATTTGGAGATTTCCATGATTGAGAAAAGCAATGAAACAATCCTTAGATCAAAAAGCCATTAGGCAAGGTCCATTCCTTTCCTCAAATACAGGCGTTCTGAGTAAAAGACCAGCAATATTTGTTGCTGACCTGGACTCTCAGGTTAAGGGGCACAGGGGTGAAGCCCATGGATGGTTGGAACCTGCTTCCTCTGGGGTCTTCCTCCTTATCCCTTGGGATAATCAGCCCACCTCTCCTTTGTTTTCAATTTATTAGTTTTTAATTTAATTTTTACTTTCTATTGAAGCAACTCACTCCAGTATTCATGCTTAGAAAATTCCATGGACAGAGGAGCCTAACAGGCTACTGTCCAAAGGTTCGCAAAGAGTCAGACACAACAGCAGAAGCACACAGATTTACAATGCTGTGTTAGTTTCAGATATACAACAAAGTGATTCTGATATACAGATTCTTTTCCAGATTCTTTCCCCATATAGATTATTACAGTTCCCTGTGCTATAAAATGGGCTTTCGAGATGTCACAGTGGTAAAGAATCACCTGCAATGCAGGAGACATGGGTTTGAACCCTGGGTTGGGAAGATCCCCTGGAGAAACGAATGGCTTCCCACTCTAGTATTCTTGCTTGGAAAATTCCATGGACAGAGCAGCCTGGTGGGCTAGAGTCCATGGGGTTGCAAAGAGTTGGACACAAATGAGCTACTGAGCACGCACACACATGCTACGTAATAGGCCCTTATGTTTATCTATTTTATATATAGTAGTGTGTATATTTTAATCCCAAACTCCCAGTTTATCCCTCTCCCTTCCTTTCCCATTTGTTAACCATAAGTCTGTCTTCTGTGTCTGAAGCTGTTTCTGTTTTGTAAATAGTTCGCCTGTATCATCTGTTTGAAGTCCACATGGAGTGATTTCATATGACACTTATCTTTCTCTTTCTGACCCACTTCACTTGGGGTGATCACTTTTAGGTACATTTATATTGTCGCAGATGTCATTACATCATTCCTTTACAGAGCGAAGTAATGCTCCTGCTTCTTTTTTTCAAAATCTTGGCTTTGGTACAAATTCCTCCTGTGTCAGGCATGGAGTCAGCAGGAATGAGATTCTCTGTTGTCAGGAAATTTGGCTGCTTGCTGCATTTTAGGAAGAAGGAATATGATTCCAGAAGGTATCTTGGGTCTGATATAATAAGAGTTATATATTAGGTCTATGTCCCTGGCTCCTGACACGGAGCTCCTAAATCCTCTGGATTCTGTGGGTAACAGGAATCGCTTTTGTTCTAGGGAGGCTACTCTTGGCAGGTCCGCAGACAGGGTAAAGACGGAGGTGGTCACCATAGTGAGAAGGTGGGAACACTCAGCACCATCCCATCCCCACCTCCAGTGGGGGAGGGGGACCAGAGACTTGGGTTAATCACAGTGGCCAGTGATTTAATCGACCAGTGATGTACTGGAATCTCCATGAAAACTCCTAATCAATAGGGTCTGGAGCACTTTCACACTGGTGATGGCATCACTGACTCGATGGACATGAGTTTCAGCAAGCTCTGGGAGCTGGCAATGGACAGGGGAGCCTGGCATGCTGCAGTCCATGGGGTTGCAAGGAGTCAGACATGACTGAGCAGCTGAACTGACTGACTGACTGAGCACATCAGGCTGCTTGCAGAGCCATGCGCTCGAAGGAGTGGGGGTGGGGGTGGAAGCCCCCCACTCCCTTCCGCTGCCCCATCCTATGTCTCTCTTCTATCTGGTTGTTCCTGAGTTGTATCCTTCGTGTTAAACTTGAGGATGCAGATAAAGTAACTTCCTGAGTTCTGTGAACTGTTCTGGCCAACAGTGTATCTTTACATGGGAGTAACGGGGACCCCTAGAATATAGCAGGTTAGGTAGGAGGCCAGGAGGCCCGGGCTGGTAGTGAGGTGAGGCTATTTGAGGGACTGAGCCCTTAACAGGTGGGGTTGGATGCTGACTCCAGGCAGTGCTGTCAGACGGGTGGGAAATTGCTGTTGGAAACCAGTCCATGTTTTTGGTGCCAGGAGGGAAAACCCTTTCATTTGTGGTCAGAAGTGTCATACGAAAAAACAGGTTTCTTGGCATCAAGATGTTAGGTGTGTCCAGATGGATGTGGGATGTTCCCAGCGCTGACTGGAGCCGCCTGTTGTCGGGAGCTGCTAGCTGGTTCCAGGGCCCGCAGTGGGCTGTGCGCTGCACCCTGACACTGGATTGGCTATGAAGATGCTGCACAGATGGGCTAGGCTGCACAGTGCTGACCTTCAGACACTTCCCCACCTCGGGCTCCTTGGGGATTGTCTGGTTAGGGTCAGGGTCCAAGACTCTACCCTGGGAGGCAAAGACGGGCTTTTCCCAGAAGGGAGTGAAAGCTCCTCACTGCCAGTTCTCCTGAGAAATGGCTTATCTGGGCAAGAGACAGCACACTTGGAATCAAATGGCTAAGAAAGTGTGAATTCCAGACTGCCATGTTCCAGACCTCATGCAGAAAAGTCACTAGACATCTTTCTCATCTGTAAAATGGGAGTAATAGTTGATAACTTTAAAGTAAGTATTAAATAAATTAATATTAAAATATTTACAACATAGAGAACATGCCATGAGGATGTGTGTTAAATAAACTGGGAGGAAGTATGCCCTTCTGTTCCGAGGCTGGGTAATTTGGGGTTTAATCACAGTGCTATGGAAATGTCGAGAGAGGTCCAAGGTGGGGGGAATTGCCACGAGTTAGCTAGAAATGAGCCAGAAGTGGGCAAGCTGTAGTCTCTCCTGGGTCTACATTCCAACTGAGGTGTGAGATTCCCCGACACAAAGACCCAGCCCGGTCAGTGGGGAGCTCTTCACTCATCCACCAGCTTCCTGCTCCCTGTCTGCCCATGCCGCCCGGCAGCATCTCTGTGGTCACCTGCTGCCCTGTCTCCTGCCTCAAACACAAATCTGGGTCGTCTTTCCAAAGCACATTTGTGGATCGGCTGGGTGGAGCTGCTCCCAAAGGCTGCGGACTGCGGCTGTGTTGGTGACTCAGGCCCCACGTCGGGGGCCCTGCAGCAATCTTAACTCTAGAGCACACTCGGGGCAGACAGCCTCACTATACGAGGCAGGCCCCTCGGCCTCCAACCATGATCTGAGCTCAGATCACCACCCTCTGCAGCTCCTGACGTGGCAGCACCAGTGGGTCCCCGCGGCCCATCCCACGTCCCCACACAGGAATCCAGGTCTGTCCACTGATGGGCAGAGAACAAATGAGCTGACCAAATGAGAGAGGGCCCACATGGTATCTGATGTGTTAACAGATTTCAAAAACACAGATAATTCAACTACATGCACGTAGATCACAGAGATCTTTAAAGTTCAAGGTGAAAACATGTATACTATCATGTAAAAAAAAATAATAAAATAAAAAAATTTTTAAAAAAAAAGGTGAAGGTGAAGTTGCTCAGTCGTGTCCAACTCTTTGCGACCCTGTGGACTATAACCTACGAGGCTTCTCCATCCATGGGATTCTCCAGGCAAGAATACTGGAGTGGATTGCCATTTCCTTCTCCAGGGGATCTTCCCGACCCAGGGATCGAACCTGGGTCTCTTGCATGGGAGGCAGACACTTTAACCTCTGAGCCACCAGGGAAGCCCTTAGCCCTAATAATAATTCAAGGTCCCATTCTGAGAGTGTTTTTGACAATTCTATAGTCTCCAAAGAATAAAAACTTGTCTTGGGGTTAAAATATACGTGTTTCTAAAAATACAGATAGTTTCAAATAAAGATCAGTGATTTGGACAAAACCTGCATCTTCCTGATATTTATGTATAAAGAGAATCTTCAGGTGTTTATTAGTCGTGATGCCCCAGGGCAGGAGGCTTAATCAGATGAGGAGCGCAAGGCCCCAGAAGTCTTTCTCATCACACCAGCAGAACGTGGTCTCTGGCTGTGCCTTGATTCTAAATTTACTGATATTGCTTTAGAAGCTGAAGTCATTTCCAAATAAAACTCATATGTTGCTATTGCATCTAGAACAGTGACTGACATATACTGCATGCTGCTGCTGCTGCTGCTAAGTCGCCTCAGTCGTGTCTGACTCTGTGCAACCCCATAGACAGCAGCCCACTAGGCTCCCCCATCCCTGGGATTCTCCAGGCAAGAACACTGGAGCGGGTTGCCATTTCCTTCTGCATTGCATATGTGCTAAGTCGCTTTAGTCGTGTCCGACTCTTTCAGACCCTATGGACCATAGCCCGCCAGGCTCCTCTGTCCAGGGGACTCTCCAGGCAAGAATACTGGAGTGGGTTGCCAGGCCCTCCTGCAGGGGCTCTCTCAGACCCAGGGATTGAACCTGCTTCTCCTGCATCCCCCGCATTGGCGGGCAGGTTCTCTACTAGCACCGCCAGGGAACCCCACCAGACATGTACCAGGCACTCCCTAAATGCCTGATGACTAAATGAATGTCATTTAAAAACATCCAGGAACGTCATGTCGTTAGCTATTTTGAAAGGATAAGTCCACATTATGACAACCGATTTTCTACGGTATAGACCAAGATGCTCATCAGACACAATACGCATAACACTTTACAACGTTTATTAAGCATTAAGCCACGTGACAGAACAATTTAAACACCACAGGTATAAATCCCATAATCATAGATCACCCTGGACGATATTTCAATAAGGCTTTATCCCACTGACAACTTCAAAGGCATAGAAACATATGATTTTTTAATCAACAGAAGTCAGAGCCAAATAATAAATAAAAGCTATATTCACTGAGGTTAACTTGTAGCACATTATATTTCTTCACTGATGAGTGGCTGAAAAGGTGCAATCATGGGATTCTTTCTGGATAACTCTGGGAAAAGACTGAAGGTGGGAGGAAAAGGGGATGACAGAGGATGAGATGGTTGGATGGCATCACTGGCTTGATGGACATGAGTTTGAGTAAACTCCAGGAGTTGGTGATGGATGATAAAGCCTGGCGTGCTGCAGTCCATGGGGTCACAAAGAGTCAGATACGACGGAGCCACTTAACTGAACTGGAGAAGCATGTGCCATGTACAGGCTGGGTTCCAAGGAGTGGGGCTGATACAGTTTCCTCTCATCCCAGTCTTCAGATAATTTCAATTTTTGATCTCTATAGGGGAAAAAAAGAACAGGAACATATGGCTATGTTTTAAAAATGTGAAAGAATTTTGCATACTCCTCCCTGGAACACAGAGAAGGAATATACTTTCTCCATCTGGGAAATAGAAAAGAGTTTGAACTGGTAGAAATGAGCTTTTATTACCAATCTGGCTTCTCTGTGATTGTTGTTGTTTTGTTGCAAAGTTATGTCTGACTCTTTTGAAACCCCATGGATTGTAGCCCACCAGCTTTCTCTGTCCATTGGATTTCCTGGGCAAGAATACTGGAGTGGGTTGCCATTTCCTTCTCCAAGGGATCTTCCTGACCCAGGGATCGAACCCGTGTCTCCTGCACTGACAAGCAGATGTTTACCACTGAGTCACCTGGGAAGCCCCTTCTCTATGATACATTTTATTAATGTCAGCTAGAGCCTTGGCCCCATTTCCTACCTTATGTAAAATAGGGTAGCTCCTTCTTTCCTTCAGAACTGTGACCGTTGCATTTGATATAAACTTACATAAGCACAAGGGGCTTCAGCCGTGACTCAGTGGTAAAGAATCTGCCTGCCAACGCAGGGGACAGGGGATTGATCCTTGGGTTGGGAAGATCCCCTGGAGGAGGGTGTGGCAACCCACTCCAGTATTCTTGCCTGGAGAATCCCCGCGGACCGAGGAGCCTGGCGGGCTACAGTCCATGGGGTCACAAAGAGCTGGACATGACTGAAGCAACACAGCACTTGCACACATGCATAACAACCCCAGAGCAACTGTTACTTCTATCGGAGACCTGCCTCTGTTTCAGATGAGTTTCCTGAGCTACAGTCTCCTGTGTTGTTCCAGGCATAGGGGAATAAGACATGATAAGATACGCAAGCATAGAGTCGCAGAAATGTTCCTCTAGAGTGTTTGCCTGTGTGGTTTTGTTTTGATTTTATCTTATTCCCCCACACACACCGCCCCCCACCACACACAGAGACGATTATTGTGGAGCAGTGGAGTAATCTGGAACTATAGGCCTCTTCCCAACACTTTCCCGAGATGCTTAAGCTCTGACTGTGGTGTTGCCCCCTGAAGGGCGATCCATCAGCTTATGAGCAGCAGCCCTTTAGGAAAGGGGTTTGCTGAGCCAGGAAAAGGACCTGATATTTCAGGACACACCCTGACAAAGGGGTCTCTGACCTCTTGGGCCAGAAGCCTGGGATGGAGCTCTCATATAAATTACATGCAATATTTAACTTCTGATCTTTTGAGCACTACACAGTAGTCCCCAACCTTTTCAGCACTGGGAACTGGTTTTGTCGAGGACAATTTTTCCACCAATCATTTGTGGGGGATGGTTTAAGGATGATTCAAATGTGTTTCATTTATTGTGTACCTTATTTGTATAATTATTATATTAGCTCCTCCTCACATCATCAGGCATTAGATCCTAGAGGTTGAGGACCACTGCACTATAGTATTAATATCTCAGGTACTCGTAGTTAAAATTAAGAGCCCAGAAGATCAAGTTGTATGTGCTCAGCAAACTAATTCCATCGCACATTTAGGTTTTGCATCCCCCGTGGATGATGACAGATGGGCATAAAGCAGAAAAAGAAAGAAAGAAAAGTTAGAATGAGGATGCAATGGCTGGAGCATGAACAACCATTTTGGGCCATAAGACAGATGTTCTATGCTGATGCTAAAAATAGCAGGGAAGCAAGAAGGAAGGTTCCTGGGATACTGATGATTCTTGAAACCCCACTCTTGCCCCTTGATTGCCTTTCTTTAAACTCTTTTTCAGTTCAGTTCAGTTGCTCAGTCATGTCCGACTGTTTGCAACCCCATGAATTACTCTTTTCAGAGAGATATAAATCTCTCACTTGTTTAATATAAAAAAGAAAGAAAAGGAGAAGCTCCTACCACCTACCTCCCCCAAGTGGGGCAAAAGGAAAAAGAAAGAAATCAAGGTGGTGGAAAAACTCCAATGGAATGACATTCATAAAATAACCTAATGCTAAGGCTCTAAAGATCCTTGCAGTTCAACAGACATCATTCCAACTTGTTGTCAATGCTGTGTTTGTGCGGATGCTTTTCTTACAAGTCACCTGCCCACTATCTTCAGGGTTTCTATAACTGATGCACAATAGTTTAACATTTTCTTTCTCTAAATCAACGTGAATGTGGTCCTTCTTGACAGCAAACCAGCAGTCATGTCAAACTCCTTTTTGAGTGTTCTCACCCATTTTCATTTATCTACCATTTACCAGTTTATAAGTTGCTATGATCGTAAGTTGGGGGGAACACTAAAGAAAGCTGAGGGGATATTACAGAGATGTATGACTGATAGTCTCAAATAAAAGAGTACAAAGTAGAAATCTATTGAAGTTTCTAAAGACTCCCTGTGTTGTATGTTCCCTCCACTTCTCCAGACCAGACAGGGCTGGTTCTCTCTCCCTCTCTTTAGGGTGGAGGGAATTCGGCCCCGCAGGGTGGCTTACCTGCCTTTTCCTCCCCCTGTGCTCTTAATACCGTGGCTGCCATCTCCTGGATGTGCTCCCAGGCCAGCTGCACGTGGGCCAGCTCCACTGTGCGTGAGCAGATGGCGAAGCGCAGCACAAACCGGTCTCTCAGGGAACAGGGGACCAGGTGGATTTTTTTGGCACTGTTTATGCTTTCCAGAAGAGCTTCATTCAGTTTGTTGGAACCCTGCAGATTGAGAAAGGCAGTACTCAAATCTCTGGAGGCTCAAACATGCAACACGAAGCCAGGCAGGTGTTGGGTGATACAGTCCCAGGTCAGTGGGAGAACCACCTCACCACAGGCCTTCCATTTGCAGTCATAAAAAATTCAGCTAAGTAACCGTGACGCAGGCCCAAGAGAGGGCTGCCTCCCCTGCACAATTCCTCCTGTTCCAGGGCTGCCAAAAGGCGAGCCTTCTGTGACCCAGGTTTACAGAGAAAAAACGAAGCTTCCTAGACATGTCACCTGTAAGTTGATAAGCTTCTCAATAACCTCAGATATGCAGATGGCACCACCCTTATGGCAGAAAGTTGATGAAAGTGAAAGAGGAGAGTGAAAAAGTTAGCTTAAAGCTCAACATTTGGAAAACTAAGATCATGGCATCTGGTCCCATCACTTCATGGCAAGTAGATGGGGAAACAGTGGAAATAGTAGCTGACTTTATTTTTCTGGGCTCCAAAATCACTGCAGATCGTGACTGCAGCCATGAAATCAAAAGACACCTGCTCCTTGGAAGGAAAGTTATGACCAACCTAGACAGCATATTAAAAAGCACAGACATTACTTTGTCAACAAAGGTCCATCTAGTCAAGGCTATGGTTTTTCCAGTAGTCATATATGGATGTGAGAGTTGGACTGTGAAGAAAGCTGAGTGCAGAAGAATTGATGCTTTTGAACTGTGGTGTTGGAGAAGACTCTTGAGAGTCGCTTGGACTGCAAGGAGATCCAACCAGTCCATCCTAAAGGAGATCAGTTCTGGTTGTTCATTGGAAGGACTGATGTTGAAGCTGAAACTCCAATACTTTGGCCACCTTACATGAAGAGCTGACTCATCTGAAAAGACCCTGATGCTGGGAAAGATTGAGGGCAGGAGGAGAAGGGGATGACAGAAGATGAGATGGTTGGATGGCATAACCGACTCAATGGACATGGGTTTGGGTGGACTCTGGGAGTTGGTGATGGACAGGGAAACCTGGCATGCTACGGTTCATGGGGTTGCAAGGAGTCGGACATGAACGAGTGACTGAGCGAAGGAACTGAACTGAACTGACGAGCTTAAACAGCAGAACTGTAGAATGGCACCAGGGAATGGAAGCATGCAGAAGAGGTCTCACAACACAGTAAGTCTCCTGCACACGAACCTTGAAGTTGTGACATTTCTAAGATGAGAGTGTGCGTTCTCATGTCCACCCACGTTAGTGTGTCTGGTGCACCGTGTCATGTGCCTGCATGCTCTGCAGGCTGTGCTCTTGGGTCCTTTGCTGCACAGTCGTGGGTACAGTGCAGAAGGTGAGTGAAGTGAAGCTCGCTCACTCGTGTCCGACTCTTTGTGACCCCGTGGACTATACAGCCCATGGAACTCTCCAGGCCAGAATACTGGAGTGGGTAGCCTTTCCCTTCTCCAGGGGATCAGAGTGCAGTAGAGAGGTATCTCTGTTTCATGCCCAGGAAGTCTGGAAGCGAGCGTAAAAGCAGTGGTGCTACACCTGGTCCTACTGTCCTCTTCAAGGTACTGTACTATGAGATTAAAAATGTTTTCTCTGTTTTTTCTTTATTTTTTAATGTAGTATTTGTGTGAAAAGTTACAAACCTATTACAGTACAGTACTCTATAGCCAATTGTGTTAGTTGGGTGCCTAGGCTAATTTCACTAAACCTACATACAGATTAAACTCAGTGAATGCATCCTTGGAATGGAACTCCTTCCTGTGAGGGCAATTACTGGGTAGAAAATGAAGCATGATAGCTTCTGGCTAGAGTCCTGGAAAACTGTCCTCAAACTATGGACCAAAGGACTATCAGTGGCCCCCCTCTGGAGGGGAGCAGCCCACTAGCCTTGGACAGGGGGGCCAGGGGCCCGCACCCCACACCGAGAGGACTACATGGGGGAAATGTGTTACAGACTGGGTGCCGTGCCCCTCCTGTCTGGTCGGTCCGGTTCCCCTTCTCATCCCCGCCCACTTCTCAGCCTTCCTTCTGTCCCCAGGCAGTGACTCCAGCCCCACATGCCTCATGGTTGATGTAGAGGGCCTGCACGTGGGGCCAGTGTCCTGGGTCACGTGACCTGTGGTAGACTGTATTGTTCTTGCTCCGTCTTGAAAGCAGGGAGGACAGCGGGAAGAGAAAAGTCCTGATCAGTCGGAGGCAGGACCCAGGCCTCACATCTCTGCAGAGTCTGCAGGTCGCCAACTGGTGTGAGGCTATGCACAGTGGCCCGTGGACAGCGTGTGGGCTCAAGGCCACCTAGGACCTGCTGCTGCTCACCAGATCCAGTCAGGGCTGGTTCTGCTCCAGAATGAGGGTGAGAAGGTGGAAATGATGGTTTGAAAGGATGGAACTTCACCAGGAAGACGTAATGGAAGAGCAAATGCCTGAAAGTGCCAAACGCAGGAAATAAAAGCAAGCAACTCAGGAAAACTTTGCTCACCATTTTCAAACGGATCGGACAAGATTCGTTTTTCTACTGCTGCTACTGCTAAATCACTTCAGTTGTGTCCGACTCTGTGCAACTCCATAGACGGCAGCCCACCAGGGTCCCCCGTCTCTGGGATTCTCCAGGCAAGAAGACTGGAGTGGGTTGCCATTTCCTTCTCCAATGCATGAAAGTGAAAAGTGAAAGGGAAGCCACTCAGTCGTGTCCAACTCTTAGCGACCCCATGGACTGCAGCCTACCAGGCTCCTTCATTCATAGGATTTTCCAGGCAAGAGTACTGGAGTGGGGTGCCATTGCCTTCTCCTAAACAGAGGCAAAGACAGAAAACAGTCTGAGGTGTAAGAACAGTAGCAGCAGCAGAGACTTGACATCCAGAGCCGGCAACACGGCAAAGAAGAGCATAGCAAGATAGCAGATGCGGAGGCAGAAAACAAGTGACAATGCCTGCACAGCATGCTTCCTCAAGGAGAAACTGGATTCACGGAACAGAGGTAAGAAGTTTCACAGACGAAATGGTTCACTACTGAGAAGCCCCTGGGCTTCCAGGGCAGGAAGGGACATGCAGGTAGGTTTGCCCAAGTAAATGGGGAGGAGAAAATAAAAGTCTTGACTTTGACAACACAATGCTCATTGAAAGAAGCCAGTCGCAGAAGTCAGCACAGTGATGATCCCGTTAATGCGAATGTTTGGAGCAGACAGATCCACAGAGAGAGAAAGTAGATCCATGGACCTAGGGATGGGGCTGGGGCTTCTCTGGGGGAGAATGAAGATGTTCTCAAGCTAGATTGTAGGGATGGCCATGCAACCCTGGGGACAGGCTAGACATCACTGAAATGTATTCTTTATATGGACAGAGAGTATGGTATGGGGATGATATCTCAACAAAACTGCTAAAAACTAAAAAAGTTAAAATCCTTCAAGAACACTGGTACTAAAAACAAAAACAACTGCATGATGCCAAACACAGCAGGGCTATTTGTTGCCAACACCAGCGCAGACTGAATCTCCCCTCTTGTCGCCCTCTGGAGCCCTGCTCCTAGCACCAGAGGAGACCTCAACCCTCCTGTGCTCAGGTGTGTGTGTGATGCTTTCCATCCTGTGCTCAGGTGTGTGTGTGATGCTCCACCCTCTGTGCTCAGGTGTGTGTGTGATGCTCCGCCCTCTGTGCTCAGGTGTGTGTGTGATGCTCTCCATCCTGTGCTCAGGTGTGTGTGTGATGCTCCGCCCTCTGTGCTCAGGTGTGTGTGTGATGCTCCGCCCTCCTGTGCTCAGGTGTAACTGTGTGAGGCTCACATCCCCCTGCCGGCTCTCGTGTCAGGACTCTACTCTCTTGCCTCCCAGTTTTTCCATGAGTGGTTCTTACCAGCCCTCAAATCCTGCAGAATCGGTGTGGGGAGGGCAAGGGGAAGACCAGGGCCACGTTTGGAAGGGCAGCACCTTGACAGTGCGACTGAGTCCATGGTGCCTTCTCCTGCCTCCCTTTGTGGACTTGGACATGGAGACCTGTGACAGAGTTGAGTCTGCAAATGGAAAGCTAGCCAGAGAGTGGTCAGGGCGTGAGAGCTAGGCTAAAGGCTTCTTCCACACGAGGCTAGTTGATAAGGGTCTGTGTGAGCAGTGCCCCTTGGGGCCTGTGGAAAACATGATTGTGATTGTCACCAAAGGTGGCTGATTTCCTCAGACAGCAGAACGACATAACCCCAGGGAACAGTGTCCCTCGAACCCCTGTTGCACCCACAGCTGGGGGGCATACGGGGTGCAAGTCAGCGGGTCCCAAGTGAGCCAAGACTGGCTCCTCACAAGCTCCCAGGTCCTGGTCCAGGGACCATGCTTGGGCTGGTGAGCCCATGCATGGGTCAGCCCTTCAAGGATTCTCGTGGCATAGCTGGATCGACGGGGAAATGGCCAGCATCCTTACACCAGGCACACACCGGCAGGGAGTCTGACACCAGGGAGAAGGGCGGGGGTTGCAGGAAGTCAGGCTCGGGAGCTGGGACCAGCAGACTGAAGAACTGGTGGGGAGCCACGCAAGGTCTCTGGGGAGCTCAGTCGATGTATGGATGGATGTAATGAATCACAGCTTCCTCTTTCCAGTCAAGAAAATGCAGACAATGAAGTCGACTTAGACATACCTTTAGCCGGAAACAGACCAGTCCCAGAGTAACTTCTGCACAGATTTCAAAGCGGGCGTCCTGGCGCACCAATGCCTCAAACGCATGGGCCAGCTGGACGTGCTGGAAAGGGAAGGGACATTTGTCTGAGTCGTTTGTCACGACTTGATTCAGAACTTCACCACCTATGCTCTAGCCATTTTCTTCCAGCACTGATGTCACCCATGTCCTGGCTGTCCCCACAGAGGGTGAGAAACTTGCCACCATCTTCAGAAAAACAGATGCCTCTTGTCATCTGTTCAGAGGACCGTGTTCATCACACCCCATCTTTTAGAATTTTAGGCTAAATGTTGTCAGGAGGGATTTAAACTTTTCAGAAGATAGGTGGCGCTAGTGGTAAAGAACACGCCTGCCAGTGCAGGAGAAGGGAGAGGCCTGGGTTCGATCCCTGGGACGGGAAGATCCCCAGAGAAGGGCATGGCAACCACGCCAGCATCATGCCTGGAGAGTCCCATGGACAGAGGGGCCTGGCGGGCTGCAGTTCATGGGGCTGCAAAGAGTCGGTCACAGCTGAGTATAAGCACACGCACACTTTTGAAGAGAGAGAGCGGACAGCATCAGCTGGGGAGCCGGGCACTTGACCATCCTGTCCTGGTGCTGGCCCATGGTGCAGGGGCATGCTCAGTTGCTTCAGTCGAGTCCAACTCTTTGTGACCCCATGGACCATAGCCCACCAGGCTCCTCTGTCCATAGGATTCTCCAGGCAAGGATACTGGAGTACTGGAGTGGGTTGCCATTTCTTCCTCCAAGGGATCTTCCTGAGTCATGGATCTAACCCGCATCTCTGGCATCCCCTGCATTGACAGGTGGACTCTTCATCATTAGCGCCACCTGGGAAGCCCAATAACCCCACAATCATGCCATTCTGCAGACCGGGAGACTGAGGCTGGCTCTAGCGCAGCTGCCCAGCACCAGAGCTCCTGCTTTGCAGCTGTTTGTTATCTCCAGAGCATCTGCTGCCGCAGTGAAACCCTCGTCAGCCCCAGGCTGCCGCCTCTCCCCGAACCAGCCTGTACTAAACACGGAGGTGTTTACAGAGACCAAGAGCTGATTCACACCGTATGTGATCTGAGAACCGGCTCACCCAGGTCTCAGCACCCATTGAGCTCATCCTGAACCCCGGCATCCAGTGTGGGGCTCACTGACAGGTGCCCAGGGAGCATCTGAGCAGAGATCGCATTGCTCAAAGTGTTGGGACAGAAACATCATTTATTTATTATTACTTTTTTTTTTGGAATACAGTTGCCTCACAGTGTTGTGTTAGTGTCTGCTGTAAAACACAGTGAATCAGCCATATGTGTACATATCTCCTCTCCCTCCGGAGCCCCCTCCCTTGCAGCCCACCCCTCCAGGCCATCGCGGGGCACTGAGCTGAGTTCCCTGCTCCGTGCAGCCGTCTAGCTGTCTATTCCACATTTGGTAGTGTGTGTATGTCAGTCCTAATCTCCCAGTTCGTCCCCCCTCCCCTCTCCCACTGTGCCCTCTGTCTGTGTCTCTATTCCTGCCCTGCAAATAGGTTCCTCAGTGCCGTTTTTCTAGATTCCATGTGTAAGAGAAACACCACCGTTTCCACGAGGGGTCCCAGGCGGTGATGAATCTGGCGCCACTAGAGGGCTCCAGAGACTGCTGGCAGGAGATTCCCTCAAGCTGGGTCCTGGGGAGCTGGACACCTGCCGGGGTGTATCTGGCTCCTAGGAGGGCAGGGTCGGTCCCCCTCAGGGAATCCCGGAGCGCTTGCTTCCTGGAGCTTCCAGCAGGAATCACCCTCGTGGGATGAACTACTTCTGCTTTGCCTTCTTTCCCCAGAGCAGCTGAATCCTCATTCAGCTTCTGCGCACAGGCTCCCCTCGGGAGAACTCATGGGCCGCCTTCCATGTCCTTTCCCCGTTCTCTTCCCACAGAGACGCCCGAGACCCTTTACAGCCCCCCAGAAGCCTCGTGAGCCGGATGGGTGCCGGTGTGCGTGGCGCCATGGGGCCCGAGCTGCCGCCCGCTGCGCGCGCTCTGCCACAGGGAGGGGCCTGGAGCCATTCCCCCTGCCCGGCACCGCCACCAAAGCGAGCCTCTGCAGGGCTGCCCCGCTCCCGTACTGCCTGAGGGCCCCCATCCGTCAGGGTGGGGCCGCAGCTGAGGACTCCAGCACGGGAGGACCGGCTGGAAACTGGCAGGCCGTCCACAGCCAGCGAAGTGAGCGGGTCTTCGCTGGCCTGCTTCCTCAGTTGCTTAAAAAAGGAAAAGAGCAGGGTATACACACTGCTTTTGGCGAAGGGAATGGCAGCCCCAGCACTCTTGCCTGGAGAATCCCGAGGATGGAGGAGCCTGGCGGGCTGCGGTCCGTGGGGTCGCACAGAGTCGGCCACGACTGAGCCACGTTCACTTACGCACACTGCGCTGTGCTGTGCTGAGTCCCTCAGTTTCCCGTGCCCTGCTTGACAACGTCTTACTTCATTTCTCAGGTCTAAGACCTCCCTAACGTCAGCCGGATAAATAATGACAGCAGACTCACCTTGCGGATATGGGCCTGCAGTCCCTTGACTCCGTACATCCTAAAAACAAACCACATCTTCAAAGAGCGGAACCTCCGGCCCAGCGGCAGCTGCCAGTGCTGAAATCAGACACAAGACGGCAGCTCGGTGAGGACTGTGCCAAGGGCTGGCTTCCTTTTCGACTCATGAACTAGCTTGTTTCTCCTGAAGACAGTTAGTTCCCTGGAGACCAACCCTCTGGCTGCCACAAGGGCAAAGCTGACAGTAGGGGAGTGAGCAGTGTAGCCAGAAGCTCTCTTTACAAAGCTCCTTCATGCCTGCGGAATGCACACAGGGACCAGACCAGTGTCAGGCTCAGATGCCACTGTGAGCGGATGCGGGAGTGTGGCCCTGCCCCTCAGACCTACAACCCAGGACGGGTGGGAGGGGAAAGTTCACTGATTTCTCTGCCTAGAGGAAACAAGGAGGGCGCTGCAGAGCCCCACGCCCTCTGATGCACATGCCGCGTGACGCCCATTCTCTAGAGCAATGCGCATCTTCTTCCTGCCCCGCAGGCCGCCATGGAACACGCGGGACGTCGCACGAGCCTTCCTGAGTTTTCCTGCATTTGTCAGCTGCCCGGGTGTGACACTCTCCAATGGTTGCCAAGGTACCAAAGCGAGCAGGGGACACAGAGGGGACGGGGTGCAGGGACATTTAGGAAGATAAAGATAAAACCATCCTGATTTTACATGGCCACTTCCTATTGGAGCTTCTAAAGGAGATGGGGGGGCACAGGGGGGTTTCTCTCTATCTTCGTTCTCTGATGGCTGCCCGCAGAGCCCAGAGACGAACTTCCTGCTGGGCATGGGGCAATGCCACTCAGGGGGTTGGGGTGCAGTGTGGCTGCAGGAGGGGCACAGCAGGCTTGGGGGGCACTGCTGCTCTAGGGAATGCACCCCTGGCCATGGCACCCCACTTCTGAACTGCAATGAAAGCACCAGGGGTTCTGCAGAAGCTTCTCGAGTTGCAAAGAGAAACACGGGTCCAAGACTGAGGTTCAGAAGCATCCAGCACAGTGTCACTGCTGTTTACGGCGGGCACTGTGTGGATACACAGGCTGTCTCACTTGATCTTCCTAACCGCACTGGAAACAGGGGGTTAGGAGCTCTGTTTTATCCGTGAGAAAGCAGGCATCTGGGGGCTAATGATGCGCCAGGCCAGAGAGCCCCAGTCGTGCCCACTGATGCCCGCTGTCCTCTATGTAGCTGTGCATTTGCAAGCTGCTGGGGAGTCTTAGTAAAAATTAACCTCACATGCCTTTTTAGAAAACCCACTGTCACCCCACTGAGTAACTAACTAGAGCCCAGTGGTCCCTTGCTTACAGGTCGCTGCACTCCCCAGCAGCCTCCGAGAAACTAAAATGTGAAAGAAATCGAACACTGGAAAGGATAGCAAGGGGAAATTAATTTCTATGGCACGAGAGTAGATATGCATGCAGTTTAACTGTGTTCATTCCAGAGTCACCCTAAAATGCCGTCACTGCCTCTCTGGGGCCTGAGGCAGGACTGGGCCAGCTTCCCCGGGAGCAGGGCCTGTGCACCATCTTTCCCCCCAGCCCTGACGAGACGTAAGTCTGGGGAGGAGAGGGCTGGTCTTGTTAGCCACTTTACTCCCAGTTTCGCTCCCAGCTCAGAGCAGCGCCACGGCAGCACAGTGGTCCTGCCTGGGGAAGGAGGCTCGACACGAGGGCTGCCATCTGCGGACTTCTGATGTCGCCTGACCCTTGTCCTCCCTCTCACATCACAGCCTGAGCATGGGACAGCAGGCCCACACGATCTGAGGATACTTCTCTGCCTCACAGGAATATGGGCACGGGCAGCATCATTCCATCCAAACCTCAGATCTGCTGTCAGTGGGCTCAGTGCAGCTTCCCCCTGCCTGGCCAGACTGCTAGTTAGGACCTAGTTGGAGGGTGTCTTCTTGCGGGACCCTAGTTCCAAGAGGACTGGGAGGCAGCAGGATTGACAGCCCGGGACGGCCCCCGCACAGCACTCACAGTTTAGATGACCTCGGACCTGGACTTGGCAAGATAAATCTCCCACTTACCCTGTAGTCAGTGATAAGCCCTGCAAAGGAGGAAGAAAAAAGGAACCATTAGACACATTGGTCGGTTACCTGCCTCATTCCTTTCCATCATCTTTTGAACCAGACCAAAGACCACTGCGGGCAGGGGCTGGGTGTTCTTTCAGGTGATTCCCCAAGGTATCAGATTCAAGGGAGGGGGGGTTCCAGAGAGCACAGCACAAGAGGAAATGCAGAATTCGCAGTGGATTCCCAGTCATTTCACTTTCTGCAGTTACACAACCAGGGAAATCTGAGATTTCTTCTGTGTCCTGGAATAAATTGCCATTCATATTCTGTGAAGTCTTCATCATCCATTCATTCATGTGTGGGAGGTGAATTTGTGATATAGAAGTGATTTTAATGTAAAAAAATCAAACTTTTGATGGAAGTTTATCTCCGTGTTCTCATTTCTTGGTCCGGATACTGGAGCTGAGTAAATACCCAGTGAGTATCTTCCAAGTCGGCTTCATTATCTGGGATTCAAATGGCTTTACAGGGGTTATGAACAAGGCCTCATTTGCATTTAGGTCTCCTCTTGTGCCAAAAGCAGTAAAGTCAAAGCTGGTGTATAGGGAAGAACACTGGATGAGAAATCTCGCAGTCGGGAGTCTCCACGTGGGAAACTTGGGCACGGCATCAGGTGGGAATTAGAAAGCTGTGTGTTGGAATCTGATCCTCCAGTGACGTCCCGGCTCTCCACCTGCCACAATCCTCCACCCACCCTCATAAAATGTGCGTAGTTCACTGGGCGCACAGTGAAAAAATGCCTTACATTTTTAGGAAAATCTAAAATCGCAGCTTGTTAGGACTCCTCAACTGACAGCTGGAGAGACCAGATGGATTAGGATCATACCAGTTAGAATCATAGTACGGTTATAGTAATGGGGGAATATGCAGGGCCATTTTGCAGAGCTCAACCTCCTCATTTTATCTGGTACCATGAGCAGAAGCCACAACTCATGCAGCCTAAGTCAACTCCCAAATGATGCTCTCCTTCTCTTCATGCCCCTTGGAACAGACTCATCAACAAACACCAACAGCAGTCATTAGTGGTAACAGCACCCAAGAGTGGACTTGGCAGGTAATAAACCCAGTAAGAGGGTGATGTTGTAAAGGAGAATGAATGAAACTCCTCCAAGTTCAGGTCCCTGCCCCATCCTGATAGTCACTAGTCAGTTTACACTGAATTACAATTCAGAAAACTAAAACGACTGTTCAGTCACACCAGCCACATTGCCAGTGCTCAAAAGCCACCTGCGGCTAGTGTCTGCCACACAGAACAACACAGAATTACAGGACAACACAGAATTATAGGACACATCTGTCATTGCAGAAAATTCTATTGGACTGTGTGACAGAAGCTTTAAAGAAGAGGAGTCAGATCAGAAGCTTCTATAGCTGAATGACATGGTTAGAGATGGAGTCTGTGTCTCAAAGAACCTGCTTCCCCAAGGACTGGCTGAAGACCTGGTCCAGTTAGGTGCTGCCCAGTACAAGTGTTTCCTGTTAACATAAAGAATGCTAAAGCCCTCTCCAGCAGCAAATCCCAATGATGGTGTTACTTACACTGTGGACTACTTACTACATCCCACATGCCTCAGTTCAGTTCAGTCACTTAGTCATGTCAGACTCTTTGAGACCCCATGGACTGCAGCACGCCAGGCTTCCCTGTTCATCACTGACTCCTGGAGCTGACTCAAACTCATGTCCATCTAGTTGGTGATGCCATCCAACCATCTCATCTTCTGTCGTCCCCTTCTCCTCCTGCCTTCAGTCTTTCCCAGCATCAGGGTCTTTTCTAATGAATCAGTTCTTTGCACCAGGTGGCCAAAGTATTGGAGTTTCAGCTTCAGCATCAGTCCTTCCAATGAATATCCAGGACTGATTTCCTTTAGGATGGACTGGTTGGATCTCCTTGCAGTCCAAGGGACTCTTAAGAGTCTTCTCCAACACAACTGTTCAAAAGCATCAATTCATCAGTGCTCAGCTTTCTTTATAGTCCAACTCTCACATCCATACATGACTACTGGAAAAACCATAGACTTGACTAGATGGATCTTTGTTGGCAAAGTAATGTCTCTGCTTTTTAATGTGCTGTCTAGGTTGGTCATAACTTTTCTTCCAAGGAGTAAGTGTCTTTTAATTTCATGGCTGCAGTTACCATCTGGAGTGATTTTGGAGCTCTCCAAAATTAAATTCTGTCACTGTTTCCCCCATGTATTTGCCATGAAGTGATGAGACTAGATGCCATGATATTAGTTTTCTGATTGTTAAGTTTTAAGCCAACTTTTTCACTCTCCTCTTTCACTTTCATCAAGAGGCTCTTTAGTTCTTCTTTGCTTTCTACCATAAGGGTGGTGTCATCTGCATATCTGAGGTTATTGATATTTTTCCCGGCAATCTTGATTCCAGCTTGTGCTTCTTCTAGCTCAGCATTTCTCATGATGTACTCTGCATAGAAATTAAGTAAGCACGATGATGATATACAGCCTTGACATATTCTTTTCCTGATTAGGAACCAGTCTGTTGTTTCATGTCCAGTTCTGACTGTTGCTTCTTGATCTGCTTAAAGATTTCTCAAGAGGCAGGTCAGGTGGTCTGGTATTCCCATCTCTTTCAGAATTTTCCACAGTTGGTTGTGATCCACACAGTCAAAAGCTTTGGCACAGTCAATAAAGCAGAAATAGACGTTTTTCTGGAACTCTCTTGCTTTTTCAATGATCCAACGGATGTTTGCAATTTAACCTCTGGTTCCTCTGCCTTTTCTAAATCCATCTTGAACGTGTAAGTTCACAGTTCACGTACTGTTGAAGCCTGGCTTGGAGAATTTTGAGCATTACTTTGCTAGCGTGTGATGAGTGCAATTGTGCGGTAGTTTGAGCATTCTTTGGCATTGCCTTTCCTAGTATGTCTTTAAACTACGTAAGATGTAAGTTGGGTGAGCATCTTCTAAATCTGCATATAGTCAAAATAATAAAACCAAACAATGCATATAAGAAGACTGGTGAGAAAGACAGCCACATATTAACAGGATCAACATCTGGGTGGAGGGTTAAGTTCAGGGCTATGTTTCTGGCCCACCTCTTTTCTATTGTCCAGATGTACAGTTTTTATAATGAAAGAATTCATTTGAAAAGTCTCTATACCAGGTATGACTACTATTTCCCTATTATCTGTTTTGTGACAGAAATTTCTGTCCTCAAAATAAAAAAATCCCATGTTTTTTGGTCGCTCTCTGGCACAAGTCCAATGAAAGAACATCCATAAAAGTGAAAAGCAAACGTGGGAACACGTGGGAGCCACAGTCCCCCCTAGTGCTGTTGCCAGGGCACTGAGCGGTCAAGGAGCAGCAGGGCAAGTCCCCCCACTCCAGGGATCGTCATTTCTAGTGGCAGACAAGCGAACAGTGAGGGAGCTGTGGGGAGATGTGAGGGGGAGATGGCTGAGCGGAGGGGCCTGGATCACAGGGAGAGGTCTGGGAGGACCCCCTGCCCAGCGAGACATTTGTCCCAGCCCCAAGTGGTGAGGGGAGGAGTCCCCCAAACCCGCAGGAGGGACAAGGCCACAGCCTCAGGGGCTGCAGTGTGAGCGGTGACGAGCAGGGCCACGTGAGCAGACCTGAGCGGTCTTATTTTTGACAGTTAAGTAATGAAGAGATTTTTTTTTTTTAGTAGAAAGGCTCTTAAAGAAACACCCTAAACATATTTCTCTTAAAATTACAGAAAGATTAGCAGGAGAGTGATATACTATATCAGATAAAATACACCCTTACATCCACTAGCCATAGGAGTTAAAGGCAGATTTTGGGTGGTTTACCTGCTAAACACAAAATAGGTCATTGCTTTCATTGATTCATAGTTTTTAAGGGAAAAAAAAAAAACCCAAATAACTAAGATTGTTCATCTCTAACAGCCATAGCTGTTTTGTCAGTCAGAAACTGCCTTTCCTTAAACATGGAATAAATTACTTTAAAGAAATTCCTGGAGTAATAAACTTTGCTCAGTTGCCTTTGGCTTAAACTCTTTCTGTGGCTTGCAGGATTTTAGTTTCCTGACCAGGGGTGGAACCCAGGGCTCTGGCAGTGAAAGCACTGGGTCCTAACCACTGGACCACCAGGGGATTCCTGAGAATTCCTTCATTGTTGAAGAGCAACATTTTGCAAGGTGTCATGATTACTGAGGTTTTCATTATTGAAACGTGAAATGCACTTTTAAATAGAAGAGCTTTGACAGTTGGTTCATAATTCCTCATGGCTTCATGCCAATGCCATTACAAAAAAACTAGAGTTTATTTTTTAGAGCAGTTTTAAGTTCTGAGCAAACCTGATCAGAGGGTGAGTGTCTGCATCTGATGTGCTCCATGAGATGGTGGGGAATGTTAGGAAGGTGAATGCAGGTCTGATCTTCCTGTGGAGACAGCACAGGTTGGGGTCTGGGCAGGAGGGAACGGGCTATGCCCTGACTTCCGTCCCTCCTGCCACTGCCACCAAAACTGCCTCAGTTTCCAACCCGTCCATTCCTCCTCTCTAGCTGGAGGGTGGGGTCGAGTGATCCTTGATGTCCCTCCCATCACCCATGTCCTCTGTCATCTGAGGAAACTTGAGGAGAAGCTGGCACAAGTTCCCAGACTCGGCCTGTCCTTCCTTCCCTGGGGCTCACTGTGGTCAGCGTGGCACCAACCAGGGACTCTCTGGGTTTGGGGAATGAGAGAGCCCCCTCTCACCTGGAGGCTGAGTCTTGTGGGGACAGACAGGCAAGTATTAATAAATAAGCTCCCCAGAATGTGTATTACCCTGAATGGGCACAGCGGACAGGGGGGCCTGTGCAGGTCACCTCATGCATTTTATCTTGTCTGCATCTCAAGTAATCATGATTTTGTTTTAACTGAGAGACTTAATGTTTAGAGAGCACATTCATGTATTGATCCCGCCCCAGCCTCGCCTGCATCCTCTTCCCTGGCCCTTGGCCCACTGTCTTCTTTCCTTTTCTGCCCTGGTGCTATCAGCAGGTGTTGCTCAGTTATTACGTTGTTCCTGACTCTTTGCAACTTCATAGACTGCAGCACGCCAGGCTTCCCAGCCCTTCACCATCTCCCAGAGTTTGCTCAAACCTGTGTCCAGTCTTCCTGGCTCTGCCCTGGCCCCCCAGGACTGTGGCTGTGATGCTTGACCTCGGCTCCCGGACACTGCAGCCGCGGCCGTGATGGGAACAGGCTGGAGGAAGCTGAGCCCAGCTCACCTGAGTCCTGGTGGCTGTGCCTCAGATAGACTGGGTCCAGCCTGAAGGCTCCGGTCAGGTCTGTCCTCTTTTTCACCCTGGTTCGAGACAATAAACAAGAGGACTTAATGAGAGGGCATCTCAGGGTCCTCTCCTCCTGCACCTTCTCCTGCCCAGCTCAGTCGGGGCCTACTGCTCCCTGACTCCTTTCCTAACAGCCCCACCCAGCACATGCATGCCCCTTCCCTAGCCTGCAACACAACGTGAACCTCCAGAGCCCTGGGCCCCTGCAGTGGGGGAGGCATGGTATAAAAAAAAAAAAGTGCTTGGCCTTCGTCCCTGGTTCTGGCACCCAGCTCCTGAAACCCTCGGGACAACAGCCAGATGGGATGAAGCCTGAGCAATTGTGTGGCTTCAGGGTCCAGGCTGGCTGCCAGGAAACTAAGTCTTGATTGGAGGGGCAGAAGTTTGAATCCTACCCCCTGATCTCCGAGGAAGGACTTGAGACAGATCATCACCAATGGCCAGCAATTTGATCAGTCATACCTGTATGGGGAAGCCTCCTTAAACCCCTACACAATGGGGAACAAACAGCTTTGGGGCAGCTGAACCACATGGGCAGGCTGGGAGGAACCCACGCCAGCCAGGTATGGGGGCTCTGTGCCTCCCAATCCCACCCCTGCCTTGTCGTAGTCATCTCTTCCACGAGCTGTTCATTTCAGTCCTTATAATACACCATTAAATATAAGTGAGTTGTTCTAGCCAACTGTCAAACCCAAAGGAGCAGGGAAAGGAATTGTAGGAACCCCCAACTTTACAGCCAAGGTGGATGCAAGCGTGGGTCATTGGGACCTGGGACATGTGAGTGTTTTGCCAGGTCTGTGCTTACTCCGGTATTAGAGCTGCACCAGGTTCAGGGACATCCTTATGGTGTCTGGAGAGCAGGGGAACCAGGGTCTGGAAGAGGAACCCAACAGGTTGGAGGCCGTCCCTCTCTGTCCTTCCAGGCCTGCCACAGCCCTGGCCCTTGATGGGCATCACAGGCAGGTGTGGGATGAACAGGGACTGTCAGGCAGGAGGTGCTGCCTGCGCCATCCCAGACCTGCCCTTCATGCCTCTGGGCACCTCAAAGCAATTGTGTGCAAATGCCATCCTGGAGGCACACTAGAGAAAGAGCCAAGTCTGATGGTGCTGAGGCTGGAAGCAAATGAGAGTCCCTGGAAGGTGAAACCCGAGGGCATGAAGTAGGAAGCCAGGATGCAGCTCACAGAGGAGGATCAGGGAGCAGGTGCTCGAGCTGATTTGAAGTGACTGCTGCAAAGGCTTAGAAGACAGTGAATTCCAATAGTGTGAGCTTGTGCGCCATGTTGCATCCTGCAACGTCCTGAGACCAAAGACTTTGTCCCCTTCCCAGAAGCAGCAGAGGAGGCTGGGAACGGCAGGAAAGGAAGCTGGAGACGTGAAATTGACAGCCAGGGTATGGGATCTGAGATTATGGAGATGAGAATTTCTTCCACCCAGATGGAGTCATGCTTATTTTTTCAGCTGTACCTTTTATCATCATTCACTATCCTCCTCCCTCAATTTTCGTGAAGTTGAAAATGGTTGCAATTTTTTTTTTTCCCAAGAGACCATGTTTTTAAAAAGTGTCTTTTGCAGAGTGAAAAAAAAGAAACCCAAAACAAAAAACTGCAGTGAGCAGTCACCAGCTGTTTGGGGCTGACCTGGGGGAGAACCCGAAGCAGGGGTTACGTGTGAGGAGTGTGTACATGGGCCAGGCTGCCTCCCTGGCCTTGGGGGACCATTTCCTCTGGCCTCTCTATGCTGGGGAAGGTCATGCCAAGCCATAGAGAGACAGGAGAGAAAGGGGGTAGAAACAGTATTGCTCTCAGCAGACCTCTGCCCTCTGCATGTAAAGTCACACTGCCCTCTTCGCTGACACTGGCAATGATTTTGTAGCTGCTTTTTTTGAATTAAAAATACTATATGCCATGTTAAAGCAATGCAGAAAGGTATAAATAATAATATATCCACCTCATCACGTGTGAAACAAAAGTTGCCCACAAGTTAGATCTCCCCTACATGTCCCTCCCCTCATTGCCCACTGCTCAGGAGGCCATGAAGCAGCATGAGCGTTTATCGCGCCATTGGGCTCTACAGAATTTTCTGTGCAAATCACTAAGTAATCTAAGGTATTGTTTCACACATTTCTAAGTAAAACACAATTCAAACATAAGTTGTTTAAAGGTAAACGGCACCTTTCTCTGTGTAATTTTTAGAATTTGCTTTTTCTTTTAAGACTACACCTGTGAGCTTCTGACCTGGTCATCCACAAGGTCCTTGCTCGGTTATCCACTTTTGCCAGCTCCCCGCAGGGCACTGTAGCAGTAGGTCCCAATCTGCCCCTTCTCTTACTGTGCTCCCCGTGTCCTTGGACGGACGGCACTGTGGGGATGCTCCTGGTGTGTCAGGGACAAGCTGGGGACACCGGTCTAATCGGTCCTGCAGCCTCGTGGGGCAGTGACAAGTGCTCCTAAAGGCCCACTGCCCAAGAGCCCCTGATGATCCACTTCCCGGCCGACACCTAGCCAGGGAGACTATTTTCCACCATTGGCAGTGCTTCCCATGCCTGAACGTGCTTTTCTAATCACTAACAAAGTTGAGTAACTTTGCCTCTATGAAGAGGCTACTCCCATTTCCTGTTTGGTGAGGACACATTTGTTCATTTCCTTATTAGGCCGAGTGCCTCTGTGTGGTAGACAGGATCATAAAAATGTGGTAAATATTTAGGAATGCTGATCCAAAGGCTTGTTTGTGGCCCCCCTCTGGCCTCTGCCTGGCTGTGTCCCTCCAATGAGTGTGGCTCAGTCATTGTAGGGTGGGGAGTGGTCCTCACCAGTCCTGTCTTAACGCTTCTCTTGGTCTCCTGGGCACTGCAAATATTAGGCTCCACTTTCTCGAGCCCCACAGAAACAGCCACCCGGAATACTTACTAGAATCACACTGAGACCTGACATTGAGTCCACATCTCCATTTAGTTAGGTCTCCTGGAATGACTTCCAAAAACCTGTGTCCTTTTCTTCATAAAAATCTACACAGATTGCCACCTATTTATTCACAGTAATTTTTCTTGCTATTATAAAAAATATTTTCTAAAAATTTTGACAGCAAACAGTAGAATTCTGTAAAGCAATTATCCTTCAACAAAAAATAATTTTTAAAAAGACATAGGAAAAAATTTTACACATGCTGTTTATCATACATGTAAATAAATGCAACCTTAAAAGTGTTGTGTATCTAGAAAACTTGCTGTGTTCTCTCACTAATACCTTCTTAGAAGATTCTGTTTTCACTGGCAGACACTCACCCCATCTGGGAACCGTGAGTTCTGTGCTTGCACTCTGTTCCTTACACTGTCGCTTCTCTGTTGGGTCCAACTGTGCAGGTTGGGAAAGCACAGTGCAGCCAAGGGTGGGCATTATGGCAACTGTGATTTTCTTTCTTTAAAGGCACTTCTAATATTTTACCACCAAGAATATTTTTGCTGTAGTTTTTTTTTTTTGGTAGATTTTCTTTTTTTATCAGATTAAGAAAGTTCTCTTAGTTCCTCTTTTACTAAGAGCTTTTGTTCTGTGTATTTTAGAATTTTTATCTATTGCTTTTTCCATATTTAATGTGACGATAACCTTTTTTCTCGTTTACTATTAAACATGATCAACGACATTTTAACATCTGATATTTTTAAACCACCCTGGAGTATTTGGAATGAATACATTTTGGTCATAATATACCAGCTTTTGTTTTCCTTTAAACATCATTGAACTTTGTTTGCTAAAATTTGACTTAGAATTTCCACATGTAATTTTATGAGCTTGTCCTATAGCTTTTCTTTCTCAGCTTCTCATGTTTTTTTCAGAGATTTTTTTTATGTGGACCATTTAAAAGTCTTTATTGAATTTGTTACAATATTGCCTCTTTTATATTTTGGTTTTTTGGTATGCAGATCCTAGCTCCCCAACCAGGAATCAAATCTGCACCCCCCCACATTGGAAGGCAAGTCTTCCAGTATGATTGATAAAGGCTTGAGACAGAGCATCAAGAAAAGAAGAAATGGAGAAATTGAAAAACATGAACTAAATGAAATGGGATCACTGAATGTGAAACAGAAAAAGTGAAACAAACTAGATAAAAGATCATCAAATAGTCCGGTTGTTTTAAAACGTGGCTGCTCATTAGAAACATATCTGGAGTTTTGGAGAAAATTTTAAAATCCAGATGCACAGCAGAATTATCTTGGAATTTTTTGAAAAATACAAATGTCCAGGTATTGCTTTTTTTTCTTGGAAGGCTGTCTTAGCCACTGAACCACCAGGGAAATCCTTTTATCTGGCTTTGGAATCAAAGTAACACTAACTTCATGATAAGTCTATGAATTACATTTGTAATTAGACCTGTAGATGCCTTGACAGTTTGGTAGGACTTGCTATTAGAAGAATCTGAATGCTTCTGTTGTGTAAACTGTCTCTATTGACACATTTTCCTCAGGGCTATGAGGTGTTCCGGATTTCCTATGATTCTGATAACACGTTCTGTAGTTATTGCATGTGCACATGGTAGGCGGTTCTGGCGTGCTGTTGCTCACGTGCTCCCTGTTGTCTGGGACCCTGCCGTATTTGCGTTGTGTCCTTGTGTTTCCAGCGCAGCTGACTGCGCCATCTCTGCTATCCTGGGCCCTCTTTCTGGAGATTGTCTGTTTTATGAGGCAGGGCGAGGGCCAACACGTGGCTCTGTCGACCTCGGCTCCTGTTGCGTCACTTCCTGTTTCATGAGCGTCTCTTCCTCTCCAGCACTTCCCTCCTTCCAGTCTGGGAGTGTTTATTCTGCTGCTGTTTTCTGCTTCCTTTGGGCTCTCAGTTCAATACTTCCTGGCTCTGGTCTTTTCTGTTTAAGTCTGTTCTCCAAGCCCTGCTTCACTGTGGGACCAGGACTTCTGTCACATCTTCATATTCATTCAGGGCTTGAGATTTCCAATGGCCTGTTTCCCTTTGTCCATGGGCCTGTGGCTCCAATGGTCTGTGGCGGTCTGTTCTTCAAAATATAGGTACCAGCCTTGCTTCTCCTTGTGAAGTGTCATGATACTATAATGGGGAAGATTTTATTTAAACCAACAAATGGGTGTGTGCATGCATGTGTGCAGACATACACACTCACACAGACACATGAACAGAAACACCCTTTATAGGTACAAAAGTCACCCCACCTCGGATGGACCTGATGGTGAGGAAAACCTGTCTCTGTCACCAGACACATTTCTGAGGGAAGATCCTGAGGAGGAGGGGCAGGGGCTCCTGTTTGATGCAGAAAGTATGGCTTCTTACGCTTTTTAAAAAAAATCTACACCCCCTTATGTGTGGAGCTCCCTGAATGAGGGCTCATGTTGGCTCTTCATGCCAATAATGCCATCAGCTATCCAAGGTGCCAAAAGAACCAAGATCACAATGCAAAGACACCAAGGAGATTCACAGAAAGCTGTGCCGCCCTGCACAGCATCTAGAATCACATCTTACCATAACCAGAGTGATGAAAAATCTTCCCAAGTAACTCAACTTTTAAAAAGTCCACTGTGACAGGAGTATACAAAAGCTATAAAACTAAAAAAATTGATTTTATTTGGGAAAAAAATCAAGCTTATTTTTAAAGGCAGAGTAAACATGCCCTTGGTGAAATTTGAGACTTTCTTTGGAGAAAATCTGTTTTTAGGAGACAGACAGTAAGGTCAGAGCACACTGGTTCATATTTACATAGAAAACATTCAAAATACCCAAATGAACAATAAAAAGCTTATGAACAGAATAATGAAATTGTTATAAAATGTATTTCCTATGCTTGTAATGAGGGCAAGTTTAGAAACTACAATTATCTTGTCCATTTCAATATTTAGAGATTATAGCCAACAAGTTTGTTTTAAATTACAGATTAACCATTGGTAAAATTTCACTAAGCCAAAAAGAGATGCTTCTGATTTTGAGGAATACAAAAAAGCCAGAGCAATGAAAAAAATCCATTTTTATCTTATGTGTTGTGTTAGCAAAATCTTTAAACATATCTATAAAAGAAAAACTCAAGGGCTTCCCTGGTGGCTCAGCAGTAAAGAATCCTTCTGCCAATGCAGGAGACTTGGCTTTGATTCCTGGGTCAGGAAGATCCCCTGGAGGAGGATGTGGCAACCTACCCCAGTATTCTTGCCTGGAGAATCCCATGGACAGAGGAGGCTGTCGAGCTACAGTCCATGGGGTCACAAAGAATCAGACATGACTCAGCAGCTAAACAACAACATAAAAAAAATGTACAACATAAGGCTGTGTGTTTGCTTGTTTTCATCTCTGAGGTGTTGAAGGATACCTGGCTTTTCCCGAAATCCAGTTCTCACAAGCATCCTTATTGTCCGTGTCCTATTGTGTTAGGATAGCCCATTTTTACTGCAGTACCTCTTAAAATAGCAAAATAGCGTGGTTCCCTGGATATATAGCAGAGGGCAAAAAAAGCCTCTGAATAGACTCAGCCCCACTCCGTGTCACCAGGCTGCAAGACGCGCTCACAACCTCTGAAAACACTCAGGGGTCCCCAATTTGGGACCTGCTCAGTGGATTTGCTGCTCAGGTGGGTGAAGGGGCCAGAGAAGGTGATGGCACCCCACTCCAGTAGTCTTGCCTGGGAAATCCCATGGACAGAGGAGCCTGGTAGGCTGCGGTCCATCGGGTCACGAAGAGTCGGACACTACTGAGCGACTTCACTTTCACTTTTCACTTTCATGCATTGGAGAAAGAAATGGCAACCCACCCTAGTGTTCTTGCCTGGAGAATCCCAGGGACAGGGGAGCTTGGTGGGCTGCCATCTATGGGGTTGCACAGAGTTGGACAAGACTGAAGCAACTTAGCAGCAGCAGGATGAAGGGGCAGCTGCCTTGAAACAGGAGAGAGATGCTGTGATCCATCCACTCTCCTTTACCTCTAGGGCTAAAGTCGAGGACTGTTTTCAGTATACAGAGAGAGTGGAATCAGAGTCAGCTTGAACAAAAGTGGGCATAGAATCTAGGCTCTATCTTGCCTCATTCACCCCAAAAAAGCTCTTTGGAACCAATTGGAACAATTCCAATGTATTCGCTATGTAACCTTTTGTGTGTGTTTGTAAAGTGTGTACTGTTTTGCGTGCCTGTAATCAGTCACATCCTGGGAGACACATAATTCTGTCTCTGACTCTTTTTACTCAGTTATAGTTTTAAAAACTTTACTCCTATTGTATAAAACCTGTGGCTCTAGCATGGACGGTTGTCTGCCATTAGTGGTCCTATGCATGTCTCAGAACCCCAGCACCCTCAACTAAGAAACCAGGATAATTCCTGTGCCAATAAGGCAGCAATAGGATTAGACGAGGTGACATATGAAGAAGAAAAGGGATAATTAAAAGCAGATAATATCTTGAATGTAAAATTTGTACTCAAGCATCTTTATTGCCATAAAGACACTTTATGGGCACCCCTGAATGAAGGTTTAGGTATGCCCCCCTCTGCTGCCAGTGAGGGCAGGGGAATTCTCTCCAGACAGCCCAAGAACTTAGGTTTATATGTCACTTCTTGATAGAATCCAGTGCTGTAATTTAAGTTGGCACATCATTTCTTCAAGCTAGAAGTTTCTGGAAAGCATCACTCATGTATGCATGCTCTGGAAGCCTGGTGCCCACAGTAGTACAGGGCCAGGCTGTGTGTGGGGCCACTGGATTGTGCCATGGGAAGGATACCCTAGCAACCAAGACCCACGGAAATGACTCTTTAAAGGCTCTCAGTAACTGATGAAACTTTGAAAGTTTGCAAGCATATGGAAAAACACCAACTTTAAAGTGTAAACAGCTTATTTTAAACAAATTCAAAATCCATGTGGACCACAGAAAACCATCTGCAGCACCTGTGACCTATTCTGAGTCCTCTGCTGTGCACATATGTGTCTCAGGGCCTTTGCACTGGCTACCTCTCACCCTGGCCCTCAGGATGCTCATTGCCTGGACCCTCCTTATGAGCCCTTTTTCAGATACCATGTCACCAAACATAGACAGGCTCGGAGAACAGACCATGTGAAAACCCAGGGAGAAGACAGTGATCTATACACCAAGGAGAGAGGTCTCAGGGGGAACCAGCCCTTCTCACACCTTGACCTTGGACTTCCAGCCTCCAGAATTAGGTTTCTATTGTTCAAACTGCCCAGTATATGGTTCTTTGTTATGGCAGCCCTAGAAAGATAATGTAAGCACAGGGCCAAAAATAGTAGATGTTAGTAATTACTATGTTAAAACAAAAATCCTTCCAGATCAAATTTCATCAATAAATGGTCATATTATCATTATGATATCGTGGGATGAACTCCTAGGTTTAGGAGAAACCCAATTCTCCCAGATGGATGAAATCACCTCAAAACCCTTGACAATCATTCTGTTCAGGACCTCAGTGACTCAGGAGAGAGGAGGCTTATCCTCTACTATAATTTAAATCTTTACTCATTTGTTTATTTAGCCTTTCAAACTACCTGGTAGGAAGCTCCTGCAACTTCACCCAGCATCCATGGTAGCCTCAACAATCACACCAGGCTCTGAGAAAAGCCCCTGATGAAGCACGTCTTCTCTTATCCTTTACTCGCTCCCTGGCTTTCTGGACATGGGGGTGCAATGCTGCTTTCATCATATTCATCCTTATCTCTTCTCAACATCCAGGTCATACATGAGTGGCCCCTGACAGCTGCAGTCTCCGCATCTGGAAGACAGGGCAGCAAAGTCAGTGACCCCCTTCAGGGCCACTGGCAGGGCCACTGACTTCGGCTAATTAGTGTGTTGCTGGAGCTGCATCTACCAGGACTCATTGAACATCCATTCCTGATATTATTTTACCCAGGAAATGAGTAAAGTACTATGGCTTACCAGGAGACCATCTGGAGTCATCTCGTTCTTTCCCCTATCAGCCATCAGCTGGTCTGTCAAGTCTGATTTTGTGGCTTTTCTCAGTTAAATGTCTCACTGACCACTGAGGACCCCATAGCTGCTAGTTAATCTGCTCTGAGGCCAGCTCTTCTCCCAGAACAGAGGCCTCTGGAATACACATGGGGACTCACATTGACTCCATGCCAGGTGGGTACTCTGGAGCCACATTCTATCCACCAACTCCTTCAGATAGCATCTGTGTCTGTGTGTTAGTCACTCAATAGCATCTGACCCCATGGACTGTAACCCACCAGGCTCCTCTGTCCATGGAACTCTCCAAGCAAGACTACTGGAGTCAGCCATTTTTACTTAGGGGTGTTATTACTTGTTTGATTGCTGTCTCCCCTTTTGACACTCCCTTTTCTCCCCCAGGCCACCTCTATCTCCTCCCTCCCTCTTCTTTTCTCTACTTAACTCTGTGAAACTCTCTGGGTGTTCCAGGCTGTGGAGAACACTTAGGGAATTGATTACTGGCTAGATTGCTCTCTCCCCCTTTGATATCCCCTCTTCTCCTCCTGGTCACCTCTATCTCCCTCCTCCCTCTTCTCTTCTTCATGTAACTCTGTGAACCTCTCTGGGTGTCCCTCACTGTGGAGAATTTTTTTACCATTAACCTAGAAGTTTTATCATCAGTGCTGTATGGGTAGAAAAGTCAAGAAGGTATTGTAAGCATAAGACTGAGAGCCAGAGGCAGGAGGCTTAAATCCAAAACTTGAGAACACCAGAAAACTCCTGACTCCAGGGAACATTAATTGACAAGAGCTCATCAAAAGCCTCCAAACCTACACTGAAACCAAGCTCCACCCAAGAGTCAGCAAGTTCCAGAGCAAGACATACCAAGCTAATTCTCCAACAGTGCAGGAACATAATGCTGAGCATTAAAATACAGGCAGCCAAAAATCACACCAAACCAACAGACACCTCAAAACTTACTACTGGACACTTCATTGCACCCCAGAGAGAAGAGATCCAGCTCCACCCACCAGAACACTGATGCAAGATTCCCTAACCAAGAAACCTTGACAAGCCACTAGTCCAACCCTACCCACAGGGAGGAACCTCCACAATAAAGAGGAGCCACAAACTTCCAGCATACAGAAAGGCCACCCCAAACACAGCAATCTAAACAAATGAAAAGGATGAGAAATTTTCAGCAGGTAAAGGAACATGATAAATGCCCACCAAATAAAACAAAAGAGGAGATAGGGAGTCGACCTGACAAAGAATTAAGAATAATGATAGTAAAGATGATCCAAAATCTTGAAAACAAAATGGAGTTACAGATAAACAGACTAGAGACAAGGATTGAGAAGATGTAATAAATGTTTAATAAGGACTAGAAGAAATAAAAGAGTCAGTCAATAATAAATAATGCAATAACTGAGGTCAAAAGCATGCTAGAAGGAACCAACAGTAGAATAACTGAGGCAGAAGATAGGATAAGTGAGGTGGAAGATAGAATGGTGGAAATAAATGAAGCAGAGAGGGAAAAAGAGTTAAAAGAAATGAGGACAACCTCAGAGAATTCTGGGACAATGTTAAATGCCCCAACATTCAAATCATGGGAGTCCCAGAAGAAGAAGACAAAAGAAAGTATGAGAAAATACTTGTGGAGATAATAGTTGAAAACTTCCCTAAAATGGAGAAGGAAATATGCACTCAAGTCCAAGAAACCCAGAGGGTTCCAAACAGGAATAACACCAGGCAAAACACCCCAAGACACATATTAATCAAATTAATGAAGATCAAACACAAACAGCACATATTAAAAGCAGCAAGGGAAAAGCAACAAATAACACACAAGGGGATTTCCATAAGGATAACAGCTGATCTTTCAATCGAAACTCCTCAGGCCAAAAGGGAATGGTAGGAGATACTTAAAGTAATACATTAGAAAAACCTATAAGCCAGATTACTGTACCCAGCAAGAATCTCATTCAAACATGAAGGAGTAATCAAAAACTTTCAGTTCAGTTCAGTTCAGTCGCTCATTCGTGTCCGACTCTTTGTGACCTCATGAATTGCAGCACGTCAGGCCTCCCTGTCCATCACCAACTCCATGGAGTTCACTCAAACTCACGCCCATCGAGTCAGTGATGCTATCCAGCCATCTCATCCTCTGTCGGCCCCTTCTCCTCCTGCCCCCAATCCCTCTCAGCATCAGAGTCTTTTCCAATGAGTCAACTCTTCACATGAGGTGGCCAAAGTACTGGAGTTTCAGCTTTAGCATCATTCC
>SJYF01000050.1:384334-398019 GCA_006410515.1 Procapra przewalskii
ATTGTGCGGTAGTTTGAGCATTCTTTGGCATTACCTTTCTTTGGGATTGGAATGAAAACTGACCTTTTCCAGTCCTGTGGCCACTGCTGAGTTTTCCAAATTTGCTGGCATATTTTTTTTATTAAACATTTAAGAATAAATATATAGAAGCAAATGAATTACAAATAAGTACTAAGGTTAATTTGTATTATTTTGTTGTCATTAATACTAGGTAAATTAGATCAGATTTTTCTCTATTAAACTTCTCTTGTGCCAGTATGTTCTAGACGACAGCATACAACAGGTAAGATTTAGTAAGAACTCTACCCATTGAGCAGAAATGCAGGCAGGTAGTGTTTTGTGTGTTTCCCCAGCAATGTCACTTCACCTGCCAGGTTTCTTTCATATGAACTTATCTAAGAAGCAGCGTAATTGCAGGGTAATTGACATCTAGTGAACAGGGAAACTTACCACATGGCAGAGCAGTCAAAATTCACCAAGAGCCATTTGTGGGGATTAAAGTTAAATGAATCTGCAAACTGCCAAGGAATAAGAACAACAAAAAGAAAACACTTCAATTATTAATGCTTAGCTAAAAATAAGACCTCATGCAGAGTAATTAACAGTTTGTATTCTCAAATAAAAATAGCCTGATCAGTCAGACAGAATGGGAATCAGTTGAAACTGTGGGGTCTGGGGCTCACTGGCACTTGGGCAGCTATCCCACCTATCTGAGCCTCATTTCATCCATTTCAAATCCTATCTCATGAAACATGAAGCTAATATCTCTGATTCTGGGCTGAGGCACAAAGGGAGGGAAAGAGCTTTGGAGCCAGAGAATGTGGGTTGGCATCTGGGCACAACTGCTTCTCCGTGTGCCTGGATGGGAGTCCTGCTTTGTGAAATGTCATGAGATAACAGCTGTGAACGCCTCAGCGCGGGTCCTGAGGGTGATGCAGAAACCGTTTGGTGCAAACCTTGTAACTGCCCTGTGGTTGTAGGGCCATACAGGTGGGGGAGCCATGTGATGGAAAAGTGGCTGTGCTCTCGAGCAGCTCTGGTTACATCCAGAGAACTGGTGAGAGCAGTCATTGGGCGGAGCTTATAAAATGACGTCACAGGCAGCCCTAAGCCAGGCTCTGCTCCTAGAGGGCGAGGGGAAGGACTCGCTGAGCTGGTAGGGCTGTTGCCTTGCGGGCACCCTGCAGGGCACACCCACGGAACCAGAGCGAGATTATGGTCCACTAGGCATAAAAGGTATCAGGTTGTTGGCTGGAAAAAAAAACACAAGCTAAAAGCTGAGAGTTATGCTTTATTTGATAGACTTTCCCAGGACTCCAAGCCCAGAAGACAGCAATCTCAGGTCACTCCGAGGGGTGGCCCTGAAGAGGGAAAGGGGATTCCGAGCTATACAGGGGTTTTTGCAGCAGAGATCAGGTAGTTGGAACATCAGAACATTACTGTCAATTAAAGGAAAGCAAGGGCTTCTCTGGTGGTTCAGTGGTAAAGAATCTGCCTGTAATGCAGGAGATGCAGGGGAGGAAGGGTTGATCCCTGGGTAAGGAAGGTCCCCTGGAGGAGGGCATGGCAGCCCACTCTGGTATTCTTGCCTGGAGAATCCCATGAACAGAGGAGACTGGCAGGATACAGTCTACAGGGTCGCAAAGAGTCAGACACGACTGAAGTGACTTATCACACAGGCCAAGGAAACCAAACAGTCAAGTTAAGGAATTTAGGGCTTTTGTTTGTGTGGGAAGATGCATGAGTCTGGACTCAATGAAATCATTACCTTGATGGGCATCTCAGCTATCTGGGGCCAGTGTGCTGGGCATTCCTATCCTGAGTCCCCACAATGCTCACTTTTGGGGGCGGCTGTGAGGTGAAGTCTGGATGGCTGCAACACCCTTTATTTACTGATGTGGCAGCAGCATTTTTCTATGGAAATTTATGTGAGAGATTGGAATTAGATAATATCTAAGGTCTTCCTAAAAATATATGCAAAAATTAATGTGTTTATCCTAATTTGGTGTAGGGCTATCACATTTGGATCAAGGGATGCATTTCAAAGACCTTGGATAACATAAAACATGCAGAATTTCAAAGCACATGAAAGGTCATGGGACATTTCTATCATCCATGAGGATGCCCACCCCCAAGAAGCAACACAAACACACTTCATATTTCAGTGGGCTCTCCTGCTTTGACACTGCTGAATCCCAATTCATTTTTGAGGAAAGTCATAGTTCTACTTTTTCACATAAAATGATATGTTATTCATATTTTATGCTGTGTCCTTTCAATTTTGCACAGTCCGAAGTCACATAAAATTTATCCATACTTCAAACTACTAGACTAGTTGACAATTGGAATTTTAATTCACAGGTGCAATGGCAGAAAATTGGACTGATTCAGCTTAGAAAATACTTTATGTATGTTTCCCAAACTTTATGAACTAGCAACGTTCTGAGTATACATACCATGATCAACAATGGGAAATGAAAATATTGTAACTAATATACAGCAATCAGGATCAACCCAGTTTTCACTGAGTCAGATGGTTCTTTTACCAATATGGATGTAATAGAGCAATAACTGTTCTTGTTTCTCTAAGTATTTTCTTCTTCGTTCCAAAGACACCATCCACATTCATTATACTCGAAACAGTGAGAGGGTCTCTGGACACCAGTGGTAACAATTGCCAACAACTGGCTCTAGGGTCACTCGTCAAGTTCAAGTGTCAATCTGTTTTCAAGTAGGACAAATAAGAGATTTCAGCCAGCAAGACTGACTAGAGCAGTCTGTGTTTTCACTGACTTGTCAGAGCATGTGCCCCTGGCTTGTCCTCTGGCTGAGTAACAGGACCTGAGTCCACCTGAGGCCGTGTGCCTGCATCTATAATTGAAGCGGACGATGACAGTGGCCACTCAGAGACCCTGGTTGGGAGGAATCTCCTGGGGGGAAGCTTCAAATCTCCCTGAGGCTTTGGGACCCCGCCCCTCCATCCTGAGAGAGAGGAGCAGAAGGAGGCAGGAGAACACAAGGGGCCAGGAGGGGCCGGAACGCAGACACTGTATCTGCTGATGGCCACCTCACCCCCCCCCACCCCTCCCTCTAGGGGTGCATATTCATTTCCCTCCAGGTTCCAATAAAAAGCACAGTTGAGAAAGAGGCAGGAAATGACAGCGGAGTTTCATTTGTTGATAATGAGAAACAAAAGGTGAAAGAAGGGCTTTGTCTGCTAGGAATTTCATTAGTTTCCTCCTGGGGGCTGATCTCTAAACCGCTCTGTCTTTCATTACCCACAGGGATGTTTCTTCTTGCTGATGGAGAGGAAGGCGCTTATCAGCAGGGCTGGGCTGGGTAGACAGGATATTACAGTCCCTTATCTGCCAGCTGAGCAGCCGGCCCTCCTAGCCCAGGGACCGTAGGAGGTTACTCACTGCTGGGTATGAAACCCTATCTGATACTGATAGGAACTCACTGCAGAGTGCTGCCCCACCACTGCGGTGGTCTGACAATTAGACACCACCTCATGGAAGTGAAACTTTGAGCTGTTGGTTCATAGGGAAGAGAAGAGTGTAGTGGGAACAGATCATGAAATTCTACACTAGACACTCAGAAAAGACCAGGCCTTGGGGCACATACAGCCTGATGGATGCTTTGCCCTTGGCCTCTTGAGGTCCCAGGGGAGGGAGACATTCCCAATGATACATATCATCACACATAGGACCACAACAAAACATATTTACATAGTGGAGAGATTTCTTCTTCGTCTCCCAGCACCAACACCCGCCTAACTATCAGCCATAAACGACAGGAATCAGTGTGAGCACCCTGTTACCAGAACTTCTCATGTACTTTCACCCCTTCGCAAGATTTCCAGGGCCTCCATGTACCCCCAAGGATTGATCTAAGCCCTGCACACATTCAGAGATCAATAAGTAATTACTGAATGAATGAGTGAGTGGATGGATGGATGTGATGGAGGCATAAACCAGAATGCATCTTCATTCATTAGTGACAAAAGGATTACTCATTTCAAAGATGAGAATTTTGTATTATATACCACTGATACCTACTTTTCTAGTATTATGGTGTTATAAGAATTCAAATCAGTCATTAGAAAATTGATTGGCAGCAGACCACAGATCAGAGAGAGGCTTGGAAGGACAGTCTCTCCAGGTTGTAGTGGGAAAGGAGAATAACATGTATTGTGGGCACAGCTTGCTGCGTGTGGGTGCTGCTTCTCAGCCCTTTAAATATGATTAACGCTTCTGATTTTTATAATAACCCCTCAAAGGAGGCTTGATTATGAAATCCATTTTGTGAGGTGTGGAAAGGTTACTAGCCTGCCCAAGGGAACAAGGCTGGCCTTGGTGCAAAGCCAGGATGCAAACCAGCTGTTCAATCCCAAGACAACACCCTTGATCCTGCACCACGTAAGGCCATGGTCTCAAGAAACTCCTGTCTCTGAGCATGAAGTCATTACTGACAAAGCCTGCTGCTCTGGGCCCTTTGCTGCATGGACATCTGAGTCCCTGGCAAGAAGGAACCTCCTGCCCTGTAAGCTGCTGACAGTGAAAACCTGCTTGGGTCTGGAATAATTTATTAGGATCTGTCCCTAAGATCATCTCTGTGTGTTAAGTCTGAACCCTGGAGAAGCAGACCATCGGTCAACCATTTTGATCACAGTTTCTCAAAAGAATCAGATGTTTTAGGAGACATTACAGGCCATATATTCCAAATTCTGAGCGTGTGCGGGACATTTAAAGGCGCTGATGGCTGCTCGTTCCATCTCTGTGAACGTGAACATCATGCTCAGTTGCATGATCAGAACACGACTGTGACATTGACTTAGACTGAATAGAATGGTGGGCTTGTTTTTAAAAACTACCCATTGATCTGAAATGCATTAAGATTTTATTTTCTTCCTAAATATTTCCCCATCATCCTATGAACTAAAAATCTATCCTATCCTGACAGCTCTGCCCAGGATCTGCAGACTGAGAAATAGTATAAACATCAGGTGTGTCTTCTTTGAGAAGACAGTTTTTGGAGCCAGGAAGGTTCTCACCCCCTGTCACAGGGAGTTGTAACTTCTAATCATCACAGAAATGGGTATGGAAATCACTTGCTGAAACAAACCACAGTAGCAAAAAATAAAAGTATCACATCCTTATAAAGACAAATCACTGATCACAGTATATATACTTTTTTAAAATGGTCTTGTTGATTTCCTGCCCATTGAGCTCGTCGCAGAGAACTGAGTACGTATAACTGATTCACTTTGCTATACAGCAGAAACTAACACAACAGTGTAAAGCAACTACCCTCCAATAAAAACTTTAATAAGTAAATAAGTAAAAGTGATCTTGTTGAAGTGCACACTCACCTCCACGCCATTCAGAAGATGCCGGAACTCAGGGCAGATGAAGGCACTGCCTGCGTAGGCAGCATCCACGTGCAGCCACAAGCCCTCCTCATGACCTGAAGCCCAGAAATGACCTGTGAGTTCTTGGAGGGTGTCCCCATGCCGGAGTCGAGCACCAGTCCCCTCCCAGCACCTTCTGAACATCGTCTGTCAATAGCATTTGTTGGTGTGATGTCTGCATCCCTGACAGGTGGTGATGCTGAGGCAGCAGCCCTTCATTGTTGCTGGCCCAACAGTGCCAGGCATGGGGACCAGTACGCAGCACGTGCATGGAGGCGAGGGCAGCACCTGGACTTTCGGAGTTGACCCTCAGGCCCAGCAGAGCTCCATGAGACCAGCGTACCCCACTGCATCCCACCATCCACATCCACTCCAGGTATGCAGTCTGCTCCGCTCTCCCAGCCTCACTCACTGTGAACTTTCCAATTCTCTGGGCTCTGAAGCCCTTCCCACAAGCATCTCTTGAGGCTGGGACCACCCACAGTCCCCACTGGTCTCTCTGTCCCCCTCCATCTCTGCAGGAAGTTCAGGCACCTATTTTATGCTTCCTGAATCTTCTCAGCTCCTTTCATGAGTATGAATTTTGTGTTCCAGCCCCACTAGAAGGGCCTCACGGGACAGGAACCTTCTAGCATTGAGCTGGGAGAGAGTCCTGTCTGAACGTGCACCTTGATTCGGGTGCATCTGGGTTCAACTCCCTTCCCCAGGTGCCCACTGCCATGTGGCCTTACTACCATGCCATAAGCTCACTCTCCTCTCGGCAAATGGAGATAAAACGGCACTCAGACCCCGAGGGATAAACCAGATGACACTCATACTGTGTCCATCACGACACCAGGACAGACTCAGCACGATCACTGTGATTATTCCCAGCCTCAGCGCTGGGTGCTTCCCACAGCTGTGAAATACGTGAGCAGGAGAAGTGGTGGGTCTAGACCAAGGGGTGGGCTCCTTCCCTTATGGGGGCAGATGCTGCTGCAGGAGACCTGGATCAGGGCCCCCTTGCAATGCATCCACGCAGGTAAATAGATTCACAGTTCACTTTTGCCTGCATGATGCTGGTTCATCACACACAGTATGTGTGTGAGGAGTGAGGAGCAGTTCTAAATTCTGCTGATAAAAGATGGAAGACACATCTCAAAGCATAGATTCAGTTTGAACTTCAGGATGGAAGGAACGAAAGCCCTTGATCAAATGTGTCCTGGGACAGTGATAATTAACACAGAGGATCACACTGGGTGTGGCCTAAAGTACCCGTCCCCGGGTGCCCTCAGAGCCCCCCACAGATGTGGCTGTGTGCCAGAAAGGGCACGAAGCCTTAGGAGAAATGGGATAGGAAAGGACGCAATGGCCAGCACCGCCGCAGCAATGCTGGCCTCTGTCGCTGCGATAGCTCAGCTCTGCTGAGGGAGGGAGAAGCTTCAGACACGTGTACAGGATGGACACAAACTCTCAGGGCAAGTTTGGGTTCTCCATGGGGCTGCAGAGGCCGCTGTCAGAGAACTGCATTTTCTGTTAGAGGCACTTGGGTAGAGTCTGACAGATGCCAGGGTCTGTGCCCAGCTCAGGCAGGAAGGAATTCAGCCATGAGGGCAGGAGGAGGGGGATGGAGTTCTGGGGACCCCTCAGCCCTCACCCCATGAGAAAGATGCTTGTCACACAGTAAAACCACAACCCCTTTCCTTAGCTGGGCCTCACCTGGAAGACAGAGGAGAGGAGATATGATCTCAGACCCCAAGGAGGGGGCTGGAATGATGCCAGCCCCCAAGGCTGTGTCACTCCAGAGGGTACAGGAGATCTCGGAGGGGGCAGTAGGTGGGGAAAGACAGAGGGGTCTCGGGGGGGGAGGGGGTCCCCAGAAAGCCGGCTGCAGAGAGAACTAGCTTCACCCCAAGGAGCTCTGGCCTTTGCCCTTGGCCCTGGGGAGGGGAAGGCTGTGTCTGCTAGACTCATCCCCCAGACAGTGAAACAGCAGGGCTTACAATGGGGGCTTTGGGTCATTTCATATCAGTTCTGAGTCCTGGAGGACTGGGAGCTAGAAGCAATCACTGGATCTCCTGGAGGGGCCAGGAAATATAGGCAGCCTCCCGGCCAGCATGTGACAGCCCAGGGACACACCCCGACTGTCACCACAGGCTGAGCGAGCATCCCTGGCAGGGAGGGTGACCCTGTGCCTACTGTCCTGCTATGGGACTGGGGGACCTCACAGGTGAGGGCGACCAGAAGCCCCCAGGCTGGACCACGCCCCACTCTGGCCCGGGGAACCTCCTCTCTGCTCCCAGGTGTGGAGTGTCAAACCCACAAACCCGAGGGAGGTTTTTGGAAGCCCTGACCTGGGAACTGTTGTCAGGACCAAGGGTAGCTCTGGGGGACTGGCTTCCTTCCAGCCATGAACTTGGCCTAAAACTCCTGCAGACAAGTGAATAATCATAAACGACAAGGGATTCTTGTAGCAAAGGAACCCTTGACTGGGGTGGCAGATACATAAACCTACACCAGTGATGATGAAATTGTCCCAGGCTTAATAAACACCCTCCACACACATGAGGACAAATGTAACTGAGGAAATCTGAATAAAATGATTGCACTATGTCAATTTTCTGCTTGTGACATGTGTTGCAGTTTTGCAAAATGTTGCCATCAGAACAAACTGGGAAAAGTACACAGAGGCTATTATTTCTGATAACTGCACGTAGCTTTGTGGTTCATGTGCTAAGTCATATCTGATTCTTTGTGACCCCATGGACTGCAGCATGCCAGGCTCCCCTGTTCATCACCAACTCCTTTGTTCAAACTCATGTCCATTAAGTCGGTGATGCTATCCAACCATCTCATCCTCTGTCGTCCCCTTCTCCTCCCGCCTTCAATCTTTTCCAGCATCAGGGTCTTTTCCAACAAATTGACTCTTTGCATCAGGTGGCCTAAGTATTGGAGCTTCAACTTCAACAACAGTCCTTCCAATGAATATTCAGGATTGATTTCCTTTAGGATTGACTGGTTGGATCTCCTTGCAGTCTAAGGAACTCTCAAGAGTCTTCTCCAGCACCACAATTCAAAAGCATCAATTCTTCAGCACTCAGCCTTTTCTATGGTCCAACTCTCACATCCATACATGACTACTGGTAAAACCACAGTTTTGGCTAGACAGACAAAGTGATATCTCTGCTTTTTAATATGTTTCTCTAGGTTTGTCATAGTTTTGCCTCCAAGGAGCAAGCATCTTTTAATTTTGTGGCTGCAGTCACTGTCTACAGTGATTTTGGAGCCCAAGAAAGTAAAATCTGTCACTGTTCCCACTTTATCGCTTTCTATATGTGATGAAGTGATTGGAGGCATGCGGCTCTATCATTATCCCAATAAATATTTCAGTTGAAAAAGGAAAAGACTAAACACAAACTCCTGCAGAAGGAACTTCCAGATACCCTTGCTGAGTGGATTCCCCATGGGGTTCTCCTCTCTCCATGAGGCAAGGGAGAGCCAAGGGCTACATCCTGAGCCTCTTATGTGATTATCTGACAGCACAACCTGCCTTCCAGTCTCTTCAAGTACCGAGGGTATCTGTAGGAGTCAGGGGTCCCGGAGATCCCGTGGTTGGAACACAGAAATCACACGTCCCAGGACCAGGCCCACACAGCACCCAGCGAGGCTGCCTGGACAGGGCGCTGTCCGCCCCGCCCACAAAGGAGGAGGCAGCCTCTGTCCCTCTCGGGCCCCAGCGGCCTGCATGCCCCCTTGCAAGGCCTCCACGGCCCCACGCACAGAAGCGGCAGACCTCTGGGACTGTCTGCTGCATCCCCACCAGCCATTCCATCCTGCCTGCCCTATATCCCCTTCCACACGCCCGGGACCTCTGCCTCAGCTTCCCCCCTTCGTATCTGTCTGCCTTTAACTCTCTGCTTTCTGTGTCGTACCCTTTTCTCAATAAAATCTGCCAGGAATTTCCACTGACCACTCCAAGGGGACCAACTGAAACAGTTTCACTGGCAGATTGTTTCAAAAGAAACTAAACAGAAAGTGTCTTTCCTGACACTTCACTAATGATCCAGGGCCTAAGACTCCGTGCTCCCAGTGCAGGGGGCTCTCCCTTAGTCAGGGAACTAAGTCCCACACGCTTATAGACAGTTCACACCGGACTTCCCTGACCATCCAGTGGTTAAGAATCCGCCTCCCAATGCAGGGAACATGGGTTCAGCCCCTGGTCCAGGAAGATCCCACATGCTGCGGAACAAATAAGCCCGTGGGCCACAGCTCCTGAGGCCAAAGGCCCCGAGAGCCTGTGCTCTGCAGCAACAGAAGCCCCTGCCAGGAGAGGCAGGTGCACAGCAGCTGAAGAGTGGGCCCTGCCGGCAGCGACTGGAGAAAGTCCGTGCCCAGCAGCGAAGAACCAGAGCAGCCACTGAGAAATAATCAATTTTAAAAGAGTCTGTATGCTGAAACCAAAGATCCCACATGCCTTAATGAGGACGGAAGATCCCATGTGATATAACTAAACCTTGGAGCAGCCAAACACATACATAAATAAGAAACATTGCTTTTAAAAAAAGCATCTTTCCTAAAGCAGTAGTTGGGAGAAGACCAGGTTCTGACGAGCCTCTTGGTCAAATACTGGCCAAGATAACTAATCTGAATTATTTTAATGGTTTTCTCTGATTGCACTATAGAACCAGGTGGACCTGGTCTTGTCCAAAGTTGAAGATGCTGAATATTTGGTGACAAGCAAGAAAATGACGCTCAGAGGAGGGCAAGCAGATAAAAGGTGCTCATTCACTGTGAGGACACCACGCATGGTTCATAAGAGCTTTGCCAATAAGTAGAATCGTCCAAATTGCCCTAATGGATAAGCCTAGGCAGTAAGTGGAGGGCAGTAGGGCTCACTGGATCCCTCAGCCCCCCGGGAACAGCCTCTGAGTTGGGCACCAAAAGCCCCTCCATGATCCAGCTCTTCCCACAGCCCCCAGCCCCAGGAGCCATGGGAGCCGCAGGAGAGGAGAGCAGCCAGTGCTGGCAGGCAGGGTCCTGTGGGCTGTGCCCCGTGGGGCTTTCAGCCCTCCAGTCTAATAGCCGTCGACTGCGATCAGCTGGCCGGGGCCCAGACGTCCAGTTCCCAGGCTGACATCTGCATCCAGTGGCCCGTTGCCTTGGCCCAGGATCAGGGTTTGCAGCCCGTGAAGCCACGCCTATGGCCACAGCCAGCTTGTTCCTCCTCCCTGGCCTCCAGCCCCGGCATTGCACCTCTGGCTCCAGCCAGCGGGTGGGACAGCCGTCTGCCATGGTCATGGCTGGGGAGCTAGAGCCCATGGTCATAGGCCGGGAACACCCACGGCCACTGGTGGGCCAGCCAACAGCCTCACAGCTCCTGAATCCCAAGGGCTCCCCCCACCCTCCTGCCTCACGCCCTCTCTGTGTGTTAACTCAGTCACTCAGAATCCCATCAGTTCACAATGACAGGTGCTTCTGACTGCACTTTGCAGGTAGGGACAGAGCTCAGAACTGAAGCCACAAGGGCGGCTGGGCAGAAGCCCAGCCGCTGTGACTGCGGCGGGCTCGACGCACACCACCCAGCTGTCACTCATGGTAGTGGGGAGATGGTCCACTCCTGCACCCCCTGAGTATGGTCCACAGGTGGACCCAGGTGAGGAGAGCTGAGAAACCCCTGGAGTGAGCCAGGCCCAGCAGCCAGCTAGACGCCTGGCACAAGCCACAGCATGGCCAGGAAACATCTAGGCCCTCCAGAGGGCTCCTGCTGCCTGTCTCCCCCAGCCCTGTGCAGCGGCTCTGCCTGCAGCTAAGAAGCTGGTTCTCCTTCCCTAAGGACAGAGAGGATGCTCATAAGCCGGGCCCTTGCCTGAGGAGAGGTCTTCCAGCAACAGAAAGCCCTGCTGTGTTCTGAGAGCAGGTCCAAGCCACTTATTCCCGGCTCACCTTTGAATTCTCTGAATTCTGTCTAAGAAAATCTCAATGCTCCACTGAGGGAGGAGGGAAGTTAAGTGAACTGTTAGCTTCTCAGTCGCATCTGATTCTTTGTGACCCTATGGACTGTAGCTCGCCAGGCTCCTCTGTCCATGGGATTCTCCAGGCAAGAATACTCAAGTGGGTTGCGATTTCCTCCTCCAGGGAGGCTCCCAGTAAACATATAAAGCTAACTTTCTTCTTGCAAGGAATCTAGTTTTTTGGTTTTTTTAAAAATTGATTTGCTTAATTGCTTTATTTTCTCACCTATATTCAGGAATTCCAAGAAGGCAAAAAAAAAAAAAAAAGATGCTGGAAGACTTACTCCAAGGACAAGAAATTCTCCTGCCATCCCACACACAACCCTCTGAGAATCTGCAGAGTTGGTTCTCTTCAATGGGACAGCATAGCCTTTGCAATCCGATATCACTGTGGTATTTTACTTACTAAAAGTCCTGTACAGCTAAGGTACTGTTGTCCAATTAGCCCAAATTCTGAGTGTTTGGAGTTCAACCTTAAGGAGACTTGTGCCACTATAAACATGAGACGAGTTTGGCAGACTATCCCACAATAAGTTTCATGATGTTAATATTATCATATGGTGTATTACTATAAATTACATTTATATATATTATCAGTCAGTCAGTTCAGTTGCTCAGTCATGTCCAACTCTTTGCAGCTCCATCACCAACTCCTGGAACTTGCTCAAACTCCTGTCCATCAAGTCGGTGATGCCATCCAACCATCTCCTCCTCTGTCATCCCCTTCTCCTCCTGCCTTCAATCTTCCCCAGCATCAGGGAAATTCTTTTCCAATGAGTCAGTTATATATTATTATATAATGGTAGAATATAATATTAAGTTAATATTATGAAGGAGAGCCCAAAGAGGCAGCTCACTAAAGTCTTTGGATATCAGGAAAATTTTTTCCAAATAAAATTTAATCAGATACTTACAAATGGGCCCAACTTCTAAGAGGTTGTCAAAGGAGCAGCAGGACGTGGTTCCCAGTGTAGCCACCACCTGGAGGGTAAGAAGCAAATGTGCTTTGTTCAGTCCTACATCATAATCCCTGCTGTAACCTCCACACACACAGCCACACCCCAGGCCCAGCCCTGGCAACCCACGAAGCTCTTGAGACCAGGGTCTGCATCTTATTTGTTCGTGTTGCTAGGAACTCACACTTTGCTGGCACAGATTGGGTGCTGAAACATTCACTGCATGCAAACACCCTCCAAACGATCAAAAAGCATCTGATGTTTGCAAAACCAGAGAGCCTAATTGATCTATGGTGGCGGGTGCTGTCTAAATAATGAAATTTCTCTTTCAATGTGACAAGACTGAAATTTCATTCAATCTGTGTAGCCTTTATGGAGCCTCCAGCAATTATCTGTGCCCTGAGAATAGAGATGGAAGGATCAGAAAAACAAAGCTAGTAAACTTGAGAACTGGGCTAGAGGCTTCCCTGGTTGCATTTCACCTACGACCACCTGTGTTTAATCTGAAAACTGAACGTGTCTCAGAGTCAAAGTGGTCTGACCAGGGAGGTGTGGGGCTCTGCCCTGCGATGGCTCAGCTGACATAGTCACCTGAGCTGGAAAGAGTGATGCTTTGTTATTCAGGTCAGGGAAGGCTAACTGTGGAGGCTAAGGCCACTGAAGAGATAGCTTGTGATACCCACAGGGTATCACATGGCCGTGCCATGCAGGGGCACACAGGGAAGCGTCAGTGCTGATCAGGAGGTAGAGGAAGGGATGGAGAGAGGGGAAAGGGTGGGCATGAACGCCAGGTTCTAGCAGAAAGGGACAGGCGAGGCAGGCTTAATACTGACAAGCATGAGTTATTTCAGATTACTGCAATGGGCTGTGGGCACAAGAGCTGCTCTGGTCATCTGGTCCCTGGATCTGGGGGATCGGTGCAGGAGAATAGCAGCCTGGAGTGTGAGAGCCCCATAGGGGATGTGGCAAGGTGTGTGGGCTCTGAGAGTGCTGGTTTGCTTAGGAAAGGGTCACTTTCCTTTCAGGTCCCTAGGAGCTGGCCAGGCCTCCAGGGTCAGCAAGCTTCCTGAGACATCCAGTTACCAGCAGCACAGAAAATAAAGAGGCAAGATGGATACACAGAAATTAAAGCCAAGCACCTGCGACAAAGAGGCCAGACTGAAGGCCCAGCTCTGCTTGTGTGGATGCCTGCTGGGTGCTTGTTTTCTCGTTTACAGCACAAATGCACTGGGCCAGGATATGCCCAGAGCCTAAGGTCTGTGAGTGGAGACCCTGCAGCTTCTCAGCCCCTCCCCTCCCACCTCTGTGCCCACCCCACGCCCCTCCCCA
>SJYF01000050.1:398124-428390 GCA_006410515.1 Procapra przewalskii
GTCAGTGTGCCGTTTTCCTCTAGTTTGCAATTCCTTCCAAACATATAACTGAATATTAGAACGCTTTGTCTAAGGGTCCTGGTTTGGTAGGTAGAACGAGACCCATAAAATGCTTTGTCTATGTCATAAAGCTTGCGTAGCTTAAAAAAAAAAAAAAAACCCCACAGGATGATTCAACCGTCTTAATATCACTTGCAAATTATTTTCTTTAAGAAGAGTCTCTTAGGAATGACACTTCTGACATCCAGGAATTTCTTTCATTTCATCTCATTTTCCTCAGTTAAATCCTAACGGAAATAAATGCCATACCATCTGTTTTTAAAATGCAACCTGAATATCCTCTTGTTAAAGTTATTTTCTATTAATGTGTATATGGCAGTGAGTCGAGAATAATTTCACCAAATATTAGTACTGTTTGTCTCTTATGATGAGATTTGGTTAATAGTACATCTTTTATTCTGAGATTTTTATGTTAGTATTGATATTTTCATTCTGCTGTGGAGCATTTTGTAAAATCAAGAAAACGCTGCCCAGTCCTGGGAGTGGCCTCAGCTGAGAACTTGTCTCAGCTTTGCAGACATTATATTCACTCGTCAGGACCCTCCTGATTTGGATGTCTTCGGGACCCCCTACTTTACTGTTAGCTAAAGTGAGACACTCAGCGTGGGGTCTGAGGACAAACAGGCAGGACCAGACCAAGGAGAGAGCCCAGGGATGCTTAACTCTGGTTCTGCCAGTTAAAGAGCCCCACACACTGGCCATGCCCGAGGCCCTTCCAACCAAGCCCATCCCTGGGCAGCTCCCTGCACAGCATGTGGGCAGCATGGGACCCAGGGTCCCAGGAGGATGTGCCAGGCTGGTGACAGCAGGGCCCATGTGTTCTGTGGTTCCGTGTTTTGAGGGCTGTGAGTCAGCTTGTCCTCATTCTCAGAAGCCGCTTTAACCCCAGCACCTGCTCTGCTCCAGGCTCTGATTACTTGGCTTGGCTCAGAAATGCTAACCTGATTTCAGCTGCTCTGCAGAGACCTAATTACATTTGCAAAGCGGGAGGCAGGCTAGGCGCCTCACCTCTGAGAGCCTGGGGCTGTCCTGCTGCCCCACGCTGCCCCCCGCCCTGCCAGTCTCGCCACTGCCCGCTAGGCTCTGCCCTCTGCCTTGGGCCTGATCTTATCAGGTCAGGAAAGCAACCACCAAGAGGGCGAAACCGGCGAATTCCTGGAGGGCTCCCAGTTCAGATCTGCCCAGTGTGCCCCCTGCTTTCCACAACAGGCCACACTTTGAAGGGGCTGTAGCCCCTTTGTGAACTATGAAGGAGGTGGGCAGGCCTCGTGGGCTCCAGGGGGCTAGCTCGCCTAGGAAAGGCTCACATGCCCTTCAGATCTCCAGCACTGGCTAGACTTCCAGGATCAGCAAGCTCCCTGAGACATCCAGGCATCAGGGTCTGCATCTCACGATCAGACACAGAGTCACATATGTGAAGGATGATAACCACCAGGCATTCGTTTCAATGGGAACCAGCAAACATGTCAAAGCTCAAGCAACACTCCTGCCTGGTCCAGGCAGCCTCTCCTTCCAGCTTCATGGGCCTTTGGCTGCCCCTTTAAGACAGGGGAGAAGGAAATGGCAACCCACTCCATGCCTGGAAAATTCCATGGACTGAGGAGCCTGGTAGGCTACAGTGCATGGGGTTGCAAAGAGTTGGACATGACTGACGATTTCACCTTCACTTTAAGACAACGGCCAGCTGCACCTCCGCATGCATCCAGCGATCCTCCCATCTCTGCGCCGTTGCAGTATCGTTTTCTTCCACAAGACAGGCTCATGATGCCTGTCCTCCAGGACGGGGGGCTTATATGTTAGCTCTCAGTGAAGACTTCACTGACACCCCCCTGCTGAGCTCATCATACCCTCTACCCCTTGTCCATGTGCATGTGTGTGCATTAGTTGCTTCAGTCGTGTCCAGATCTTTGTGACCCCATGGACTATAACCCTCCAGGCTCCTCTGTCCATGCAGTTCTCCAGGCAAGAATACTGGAGTGGGTGGCCATTTCTTTCTCCACGGGATCTTCCTGAACCAAGGATCAAACCAGGGGTCTCCTGCCTTGCAGACAGATTCTGTACCATCTGAGCCACCAGGGAAGCACTGTCCACATGCACAGTCCTCACCAAATGGCACAAAGATCTGTGGGCATGTCTATCTGCCACCAGTGGCATTGCAAGAGGAAAGCAGGCATGCCTACCCACACATCCCCGGGGCTGGCATAGGGAGGCCTCTAAGGAAGCAGGCATTTCATATAGATTGAACTAACAGCTCTGATGAGACCCTCTGCTCCAAATCACTGGACCTCTGATGCAGATTACACTGCATCCTGGTGCAGACTGTTACCTTAATATCTCCACTCCACCCAGCAGGATGCTTGAGGGCCTCCTTGATCTCAGTCCCACAGGCCCAGTATGTCATGGGCGTTCATTTGTCAAACAAGTGAGTGACTTAGTGAATTAGCATGGAATTGTTACTTATTCCATCATGATAGGCTTTGAAGTGCAATGAGTGTGAGTATCTGGCCCTTGCTCCGAAGACTGGGAACTTGTCACCTTTTGCTTGAGAGCCCACCATGAGCAGAGTGAAATGTGATTGATGGAGGTGTAGACGCCTCTTAAGTGGTGCATATAAAATGCCCCAACAGAGGTCTTGGCCACCCTGAAGAGCACATAGATGATGCTTATTTCAAAGTCTTCTTCAACACAAAGACATAGAGTAGCAGCCAAAATGAAACACCGTGCTGCCTCTGAATTTCCGCCACCAGGTTATGAGGGTATAAACAAGAATATTGCCTGCCACATCAGTAAGCAAGGTTGTGGCCAGCAAGCATCACCCGTTGCAGCTGCCCCAGACTGTGCACCCTGAGTGGATTCAGGATGGAGAAAAGCCAGATGCTGACCCTGGATGGCTAAGGTGTGTATCAAAGGGGTGATTTCCATGAACCTAGACTCTTGCTTCTTCCCATGTATAGAACAGTGCTAAATTCAAAACGAGATGTTTAAAGTAGAATTAGCATCAATTCTACAGAATCTCTTCCAGAAAATAGAAGAGGAAGGAACTGCTTCTCAAGTCTTTTTATGACGTCAGTATTACCCTAACATCAAAACAAGACTATAAAAAGGGAAAACTACAAACCAATATTACTCATGCATATAGAAGCAAAAGTCCTTAAAAGTTACTAATTAGAATCTAGCAATAGGAATTACATTATGAACAAATGAGATTTACTCCAGGAATGCAAGGCTGGTTTAATATTTGAAATCCACTGTAATCTACCTTGTTAACAGACTTAATAAAACCACTCAACAACATCGACCAGTGTAGAAAAATAATTTGACAAAATTCAACACTGCTGCTGCTGTTGCTAAGTCGCTTCAGTCGTGTCCAACTCTGTGCGACCCCAGAGACGGCAGCCCACCAGGCTCCCTCGTCCCTGGGATTCTCCAGGCAAGAACACTGGGGTGGGTTGCCATTTCCTTCTCCAATGCATGAAAGTAAAAAATGAAAGTGCAGTCACTCAATTGTGTCTGACTCTTAGCAACCCCATGGACTGCAGCCCACCAGGCTCCTCCATCCATGGGATTTTCCAGGCAAGAGTACTGGAGTGGGGTGCCACTGTCTTCTCCAAATTCAACACTAATTCATGATAAAAATTCTCAGAACTTCAGGAATGGAGAAAACTTTCTCAATTTGATAATGAACATCTACAAAGCCTAAAGATAACATCACACTTAATGGTGAAAACTACATTCATTTCACTTTAACGCTGGAAACCAGATAAGAATGCCTACCTTCATCACTGCCAAACAAATAGTACTTGAAATTCTATCTAGTGCAAAAAGGCATGAAAAATAAATAAAAGACAAACAGGTCAGAAGGGAAGAAATACAGTTGTACCTGTTTGCATATGACATGATTATCTAGACAGAAAACCCCATAAAATTCATTGTTTAAAAACCCTCCTAGAAACAAGTGAGTTCAGCAGTATTATAGGATACAAAGTCAACGTAAAATATTAATTGTGTTTCTGTAAGCTACAATAAACACATGGACACCTAGATTAAACATACAATGCCATTTATAACTGTTCAAAAAAGAATTATGTACGTATAAATCTAGCAAAGCATGTACTGGCTTATATGATGAAAGAAATTAAAGAAGATTTAAATAAACAGAGAGACATATCATGTTTATGGCTTGACAACATAGTAAAAATTTTAATTAACATGTAGGGCAAAGGGAAAGTCTCAAGGGAAATTTTCAAAATATTTTTAACTCAATGAAAATGAAAACACAACTTACCAAAATGTGTGGAATGCAGTGAAAATAATGTTTAGGGGGAACTCTAACTCTATAGCATTAAATGAACACGGACACCAGAAAAGAAAGAAAATTTTCAACCCAGAATGCAAGCTTCCACCTTAGGAGACTAGAAAACAAAGAGCAAATTTAATCCAAAGGGCCTAAAAGAAAAGAAAGAATAAAAATTAGAGTAGACATGAATGAAATTAGAAACAGGAAATCAATAGTGAGAATCAACAAAGCCAAATGCTGGTACTTTGAAAAGATCGATAAAATTGATAAACATCTAACTAGGTTAACTAAGAAAAAAGAGAGGACACAAATTTCTAGTTTTAGAAATAAAAGGACCATCACTACTGATTCCCTGGATGGTAAAAGGTAATATTTAAATAATATTATGAATAACGCTATGCCCACAAATTTGAAAACCTGAATGAAATGAATCAATTCTTTGAAAGACATAGTTTTACAAAAACTCACATAAAGAAAAATCGATGCTCTCAACAGGTCAGTACAAAACCACTGAAATCCAAGTGGTATTAAGAGGCGGGGCCTTTGGGGGATCGTGAGGACGAGGCCCTTGAGAATGGGATTAGTGCTTCTATAAAAGGGCCCCCTCAGAGCTCTGGAGCCCCTTCCTCTGTATGAGGACACACAAGAAGTCAGCTGTCTGCACCCAGGAGAGGACCCTGAGTAGCACCCACCCTGGCACCCTGATCTCAGACTTCCCTCCTCCAGGACTGGGGGAAATAAAGTTCTCTTGTTCATAAGGCACCTGGTCTGTGGTGGCTTACTGTAGCAACCTAAACAGACTAAGATGACCTGTGTCTATCAAAAAGTAAAATCAATAAATTAATAGCCCCCCAAGACAGGCAGCAACCAGCCCAGGTGGGTTCACTCGTAAAATCTACCCAATGTTTAAGAAAGGAATTAAACTAGATACGGAAAACAAATCCATGATTACCAGGGGGGGAGAGGGAAGTAGGGGGAGAAATGGTAAGGGCAGGGGATTAAGAGGCCCAAACTACTATGGATAAACCAGATAAGCAAGTATCGGGACAGGATAAGGATGCACTGTACAACACAGGGAAATATAGCATTGTATGACAATAAATGTCAGTGTGCACAACCTGTAAAGATGCTGAACTGCATGCTGTTTCCCTGAAACTAACAAAATATTGGGAACCAGCTATATTGCAGTTTAAAAAAGAGACAAATAAAACGAATTCTCTATAATCTCTTCCAGAAAAATGGAGGAAAACAGAACGTTTCCTAACTCATTCTGTGAGGCCAGTCTCACCCAAGTTCCAAAATCAGACAAAGACATTAAAAGAAAGAACCACAGACAAATATCTCTTATGTGTACATGTGAAAATTCTCAACAAAACATAAGCAAACTGGATTCAGTGATATATACAAAATAACAAAATGGGACTTACTATAGGTATGCAAGACTGACTCAGCACTGAAAATCAATTAATATAATCTATCATGTCAAAAGGCTAAAGAAGAAAAAAATCACATGATCATATCAATAGATAAAAAATATTCGACAAAATCCAGCAAAATTGTAAAAATCCTAGCCAATAGGATAGAGCAGATGTTTTAAGAGATGTTCTACCTCAACTTGATAAAGAACAACTATTAAAAACTTGACATCAGAGTCAACAGTGAGAAACTAGAGGTTTTCCTGATAAGAACAGAAATGAGGCAAGGATATTTGCTTTCACCATGCCTATTCAACACGATGTTGGAAATTCTAGCTATTACAAAAAGACAAAAAAGGGATTAAAGATACACAGATTGAGAGGGGAAAATGAAACTACCTTTGTTTGAAGATGACACAATTATCTATATAGAAATCCACCTCCCAAATCAAAATCAAACCCCGAACCTCCTGAAACTAGTAAGCAATTATAAGAAGACAGAGAATAAAGGAAAATATACAAAAGTCAGCTGCTTTCTCATACTCCAGCAATGAAAACTTTGAGTTTGAAATGAAGAACACAATACCATGTACACTAACCTACCAAACGAGAGAGGCAGAGTGAGAGAGGGAGGGAGAAATACTTAGATAAAAATCTAACAAAATATGTATAAGATCTATATGGTGGTAGCTTACTTGCAAAGTCGTGCCTAACTCTTGCAAACCCATGGACTATAGGCCGCCAGGCTCCTCTGTCCGTGGGATTCTCCAGGCAAGAATACTGGAGTGGGTTGCCATTTCCTTCTCCAGGAGATCTTCCTGATCCAGGAATTGAACCTGGGTCTCCTGCATTGATTCTTTACCAACTGAGCTACAAGGGCAGCCTCAAGATACATATGAGGAAAACTATAAAACTCTGATGAAAGAATTTATTGAAATAAATGGAAAAATATTCTATGCACATGGGTAGGAAGACTCAACACTGTCAAGATGTCAGTACTTCCCAATTTGATCTATAAATTCAATGCAATCTCATTCAAATTCTAGCCAATTATGTTATGGCTATTGACAAACCATGTCCAAAGTTTACAGAGAGAAGCAAAAGAAGGCAGAATACACAACACAATAATGAAGGAGAAAAAAAAGTCAGAGGACTGACACTACCCAACTTCAAGCCTCAGCAAAAGCTGCAGTAATCAGGCCAGTGTTGTACTGGGGAAGAACAAACAGACAGATCAATGGCTCAAAACAGAGAGCCCCAAAATAGACATATGCAAATATGGGCACCTGATCTTTGACAAAGGAGCAAAGAAGAGTCTTTTCGACAAACAGTGCTGGAACAAACACTCACATGCCAGAAATGGATTTGGATACAGACTCACACCGTCTACAAAAACCAGTTCAAAATGAGCCATAGATATACATGTAAAATGCAAAACTATAAAACTCCTAGAAGCTAACACAGGAGAAGATCTGGAACATATTGGGTTTGCAGATGAGTTTTAAGGTGTTACTGACATAGTCCATGAAAAAAATTGATGAGATGAACTTCATTAAAAATAAAAACTTCTTTGTGGCAGATGTGTTCTAAAAATTAAACAACATGTCCCCAGCTTGGAGAAAACATTAGCAAAACATACCTCTTGATAAAGGACTGGTTTCCAGCAATAGTCCAAAATATAGAAAGAAACCTTCAGACTCAACAACCTGACACTTGTTGATATTTCTACAATTATTTGTTTATGCTCCTTATTCCCTTGGAAAATCCTTGAATCAAGATCAAATTATGTATAAAATCATACCTTCCGTCCCTCCCCCAGACTACATGTTAGTTATTCAACAAATGGTGTAAATTTAAGTACCCAGATATGGATGGGTGCCTACGAGCATGGAATCCTGGGTACACAGCAGAAGCTGGAAGCCCCCGGGAAGCGACTCCAACACCTGCCATTGTCCTCAGAGAGGCTGGAGCAGGGCCTGGGCATCGGCATTCTTCTTAGCTCCCCAGGTGACTCCAAAGTGTAGCCAGATGACCCCACGGGCCAGTGCCACAGTCCCACCCGACATCCCAGTGCAGCCATGAGACGATGCCACGGCACGCCAGGCGGGACAGCTCCCAGGCTCCTGTTGTAGCAGCAACTGCTTCTTCCCCACTGGAGAATGCCCAGCCATGTACAGCAAAACTAGCTGATGTTTGGTTAGATGTTTTAATGATATCCTATTTAATTGTGTTTTAAATTAATCACGGCTGGCTTGCAACACCTCTCTCACAAGGGATGCATCACAGTATCTCCTGAGGACACCCCTCTAGGAGGAAAGTGTACTTTATTTTTAACTCAGCTAACTCCGATGTCTGTTACTCATCTGCCATGTCAAGGGTGCACCCTACAGTGTCGTTTGTAACAGGAAGCAGAAGCAAGACTTTTTGGTTTAGCAGTATCCCCCGGGCTGGGTACTCTATGTTTCTGAGATTCACGCAAGCAGAAGGGAAAATCATTGGAGTTTTGCTCCAGCTGCCCTGAAGGAGAGGTGTGCTGACCTGAGTATGCCTGGCCCGTGACCACCGCGGCAGCCAGGAAATGATCGTGTCACCACAGGCCCGACCCACCACCCCAGCAGGGCCCAGACACCGTGGGGCCAGGGGAGCTTACGAAGAAAGGAATCAGGCCGGCTGCCTTGTCTCTCTCCAGGGCCTCCTGCAGCGCAGAAGCTCGCATGGCAAACTTGCCATCGGACGGGATGGCTTTTAATCTCACTCCACCAATTAAGCCAGCTTTTTCCACGGAGGAGTGTGCCTGCAAGAGAGAGCCAGGTTAGACTCTGCAGCAGCCTCCAGCCTTCTGCATGCCTCCTGAGCACCAGGAGGCAGAGCCTCGATTCCGCCCCCAACTCCCTGCACCTCCAGGCCAGGAGCTGTTTCAGGTCCTGAGGACTCTACTTCCAAGTTTTGTGATTCCGACTCAGACAGCAGAGTGCTGGGCTGTGCCTGCGGGCAAGTGTGGGGTCGTGCTCAGTCGTGTCCGACTCTGCGACCCCATGGACTGTAGCCTGCCAGGCTCCTCTCTCCATGGGATTTCGCAGGCAAGAGTCCTGGAGTGGGTTGCCATTTCCTCTTCCAGGGGATCTTGCAAACCTAGGAATTGAACCCCCATCTCCTGTGTCTCCTGCATTGCAGGCAGATTCTTTACCTGCTGAGCCATCAGGGCAGTCTTACATGGAGCTGTATTGAGGGCTTCTTCGTCCACTGGTTTGAATTTGACAGAAGCAGTGGATACTCATTTGGAAGCACAGCTGGGAAAATGACGCCTAGTAATGTCACCTGATGATGATGTCACTTTATAAGTGTACTTAGTAAGCTCCTAGTCCCACTCGTATCATCTGAGAATCTGAAATTGCATGCAGAATATACGGCGATGCTCAAAAGTAGCTGTCCTTGTGGTCTGTGTGTCCTTTTTACCCTCAGATGAGGAGCAAGGTGATAGGGTGATATATTTACAACCAGCACCTTGAGCCCGTGCTCCTGGGGGCTAATGCTCACCTGCAATGTAGATTCCACTCAGGAGGAGCTGATGGGAGGTGACTCTCCCAGAGGGCACATCCTTGCTCATTCCTTCCCTGTGTATGTGGCTTCTCAAGCTTCCCCAAAGAGCATCCCTCAATAAATGGTGAACCCCAAAGCCCCACATCAGACCCTGCTCCTTGGAAACGTGAACCCAAAGCCACAGAATTGAGCCTTAAAGCCCATGGCTGTCCACTCGATGTAACGAACGCACCTGACTCCTCCCATCTAGGATAGTACTAGCCACACAGCGTCCTTGCGAGAATCTAGAGAACTCTTCTCTCGGGTGAAATTCCCTCATGGAAACCTTGCTGGGAAAGGCTACCACCTAACATTCATAGCAACTTATCTCAACATAGATACATAGAGACCTACACATGCATTTTTAAAAGTTTTCCCATGTCTGTCTGGGAAACAAGGGAGAAATCAAGAGAAGTGAATAGTTTTCTTCCTCTGTGGGCAGCTCTAGCGCCTGGAGTTAGAGTACACACAGAGACAATCCTCCCGACAAAGCATCAAAGTATGCAGATTATATTGATTTCAGGCTACATATGTTTATCCCCTAGAACAAAGCTGTCACAGTTGAAGTGCCTGGCTTAACAAATTCATTAAAAATATTACATCAGTGATACAGAGAACAAACATTTGGACATTGAGGGGGGAAAAAGGGGTAGGATAAAGTGGGAGATTGGGACTGAAATATACATGCAACTCTGTATGAAATAGATAACTGATGAGAATGTACTGTGCAGCACAGGGGAAGAGAAGGTGCCATCTATTCGTAGGGTGTGTACCAAGTCACCCTTAAAACACGCTCCAAAGTACAGTCTGAGCGGGCAAAAACTGACCCCACTTGCATGAGGTACCTAGGAGTCAATTTCATAGAGTCAGCAAGTATGTAGATGCCAGGGGCTCCCCCTCCTCCAGGGGTATGGAGGGGAGGGGTGATGGGGGCTTAGTGTTTAATGGGTCAGAGTTTCAGTTTAGGAAGGTGAAAAGCCTGGCAGACGGATGACAGCGAGAGCTGCACGACCGTGTGACTGTACTTAGAGCCACTGAGCTGTATAGTGTGTGTGTTAGTCACTCGTCAGGTCCAACTCTTTGAGACCTTATGGGCTGTGGCCCACCAGGCTCCGCTGCCCATGGGATTCTCCAGGCAAGAACACTGGAGTGGGTAGCCACTCCCTTCTCCGGGGGTCTTCCCGACCCAGGAATAGAACCTGGATCTCCCACACTGCATGCAGATTCTTTACCATCTGAGCCACCGGAGAAGCCTGAACTACACAGTTAAATATGGTTGAAATAGCATGTTTTATGTTATGTGACTTTGCCACAGTACAAAAACTTTAAAAGTGCTATGTGGGCAAAACTATATCAGCCTTGTGGAACCAAGACCTCTGGTGGTGCCATTTTTTGGGTGCCCTCTTGACTCCTGGTTCACTGGTGGAGCTAACTGCTCAATGTTCTTTCCTTCTGTTCTCTCTCACACAGTTGCATTTTGCTTTGGTTTTCAACCTTTTTCAAGAAGGCTGATCATGGGAACTGATCATGGACTAGATGCCCCCACTTGCAGAGATCTCTAAACCTTACAAAGCACTGCCTCAACCCTCATCTTTGTGCAGCCACTAGCTGGCAGAGCAGCAGCACCAGGTGGCAGGCCCTTTTGACCCTGTCTGATGGTTTAAAAAAGGCTTCAAGAACTGACGTGATTGGCCTGAGATCACAGAATTTAAAATAGCAGGGCCGGGACGTGAGCCCAGGTCTTTTGAGCCCTGAGCCCCACATGCGGCTCCAATACGCCGCGCTGAAGGCAGCCAGATGGCCTCAACACGAGCTGGGACAGCTGGGCTCGGGTGATCTCATGGCACGTTTATAATCTCTTTCCAACCTGATCTGCTAAGTTCCCACTGGCAGCCTACATCTTTTCTTTAGCAAAGGTCCCTAGCTTAGTGACACCTGGGGGACTGTTTTTGGACTGGAACGGATACTGCACAATCTGTAGTTTTTTCTTTTTTAATTTGTGGACACACCCTGAGGCATATGGAACCTTAGTTCCCCGACCAGGGACAGAACCCACAGCCTCTGCAATGGGAGACAGAGTCTTAACCACTGGGCCACCAAGAAATCCTCGGTGTAGTTTTGACTTGACGCCACACAAACCATCCCACCCCAGGAGGCCCAAGGAGGCTCTGGGCACTGTACTCACCTGGTCAGACGCGTAAGCCACCAGCTTCTCCATGATGGCAGCCTGCGTCAGCTCCGGGGAGGCGGCCTGCAGGCGTCGGCTCACTTTGGTCCGAGCGGCCAGGAGGGCCACCAGAGTAGCTTCACTGGCAGTTCCCTAAATGAAAGAAAAGGTCAACAGGTCAACAGCACCTTCCACCTGCAGCCAGGGAATCACCTCTAAATGTGAGAGATGTGATGTGAGATCTTCCTGTTTTCTTAGAAGATGCACCTGAAATTGTCAAGCCCATTCTCCCAGGCATGGGAAAAGGCTGTACACCTGTGCCTGACACTCCAGCTCTTATTGTCAATTCAGCATTGCTCTGCCTGTTTCAAAAAGTACCCACCAGCACTTGCTAGGCATCACTGCTGCCAGACTTGGCAGACACGTTCCCATGGACACTTCCCAGTCTGGACAGGAGGTGCTGGTCCATTTCCCCCAGAGGAGGAAATGGGACCCAGGGCACAGCTGCCAGCACAGCTGCACACACAGCAACTTGGACACACACATTTGTCTGTTTTCACAAAAGGGCTGCCTCTTCTTTGGACCCAGAAATTGCCCTGGAGGGTGTTCCGCGGTCACTAATGCTACAGACTAAATCCCTCTTCCCCAGACTTCACATGCTGGAGCCCTAACTCCCAATTTCTCAGGATGTGACCACATATGGAGACAAAATCTATGAAGGGATCACAAAGTCAAAATGAGCCTTTTAGAGGGGCCTGTGGTCCAGCCTGGCTGGTGTCCTCATAGGACGGGGAGCTGAGCACGTGTGCCCACGCACACACACACACACACACACACACGCAGAGGTGAGGCCGCGTGAGCACACAGGGAGGAGACGGTTGCCTGCAAGCTGCGGGCAGAGGCCTCGGGGATGTCAGCCACGCTGCCACCGTGACCTCGGATGTCTCGGCTCCAGACGATGAGACAACCCTGTCTGCTGTCTGGGTCATCTGGTCTCTGCCTCTCCCCTGTGGCAGCCTTATCAAGCTGACACAATGAATGTCAGCAACTTATTTTGGCAAAGGAATCAAGGATGCAAAATTCACTCCTCTGAGGGTGGGTGGCAGTGAAACAGAACATGATTTCAGAACCCACCCCGTCAGCCCATCTAAGTTGCAAACTAAGCTCATTTTTAATTGTATCATCTTCGGCTGGGAAACCTATGTTCAGAGAGTTTAGGAAACTTGCCCCATACTGTAAGTGAGCAGTACAGTTAGGAGCAAACCCACATCTGTCTGCCGGGACAACTCCATGTGTGATCACGGAATCTTGTGTAAATCCTGGAAAAGACCATGAGCTGAATAGTATTACCATTAGAAAGAAAAAGTGTAAAAGGTAGAGTTTTGTTGACTGTGAGAAAGAAATTTATAAAATAAAAACATTCATAGTTCTATAGAGCTGTGCAGCTCCAATGCATAAATTCATATACACGCATCTGTAATCTTAATTCCAAGAAAACCCACTAATCGTAGCAAACACCATCTTCCAACAACACAAGAGATCACTCTACACATGGACATTACCAGATGGTCAATACCAACATCTGATTATATTCTTTGCAGCCAAAGAGGGAGAAGCTCTATATAGTCAGCAAAAACAAGACCAGGAGCTGACTGTGGCTCAGGTCATGATCTCCTTATTGCCAAGTTCAGACTTAAATTTAAGAAAGTAGTGAAAGCCACTGCCTCCTTCATACACTCTGACATGGGAAGCTCATTGAAAGGCGCGGGCCCAGGGATGTGTGTCCCTGTCTTTCCCCGACACTCCTGTGGGAGCGCAGCTCACCCTCAACATCACCCTCTGTCGGAGGCCTTGGAACTCCCACTACCCCCAGCATCCATGCTTCTCTGAACCATATTCTAAGGAAAGGCTGGAATCACCACAGCAGTTCACAATGGGTTTTCCTTTAGGCGCTGTCCATGCCTTGAAAGAAAACTCCCCTTCTTCAGGCAACAAAAAGTGATTTTTCAAAAATGTGCTGATGAAAAAACTGTCAGCCAAGCATCCATAAGTGCAATGGCTCCAGGAAGCATGGCTTCATTGTAGGAAATCTGTTTCTTTTACTTTAACCTTTGTTTTTTTTTTTTCACTAAAAGGGTACTGTTTATACCTAATGACCTGCCCCAGGGAACCCTGCCCTCCTGCTTGAATATTAAGCCAAAGTGCCTTTGTTCAGGACCCTGTCCACCTGTGGAAGGGAGTGCTCAGGCGCCCACTTGTGTCCAGCTGTTTGCGACCCCTTGGACTATAGCCCACCAGGCTCCTCTGTCCACGGAATTCTCCAGGCAAGAATACTAGAGTGGGTTGCCATTTCCTTCTCCAGGGGAATCTTCCCGACCCAGGGATCAAAGCACTGACTCCTCATCTCCTGTACTGGCAGGCAGATTCTTTTACCACTGAACCACCTGGGAAGGAAGAAATTAATACACCCCCTGCCCGAGGCTTGCCATTCTAGGAGGCAATTGCAAGACTGTTTTGTTTTGTTTTACTTTGCTTCCTCAACTCCTCTCTCTTTCTGTTAACCTGGCATCCAGACCCCCAACAAGAAGGCTGAGACATTTCTCTTCCATTTTCTTGGCCAACCAGCTTTCCCGATAAAGACATATTCCTTGCCTCAACACCACATCTCTCAGTTAATTGGCCTGTAGGGCAGCAAGTGGAGGGGGTTGGACTGGGTAACAGCTTGGCGACAGGGGCAGCGGGACAAGCGGGTCTCTGGCCTCTGCTGGAAGCAGGTTTGGGCCAAGGAAGGGACAGGGCGCCTGCTCTTGCACAGAGAGCAGTAAGGATACCTCTGTTTTTCTGCTGCAGACAAAGGTTGCCATGGTGAGGCTGCGGCAAGGCAGAAAGAAGTGCGGTGAGCACTGCCACTGGCTGCTGATGCTGGAGCAGGAACATCCTTTCATTTTCTTGGTTTTCAGGTGTCACCCCACACACAGCACGAAATTGGCTTTTCTTCCACGAGAGCTTTCAGAGCCAATTAAGAGACTGTTTCCATGGCCCTGTTTGTCCAGCTCAAAGGATGGTTTGCCATTTGACGCAGACACCCATCACAGGGCCGATGCCTGGCAGCTGTGATTATGGCTCTGAGGGGCCAGCATCCCCCCGCTGCTGTCACCAGGCTCAGGCACTCCGAGCCCTTGCAAATTAGAGACAATCAGCCTTGTCAGGCGGAAGGGTGGGCTTCCTGCCTCAAACACAGACACAATCGACTGCTTTCCTTCAGCGAACTGGGTGGACAGGACTCCAAGGGGTGTTGTATTGAGTCTTGGGCTGAGGGATGTCAGAATTAGTCCCAAAGAGATGCCTGAGCTTCTGTTGTTTCTAGAAAATGGAAGTGGCTTTAAAGGAAAAGGTGATTTAAAGATGAAGCCCATGGCAGCACGCCCATCTCTAGACTCTCACACTCCAGCCACGTGCCAGGGGCAGGCTGGCGGGACACCCTGGCCTCCAGCTCACATGTACACCAGCTTTGCCTTGAACCAGCTCAAGCCCTGGGGCTCCATGCACTATGTTTCTGAACCTTGGGTTGTTGATAACCCAATCCTCATAAATATTTGGAGGTTGAGAAATGAACACAGAAAACAGAAGAAATAACGCTAAAACACAGCCTAACTCAGAGTGGGTGTTCAACACAAAGTTGGTATTATGATATACACGCCTTGGATGATGAGGGATCTGTAAGATTTTTGAGTAGTATCAAATGAGAGAAATCATCTGATTTCGGGCTGCTGGAAAGAATTAAACATGAAACTGTTTTCATCAGGATCTCCAGTGACCCAGAAAAACTCTTTTTTAAAATTGCTGTTTGTTTTTGATTTTTGGTGGAGCTGGAGCGTTCGTGCTGAATATGGACTCAACCCGGCAAGCCTCAGTAGAAAGCTGAGGATCCTCTTAGGAGATTGTCGACCTTCCTTCTAAAGAGTATCCTTTGAAATATGACTCATGAGTGAAAGATGTGATACTATACATATTTATATATATATATTCTATTTATATAAATTGTGACACCATAGAAAGTCATGCAAATGAAAGGAGATCACACATGTTAACCCTATCATACTTAAAAAAAGAGAGAAAATCATGCAATAATAATATTCTCAAAGACTAAACAACAGGAGGACTCCCCTGGTGGTCCAGGGGTTAAGAATTCACCGGCCAGTGCGGGGAACACAGGTTCAATCCCTGGTCTGGAAAGTCTCACGTGCAGGACAACTGAGCCTGTTTGCTACCACTACTAAGCCTGCTCCGAACAGCCCAGGCTCTGCAACAAGAGAAACCACCGCCGTGAGAAGCCTTCACGCGGCGACTCGAGAGGAGCCCCTGCTCACCGCAGCCTGTGGGAAACAGCGAAGATCGGGCATGGCCAAAACTGTTTACAGAGAAAATAAACACTGGGAAATGCCCACAGCAAAATGGTAAGTAAAACATCACACAGGAAATCTACATGATGCATTGTATTATCCCAATTTTGTTTCCATTATGTACATATGTATGTATACACACACACAGGTATTGAAATAACACTGGGAGGAAGCTGCCCCAAAGTGTTTCTGCATCTCTTCCATTTATCTAACCGATGTCTAGTTTTTGTTAGTGGAAAGGAGATGATGCTTTTAAGTTGAATAGCAGAGCCAAAATTGACACTGAAGGTAAAAGGTAATCAACACTGTGAAAAATGGAGATAGTGATTCAAAGAAAACCACGAGAAATTCCCCCCAAATACAGAGGAGAAAATGACAACAAAAAACAAAGGGAAAATGCCAAATAAAAGTGGAAAATTATAGAAGAGGTACCCAAACCATGGAAAGCTAAAGTTTCTCAAAAACAGAGTATAAGGGACAGAGACAATGACTGAATTATAGTGGGAGGGAACCGTCCCTGGGTGAGGGAGGAGCGGACTCTCAGGTTAACTGGGCTTCCCAGATGCTGGGACATGGGGTCAAAATGAATAGCACAAAGGGAAAAAGTATATCTTGACAAAAATTGTGGAATCAGAAAGAAAAAGTAGGTCTACCATGAGGGTCCATCTTTTCATGAAGTGTCAGATCACCCACAGGGCTGGAGTTCAGTCGGACAGAATTCGCCACCAAGGTCCCCATGGCAGCCTGCTTCTCTCAGGCCCTGCTCTTTGCTGGCAGTGGAGCCCCAGAGAGTCAGGGACCTGAAAGCCACCCAACCCTCCAGCAAGGGGAGATGCAGCTGAAGGGGCATGGACTGGGGCTGTGGGTAGCAGCCCCTTTTCCAGGCTGGAAGGGGCTTGGAGCTCAGACCTCTGTGTGTGGCTTTTCCTGGGTTGCCCCAGGCTGCATCACCTTGACCAACAGAAAGCTGTCCAAGGTGGCTGAAATGTTTGCCACTGTGAAAAAAGTCACTGTTGCCGCCGTGTCTAAGTCCTGTTCACAGCACCAAATGGAAGCTTTGCATACTCAGAGTGAAGGATTCATTTCCATCAGCCAGCACTCAGAAATGCTATTGCAGGAGGGAATGTGCTATAAGCAGAGAGGTGAGACAGGAGGGGATGAGGGAGTGTGGTTGAGCCTGGCCAGGCTGGGCAGGAGACAGACGGTTTCATATAGAGTGACCCAGCAATTCTCTTATCAGTCCTGCTAATAAATGGTTCAGTGACGCTCTCAACTATAATCCTTTTACAAGAGCATCTGTGACTGATTTTCCCATCCTGACCCCGAGCCAGGATATGATTTATCTCCGCACTGGCAGAAATCGCAGGGCCCCAGTTGAGCTGACAGGAGAATTCTCCTCTGGCTTTAGCGGGGGGCCGTGCAGCAGGTCCGTTGGTCCTGTTTTTCCCTAGCAGAATCTGCCAATATCATCACAGCAAACACTTTCACGACCATCTTAATCTTGGGAGCATTCCATAATCCCAACCTGCCGGAATGATGCACAGTCAACTTCATTATCAAAACTCTCATCCTGGCCATCTCCTTTTTGTGAATTTCTGAGCATCACAGCCAGGACTCCAGTACAATCAGCCTATATCACATCTCTGTCTGCCACTAACACTGGTCCTGTGATGTCTCACTGCCCATCATCACATCAGCCATCAGAAAGAAATCTGGCAAAAGAGTTACTCTGAGAGAGTAAGCAGGCTGTAGGTCACAGGAAAGTCAGCCCTGGGTCATGCCACAAGGCTTGTTTATCGAAGAGTATTTCAACATCTCTGAATGAGATGAGATGAATGCAGCATCAGGATGACCTGACATGCTTATTCCTGGGCCCACCAAAGACTTGTTGACCCAAACTGTGAGGGTAGAAGTGAGACTCCCTCTGTGGGTCCCTCCCTCCGTGACACTGACCCGCATTGGTTTTGTTTGGGAGAAAAAAACATGCCACGCTTTCATCCTGGAAGCTGAGAATCCGCACTGTATTTGGAAGAGGGACCCTGCTAGTGTGATTAAGTTAAGAACCTTGACCAGAGGGGGAGGGGGTTATCTTGGATTATCTGGATGGACTCTGTCTAATCTCATGGGTCCTGAAAGTGAAGATGCTTTCTCACTTGTGGTCAGAGGAGAGGTGACCTATAAGAAGGGTCAGAGAGATGGGACTTTGCAGCCACTTTGCAGACAGATGAGGTGCCATGGCACAGGAATGTGGGAAACTTCTAGAAACTAGAAGAGGCAAGGACAGGGTCTTGCTTGGGACTTACAAGGGGTCAACCCTGATTTTAGCTGTGAGATCTGCCAGGCTCCCACCAGAAAAAACTGTAAAATAATAGGGTTAGTCAGCCAATTAACAAACTAGCGTTTAAGAACCCCGGTGAGTCAAGCAGTCTCGAGCCTGGAGATGGGCTTGCCCCCCATGTCATCTGGCCACGCCAGCAGGTGACCTCATACTGAGGCATCCGGGCCTCAGCTCCCGTCAGCCAAGTGGACACAAACACAGCTGCTGTGACTGACTCTCAGAACCTTTGAGAAGATCATATCTGAGAAGGGAAATTATTTTTTTCCCCAAAGTAGAAGGGGCATTCCCTGTGAGGGTGGTGGGTAGATTAGTGTCCCTCTTTGTTGCTAGGAAAGAAAACAGCCGGGCAGTCCTAGTTTCCTGAGCGGCATTCGTGCCGTAGATGTCCCGCTGTGCCTCTCATTGTGTGTCCCGTCCCCTGACGTACCATCTGGCACGTAGACACTCTCAAAAGCACGTGCTAGATGAAGAATACATTTAATCATCACATCGCAAAAGTGAAAGTGAAAGTGAAGTCGCTCAGTCGTGTCCGACTCTTTGCGACCCCGTGGACTGTAGCCCAAAGGCAGCATCTTCAGGCGGATGGCGGGTCCCCATGGGTGCAGCTCTATCTAGAAGGCTCTGCAGCACTGGGTCACGGCTGCCACTGCGGACGGTCCTGCGTGGTGGTCAGATTGTGGCTCTGTGGTCAGACGGGTGTGGACTCAGACCCTAGCTGTAGAACTTACCTGCTGGGCATTGATGGGCAAGCTACCTGACTGCTCTGAGCCCTAGTTTCCTCACCTGTAAAACGGAGGTTGAGAAATGGTCCCTAATCAGAGAGCTATTGTGAAAATTAAGTTTGGGCCTGGGAAGCCCTCTGGTACATGGGCAAGCAATGGGGAACCACACACGTCTCCCCCGTTGTGTGTTTATTTCTACGCACCAGCCGAGCGACAGCCACCACGCTGCCCACCACCACCGGCGGCCTGGGAGTGAGAGGTGGCTGGCGAGCCAGGCCAGATGCAGAGCTCTCCCAGGGCTCTGCTCTGCCCCTTCTCCAGAAGACGCGACGCTTGCGGACCTCTTGCCCACCTGCACCCCAGGATCCAGACCCCGCCCTCTCCACCTTACCTGGATCACCCCGCCACCTTCTCCAGCTTCTCCAGCCAGAAATGCCTCGGGCAGCTGCAGCATCTTCCCCAGCCAGTCCATCATCACCGTCTCGAGCTCCGTGCACGCCGGGCTGGCAGCCTGTGGGCAGAGGAAAGGATGAGCCACAGGCGGCTGCCCTCAGCTTCCCGCCAGCTTGGGATCCAGGGGTATGACAAGCAGGGGAAACTTCCTTACTGCCCTTGATCAGTTGAGCAAAAGGTTTCGAACATTTTTAAAAGGCCCATCCCTGGAGGGGGACTCACTTGTAAGTGCGCTTACACATGGTGGATCTTCTGGAGCGGCAGCGGCTGGACCGTTCCCCCCAGCAGCCCCAAGTCGCCGCCAAGGACCACTGGCAGGACTTGGTGCTGAGAGCTGGCGCCCATAACCTTCCGCTCTGTCTGGCCCCTGGAGAGCCAGGAAGGAGCCATGCTCCCTGGGGCCCGGGTTGGCTGCTGGGGTCCATGTGCTCTGCATGGGGTTTCCAAGCCTCTAGCTGCCTCACCCACAGGCTCAGGTCCTCTGCCATCCAGGGCTTCTCCATCATAAACCTTTAGGGGCTGGTGCCAGAACAAGGGCCTAGATCTGGCTGAATTTCAGAGGCAACAGCAGGCTTTATTCATTCACTGACCTCTAGATTAAAATCACCTGATCCCAGGTGCTTTCAAACATCTCCCAAAGTTTCAAACATGGTCTCCAGCCATGAGTTGGGAGGATAGCAGGGCAGGAAGGCACCGACCTCTGTGATGATCTGTCCCATAGCTGCACTGTTCCCAGGCCAGTTTCCTCTTTCAGCCATCTGTTTGTTTATAGAAGGGCCTAGTAAGGCTCTCTGGTGGACCCTGGCCCACAGTCACAGTGCGAGGAATGAGATGGGCTGAGTGGAGGAGGTGAAGTGCCGGGAACCTCCCAGTCTCTGATCTTGCCTTCCAAGCTCTGAGATGGTTCTTCTTGTGCTCAGGAGAGGGTGAGCTGGCCACAGGCCCCACCTGCAGATGAACCAGCCTCTCCAACCATGTGGGTCTCACTGTGGTGCTCGGGGTGCCCTTGACCCTCACACGTGCCCCAGTTCCCCACATACTGTGGGGCAGCACCATCCAGAGGGCCCCCCCATCCCATCCTGGCCAAGGCCCACTCCAGGCATGGGAACCTGCCTCACTGCTCAGAGCCCAGGGCTCGGCCAGTGCCTCTTAGAGACAATGAGGCAGCCCTCCAAGGCCCAAGGGCACCCGACCATCCTCAGAACAGATCGGGAAGGACAGGTACCACCACCCTGATGGGCAGGGGGCTCTGGGTTGGAGTCTGAGTGGAGTCCACTGTCCTGTCTGATGTAAAGAATGTGCTTTAGGGGACATGTGCTCTGAGGGTCCCCAAGGCCACATGGGCAGCACCCAGGCTGCTCTTCCAAAGAGAAATCCCTGCAACTAAGGCAAGAGCTGAGGGCTGACCCTCCAAGTCTGCCTCTGGGATGCTAAGGCCCCCTCCCCCAGCAACTCTGGACCCCAGGCTAGAGAGGAGCAGTGAGGGAGGGGGCTGGAGCTGGGGGTCAGGGGATAACGGGGGCGCTGAAGCTCGGGAGTTTAGGAACTCACAACTTCTTAGTGCCTGAGGCCATTATTCAGCATGAGTCAGGAGTTATGAGTCTGCTCAGCTACTTAGCACAAGCAAGCAGGCACCCTGGGCCCAGAAGGCAGGGCCTGGAGAGAGGGCCCTCAAACATGGGCAGTCTTGGGGTCCCTCACACAGTCAGCAGGCGGCCTTTCTCTGGAGCGCTTTGCATGGAGGAAGCCAGGAATCTTTCCTGTGGTGCTGGGCTGGGATCATTCTAGACCTTTTTACAAAAAAGTTTTTATTGGAGCATAGTTGATTTAGAATGTGGTGTTAGTTTCTGCTGTACACCAAGAGAATCAGTTATATGTATACCTATATCCCCTTTTCTTTAGATTTTATTCCCGTATGGTTTGTTACAGAATATTAAAGAGTTCCCTGTGTTATTAGCAGGTTCTTATTAGTTATCCACTTTATATGCAGTAGTGTATACATGTTAATCCCCAGCTCCTAATTTATTCCTCCCCCGCCTTACCCCCTGATAAACACAAGTTTGTTTTCTATGTTTGTGATTCTACTTCTGTTTTGTAGATAAGATCATTTGTACCATGGTAAGATCCCACCTATAAGCAATATCATATGATGCCTGTCTTTGTCTGTCTGCCTTACTTCACTTCGTATGATCTCCTCTAGGTCCATCCACATTGCTGCGAATGGCTTTACTGCATTCTTTTTTACAGCTGAGTAATATTCCACTGTATATAAAGACGCCCCGGGGTTGGTGTGGAGGCAGGGCCGATCCTCTGCTCTCGGCAGCGGCACTTCTGCTGGGCTGGGGTCCCTCCTGGGACAGCATCCATAGCCAAGAACAGAGCGGGTGGGACAAGGGCAGTCATGTTTCTCAAACTGCAGATGGTCTAGAAACCCCTCGTTCTGCTTTGGGAGACATGCAAGTTCCCAGGCTTGGGCTGCAGAAACTCCAGGGCCTCTACTGTGGTTTGAATTCAAACCAAGCACCTCTAAACACACTGCTGTGCAGAACTGGCTTTTGGATGTAGACAGACTCCCTCTCTGCTTCCCTGAACTCCAAATTCCCACGTGAGTCCCCCTCTGCCCAGACCCAATCCCTCTCTTCCCACAGGGGTGGTGCCACCTGCTCGCTGCCTGCGTCCTGGCTGCATGCCCCATGTGGGAATCCCGGGACCCACCCCGACCCCCACCAACACTCACTCACCCAGGAGAAGCCGATGCAGCCGATGGCCCCACACAGCATGTCCGCGAGCATGGCGGGGTACGAGCTGGCCGTGGGGAAGTAGGCGAAGAAGTAGGGACTGTGCCAGTGGGTCACCTGTGTGGGACACAAGCAGTCACTTGGGGCCGGGGGGCAGCCCTGCAGGCAGGGGCCAGGGTGTTTGGGTTTGCCACAGAGAGTCAAGTCTCTATTAATAGAAAAACCTTGTTTTAAATTCTGGCCAGAAGTGTCAGCCAGGGGGCTGCCCCTGAGATCCCATTTCTTTGTGTTGAGACTGCTTTTCCTAAAACTGCTCCAAAACATAGTCTATATCAGAAAGGGAAAGAAAAAGAGAGAGATTTGATCTTTGAGGTTTCCTCAACCGCCTACTCGAAGGCAATGGCACCCCACTCCAATACTCTTGCCTGGAAAGTCCCATGGACGGAGGAGCCTGGAAGGCTGCAGTCCATGGGGTCGCTGAGGGTCGGACACGACTGAGAGACTTCACTTTCACTTTTGACTTTCATGTGTCGCAAAAGGAAATGGCAACCCACTCCAGTGTTCTTGCCCAGAGAATCCCAGGGACGGGGGAGCCTGGTGGGCTGCCGTCTATGGTGCCGTCACACAGAGTCGGACACGGCTGAAGTGACTCAGCGGCAGCAGCCGCCTACTGCAGCTTCCTCACTCTCCTGTCCAATCCATTCCCAGCTAATGGAGCAGAAACGTCTGGGTTTGGCAGTTTCATGGAAACCTCCATGAGATGGTACCTGGAGGTGGGGCCTTTGGGAGGTAAGGGGTTGGATGCAATGGAAAGGGTGGACCCTCTGCACAAAAGAAAGGCCGGGATGAGAACCTCCCAGGATCCGAATCTGCGGGAACCTTGACCTTGGATGCCCAGGCTTCATCCCATAAGAGGATGCACCTGTCCAAGCTGCCAGCAGTGGGATCAGCCAATGCAGAGAGGCTGGGACAGCCCCGGGTCTGACATTTAACTGCGCTCCCGGGAGGGATTTTGTGCCGAGTGGCTTGTCACATTTGCACAACCTCTGGGCCAGAGAGAACCAGAATCCTGCTCTCTGCTCAAAGAGCAAATGTCACAGGAACTCCTGGGAGGAGGAGAGTGGGGAGGTGCCCTGGGCTTAAGGGACCCATCAGGGAACCCCATGGGCGGGGGCGCCTCACCCCGAGTGTCAGGGTCTGAAATTCCAGCCCTGGGCTCCTGCCTGGAGCTGAGGGGGTGAGGCTGAGGGTCTGAGACCCCTCACCACAGCAGTGATGGGGACTTTAGGTGAGTCCAAGGAAAATCTCACTGTGCAAGCATGAAGCTGCAGTGGAGTTTCCCTTGAACTTGAGCTGTCTGCTTCCCTGCCAGTGACTCTTGGGAGATGACTGTCCTGGGTGCTCCCCACGTCTGTCTGCAGCCCTGAGTGTACCCCATATCCAGGCTCACGGACCACAGGCAAAGAGGCCCTCTTTGATGGTCCACGCTGCATAGTCTCAGATAAAATAAACATTTTTTCCATGCACTGATCACCCCTCTGCTGATTTAACTTATTTGAAACTAACCATCTCTCTCACATCGCAGGGTCTCAGGGCAGGGGACTGACCTTGTAACCGAATAGGACCCTATGGGGCTGGGAACAGATCCCTCCCCCATAGCCTTTGAGGTGGCTCCTCTCTGAAGTACCCAGATAATAGTATCTGACGTGCACTTCCTGAGCTGTCTTACAGATGATAAAACCCCCACCACATGAAAGAAGTCAGTTACTTGGTGACCATGAGCACATAGCGCCCAGCCTCTCAGCACCTGAGGATTGATCACATGAACCCCTGTGATCCTACCCCGTGACCTCACCATCAACCAGCAAGAGGAGGAGCTGATCATTACCCTGAGACTTTAACAATGCTTTCCAGAAACCCATCGGGAGTTCGGGTGTTTTGAACATTAGCTGTCCGGGACTCCTTGCTGGATGCCTGCAATAAATACCGTACTATCCTTCACCACACCCTGGTGTCAATTGACGGGCTTTACTGCACAAGGGCCAGTGGACCCAGGTTGGCTCAGTAACAACCTAGGCAGCTGGAGGGAAATCCTAGTCACCACCTTTGGAGCCCACACTATCTGGATTGCAGTCCTGCTTCCATCGCTTACTAGCTGTGTGACCTTAGGCAGATCACTCAACCTCTCTGGGCTTCTGTTGTCTCAGCTATAAAAGAGAAATAACAAAGTTTCTCCCCAAGAAGATGACGGTGAGGATTAGGGGCAATGATCCAAGTGCATTGCCTGATACCCAGAAGGTACTAAACTGACAGCTGTCCTCCCCTTCTTCAACCTTGGATATAGGCTTACCCCCGGCATGATGATCTTCTCGACGTCCTCAATGATGGCCTCAAATGTCTCTGGCTCCTGCGGGGCAGCGGTGGGGATCAGGGGGCGCAGGTAGCCGGGACACACGTCAGGGAACACCTGGCGCCCCTCGACGCCCTCCAGGTAGTCAGCCATGTAATCCACCATTTCCTTCCCCCGCCTGCGGAACTCGCTTGCATTCATGGTGACTGGCCTTCCTCAGACGCAAAAGCTGCACAGAGAGAAAAGAAATCAGTTGCAGATGTGACGATGCCTCACCTGCAGTGGAGCAGATCCAAGCCAACCACGGGGGCTGCCTGGGCGGAGAACCAAACACCCCAGAGTCCACCCAGACTCCAAGTCAGGAACATTTTCCATGTCCAGAGGGGTAGAAGTAACCTTGGATTTGGAGACTGTAGCAAAGTACTTATTCTACTATTCACCAGCTACTCAGCTAGACACAATGCCACGTCTCTGTCTCATTTCTCTTGCTGTCTGTATCATGAAATGGACCAGCCACATATTTATTTCCATGGTCCATCGCAACTTTAACAACAAGCTTTGGTTTCCAAATCGTGCCTTATTCTTCATGGGCTGTGGAACAGAGACTCTCTGAGTTCCTCTTTATCTGAGAAAAGCATAGTCATGCTGATCTTTCCGGAAGGTAGAAAGGCAGTCACATGGCCTGTGTCCAGCATGAGCAGAGCCTGGCTAGGATAAGACCCATCAGCAAGTCTTCTTTCTATATCTTGACTTTGTATATCATCACCAGATGGAACCACACCTCTGCATACAACCCGCTTCTTTCCTCATCACATAATAACATCCAGATGATCCTGGTCCTCTGTGGCGGTAATATTCCATAAAGAGTCCGTGAACTCTGAATTAGCAAACACTGAACCTTGCCCAGGGGAAATGCAAGGTTACATTTCTGTGCATTTCTAGTCGCATTTTTGTCAATCAATCAATACATAATCTTTTTTCTGTGCCCTTTCGTGTGTTAGTCCCTCAGTTGTGTCCAACTCTTTGAGACCCCACAGACTATAGCCCACTAGGCGCCACTGTCCATGGAATTCTACTGGCAAGAGGGGGCAGCCATTCCCTTCTCCAGAGGATCTTCCCAACCCAAGGACTGAACCGAGGTATTCCACATTGCAGGCAGATTCTTTACAATCTGAGCCTCCAGGGATGCCCCAAGAAAGCTGGAATTAGCTTTGATTTGTAACCAGGCCTATTGAATCCTACCACTGTTGTACAGAGACATTACCATTTGTCATTTGAAATCAGGCATGTATGCATGCTAAGTCACTTCAGTTGTGCAGGACTCTTTGCTACCCTATGGACTATATATAGCCCACCAGGCTCCTCTGTCCATGGGATTCTCCTGGCAAGAATATTGGAGTGGATTGTCATTTTCTTCTCTAGGAGTCAAACCCGTGTCTTTATGTCTCCTGCATTGGCAGCCAGGTTCTTTACCACTGGCACCTCCTGGGAAGCCCTATTTCCTTTTAAATACACTTTATTTAATACACCTTGGCCCCATTGACTTTGAACTTCTGGCCAGCAACTCTCTAACTCATGAATGTCACTTATCTAATACATGTGTTTTCTCCCTAAGGCACACCACAGCCTTCTTGCATGTAGGACCGTCAGCACTATATTTGGGGGCCATTTTTAATAGGTAACCAAGAATAACATAAAGACGCAGCAGTGATTAGACCACTTGTTGAAGCAACTAGGCCTAGCATTGCCTTATTAGATTCTGCTGGCAACAAGCACCTTGGGCAATTTAAATTTTTTATCCTTTTATGTATGTGTGCCCAAGAATGATCATAAAGGCACCATTGTGGCGATTAATAATACAAATAAATTATTGAAAACAATTGCACCTGCATATAGAAAATCTATGAATAGTAAGCATGGACTATATTTTCCAAACTGGAAATGTGAGCCACACAAAGAAAGAAAAATATCCATCTAGAATCCCACCAAGCAAAAACTCTGGCACACACCCTTCCACGTTGTTTCTTATAAGAGATGATTGTATGCTAAGTCATGGATACATTTCTTAATTCTAATAGTTCAAAGACTCATAAATGCAGATTAGTTTTCCTGTGGGAGTAAGTGTTGGGAGATGCTTCTACAAGCCACTGTATCTTGCTGATGATCTTGAGATCATGTTCTCAGCACTTCTTCCATTGTTTTCCATCATCTTCCATCATCTGTGTTGCTTTTCTTTTCTTTTTCTTTTTGACAATTTTAATGTTAAACATATCAAGACAGATTTTAACTCAAGACTACTGCAATAGGAGAGGGAGACTGTCTCCCAAATACAACAGGGATCAGTGAGGATTTCCAAAGACAGGTAGAGTTAGAAAGCAGATGGTACTTTGGCTGGGTGTCCAGATGGAGGAAGAAGAGCTGAATTGTATCCCAAGGGTAGAAGCTTTCTTGATAAACCAACTTAGCATGATTTTCTGCTACAGCTGGGCTCAGCTCTCTGAGGGGCAAACCTGCACTCAGAAGCAGGCTCAGAGAAGCCTGGCTGTGGAGAGTGGCTCTGTAACGAGGAATCAGCCTGATGGTGCCTCTCCTCTCTTGGCCTGCTCTCCAAAGTTCTCTGTTCAGATATCCTCCATGAATAGTATAGAAGGCACCCATGGAAGGTTCTAGGCTCCATCAGGACTACTGACTGGGTCAAACCTCCACACCCGAATGATTGTTTGGGGATACATTTCTCACATAGTGAAAACATGAGTGACGGTGACTGATATGATGTAGGATTTGATTCTAAATTTCAGCAACAGCAAAGGCTAAAATAATAACATGAGAAACACCAAACTGAGTCTTTGAGTTTCCATTGTACCTTTGTGTTTCATAAGCAGCAGGTCAAGGGAGCTTATCCAAAATATCGTGGCCAGAATTTCCAAAGGCTCTTAGCGCAAAGCCATGAAGCCTTCCTTATACGTACACTTTCAGGTTCATAGTTCCTTGGGCCTGAAGGCGTCTAAATTTATTTTTCACTTGGAACAACTCTGATTATGTCAAATGTCACACATAGAGTAAAACTAGGTTTTACTTCAAATTGAAATATTTTAAACTGACTTGATTCAAATTCAACCAGAATTGCATCAAACAGCTGATCTTTTTGCTAGCTTGTTTTCTTTCATGAAGTAATTATGAGTACAGTTCCCAGACTGATAAATACTTTCTATTGCCTGATTTCTCCCAATTGCATAGTGTTCCACAGGGTGAATGTGCTGTATTTACATCACTACTGTTGAATATCTCCAACATCTCTGGTTATCACCTACGTTAGTGGGGACAGTTGCTGTAACCTAGTAGCCAACCCTGCATGATCAAGAACCAAAAGACTCTGCACAGCATAACATAGATGCCACTGTGTTTCATTTTCCTCAACTGAAAACAAACCCCATAATAAAGCTCTATCTCAAATACTTTCTATGATTATTAGACAAGTACATGGGGACAGCTGAGGAAAAGACGCACAAAATAAGCATTCAACACATGTTGTTAGATTTTCTATAAAGCACTGAAATATACAGCCTCAATCTTTTGTTTCTTCACAGTTTGTTTTGTGTCATAATTTTCTTAAGAAAAGCATTTATTCTATAGTTTCTCTAGAACAAATTATTATAGAGATACATATTTTGTGTGCATGCTCAGTCATTCCATCATGAGAGAGTCATTCCACTCTCTGCCACCCCATGATTGTGGCCTGCCAGGCTCCTCTGTCCATGGGATTTCCCAGGCAAGAGTACTGGAGACAGTTGCCATTTCCTCCTCCAGGGGATCTTCCCGACCCAGGGATGGAACCCATGTCTCCCATGTCTCCTTTGTCCATTGCCAAGTGGATTCTTTACCGCCTGGCCACCTGGTTAAAATTATATGGCCAGACTTGTCCCCAGAAAATATTTTTGCCAATTACTCACTCACAGGGACTGTATAAACACTCTAGATTTGCCACACAATAGCAAACACTGGGCTTGAGATACATTTTAAGCTTTGCCAATCCGGCAAAATTTCATAATTTCCTTTTACTTTGATTTATGAAGACAAATAGTTTTCTCACATGACTTTGGATAGTGGCGTGAGATTTCTTTTCTTGGATTTTCTTTTTAATAACTGCTTGTTCTTTATGTTTTTTTTCTACTAGGATGTTAGATGTTTTCTTATTTAATTGCAAGAGCACTAATATAATAAATACTTGCATCCTATAATAAATACTTGTACCCTATGTGTGATATATTTTGCAGACATTTTCCTCATTTTTATTTGCTCTAGTTTTGCTTTTTATTCTGACCTATAAGAATTCTAATGTATTCAGATCTCAGGATATGTTTCTTTGTGATTTGTTCCTTGTGCAAGACTATTAAAAAAGGCTTCTTAGAGTAAATATTCGCACAACCTCTATTTGTCCTACTAAGGCTCCAGGGATGCTCTGAGGCTTCAGAAGGATGCTTGGGTTCCTGGAGTTTCAGCCGCTCTCTTCTAACGGGAATACATGAGTATGGATGGCCAAATGGGAGGTCTTGGGAAAAAAAAAACAACAGACACGCCAACTTGCCCTTCCAAAGAAATACTCCCAACTGCAAGATAAGACCTGATCATTATTTTCTAATCATTCTGTCCTTTATTTGCCAATTCTTTCCCACAAAGACTTTTCCAGAAGACTTTTAGTACAAAGTTACAGAGAATCTTGTGTTCATTGTGGAGCTGTTTGCTATCTCATGCCCTCAAGCTGAGCAAATATTGGCTGGAAGATGTAGGCGATGATAAAGGTTATGACTGATGCCTTTCCGGGCCTTGAAACGGTGGCTGTTGACATCATCTGGTCGGCAGCTGCAGCCCCATGCTGAGCCCCACCTGCTCGAGGCCACGCCAACCCCTGTGCAGGCCCCCAGGCCTCCCGACTGACCTGGAGGCCATTTGTTTTTGTATTGCATCATTTCACTGACATCCCCTGCTAACTGCAGGCTCCCCTAAGCAGAGTCCTCAACTCTTTATTTTGGTTTCTCAGGACCAATCAGACCCTATACCACAGTAAGTACTGTGACTGTTTTCTGAATGAGGAATGAAAAAATGAATGAATGGAAGATCTTTTTGTCCTCTGAACATTTTCTTTCTGACATATTAGATCCTACTCTCTACCTTTAAGACAACCATAAACCAGCTCATCATGTACCTGCCACAAAAACAGGAGATATTGTGCCCTTTCTCCAGGGAATCCTGACCCTTCTCCCAGACTCGTGTGTACAGTTCACGCTGAGCCTTTAACCCTGCAGGTTCAGAACTGACCTAGTTTCCCCAGTCTTGCACCCAGAAGTTCATCTTGGATTTGAGCTACCCTCTGCTCTGGCCCCAGCAGTCCTTGTGGTCCTAGTTGAAAATATTCCCCTTCCTGGACCCCTGGAATTCTACCTTTGCCACAGGTGTTTGGAGGGAGCTGGGCTCTCCAGCCAATTGCTCCCTGGCGGTGGGGGTTGGGTGGGCCCTGTGCAGGGCATACGTGGAGTCTGCACAGCCAGCCCTGAACACACAGGGCCAGCCACGCCTACCGCACAGGAGTCTGCATACGGCCGTGCCTCTGGGCAGAAGACAGGAACCAAGGTGCTTTGCATCTGTCCATGGTCCTGCCGGTGGATTCAGGCAAACCTTGTTCTTGGTTTTAAACCCTGGGACATCGGACTCTTCAATCAGCCTTTCCTGGCTTTCCTTGTCTATCA
>SJYF01000050.1:438806-449591 GCA_006410515.1 Procapra przewalskii
GTCATCTGAGTTAAATTCACCCATTCCAGTCCATTTTAGTTTGCTGATTCCTAGAATGTTGATGTTCACTCTTGCCATCTCCTGTTTGACCACTTCCAATTTGCCTTGCTTCATGGACCTGACATTCCAGGTTCCTATGCAATATAGCTCTTTACAGCTTCGGACCTTGCTTCTATCACCAGTCACATCCACAACTGGGTACTGTTTTTGCTTTGGCTCCACCCCTTCATTCTTTCTGGAGTTATTTCTCCAGTGATCTCCAGTAGCATGTTGGGCACCTACTGACCTGGGGAGTTCCTCTTTTGGTACCCTATCATTTTGCCTTTTCATAGTGTTCATGGGGTTCTCAAGGCAAGAATACTGAAGTGGTTTGCCATTCCCTTCTCCACTGGACCACATTCTGTCAGATCTCTGCACAGTGACCCGTCCATCTTGGGTGGCCCCACATGGCATGGCTTAGTTTCATTGAGTTAGACAAGGCTGTGTTCTGTTTGATCAGATTGGCTAGTTTCCTGTGATTATGGTTTCAGTGTGTCTGCCCTCTGATGCCCTCTCTCAATACCTACTCTCTTACTTGGGTTTCTCTTACCTTAGACGAAGGGTATCTCCTCACAGCTGCCCCTCCTGACCTTGAATGTGGAGTAGCTCCTCTCAGCTACTTATTTCCAAGCATTATTTAATTTTTGTTACATTTTAAATTTGATTCGTGAGGAAAATAGTAGCTTCCCCCAAATTTTCAGACATGCACAGCAATTTTTACTTATTTTTTTCTTCAGTTGTAATTTAATTAACTGAATTGAACTATGATTGGAAAGCAACTGTTATTTTAGCAATTCTCTGACACTGAAACTCGCCTTACAGCCTGCTATGAATACATAGTGAATTTTTGTAAACATTTCATGTACTCTTGAGAAGAAAGTGTGTTTTCTAATATTGGGTGGAGGGTTATTCTAATCATTGGGTAGACAGTACATCCAATAAGCCAAGACTGTTACTTGCTGACATATTTTAAATCTTTACTAATGTTCTTGTTAGCTTGTTCTATCGTCCAACTCACTGTCATTGCTAGAGATGTGTTGAAATCTATTATGGTGGTGAATTTGCTGATTTCTCCCCATAGTTGTGCCAAAATTTGCTTAATATATTTAAGGCTTTACCATTAGGTCTACATGTGTTTAGAACTATATTACTTCTTGGTGGACTGAACCTTTTATCATTTTATAAAGTCATGCTACTTAATAGATTACTTATTAGATTAATGTTAATGACCTTGTTGTAAAGTGAACTACCCTGTTCTTCCTCAGTCATCGGAGGCCCAGGTGCAGTGAAACTCAGGGCTTTATTTCTTTACACATCATTTAGTAATTTTTAAAAGCCTGGAAGCTATGATTTAAATTTTAAGCAGCACCAACATTTTCCTGGTTTCAGAATGTCATCAATCCATTCTGAGTGAAGTTCTCTGGGGCATGTCTGTCCCAAGCCTTCATACAAGTGAGCTCAAAGGGCAGGGCTGAACTCCTTCAGATCTGTCTTCTGGCCGCATCACAAGGGATCGCTAGGCTGATGGAGAGCCTCCTGAGGTCCTCAGAAGATGGCCATCAGGACCTCTCCTAAGAGACTCTCAAGGACTGGGAGCGCCGGGCCCCCTAGGCCAGGTACAGGGAGACTTCCCAAGAAGACCACGCCCATGTGTCCTCACCCACTTTGGAGCCTGGAGCCTCCCACTTCTTGATCAGCCCTGCACTTTCCACCTCCTAGCTGTGCCCTGAATTTCCCCCTCCCACTTTTTCCATTCCCACCACAACCCCTCACCAGCCCCGCATCGCCCATCCAGAACCTCCAGACCATGCTCCTTGATCTCCAGGCAGCTCCTATTAACTCTTCCTGGGGTGCTCACTACAAGCCCCAGGCTTTGTAGGTACTTTTAAAAGGCACCACTCTCCCAGAGTAGCAGGACGGAAAGCTTCAGAAGGTGCAGGAAAGGCCCAGTCCTCGGTCATGAGTTCCGAGTTCTTGGACCACGCCTCTCACTTCCTCTGTCCCAGTTTTCTCTCTTGTGAAATGAGGATATGACTGGGAACCAAGTATGTGACTCTCAGCACACACAAACACCCAGGATTTCTTGTTTTAACTCCAGCTGGATGGAGAAGCAAAGGTTTCTCCTCCAGAATTGTTATCTTCCAATGGGATTATAATGAGCCTGCTAGGTTGGCAGGGAAGATCCTTCAATTCTCTCAAATCCCACTACACAATTAGATTCTGAATTTACCTCTGAGGAAACTACACCATATGCCATGAAGGGACAGCCTTGGAGAGTCTCAGTTGTTAGAAATGGAAGAGTTAATATTTACTCAGCATCTCCGATATGCTGAGTATTTCCCATACATTATGAGAATCAGTGCTCCCCCAAACCTGACAAAGTAGGTACAGTTAAAATCCCCATTTTAGAGAGGAAGAGACAGGCCTCAGAGCCCCAGACCCCATGGGTGGCATGCAGCAGAGAGGAGACTACGCATGTCCTGTGCTCACTGTTAGCAGCCGTCCGGAGATGGCACCCCATGTCTGCCTCATCACACGGGTGGGCACATGCCCCTGTGAGCACCAGCATCGTCAGCTCAGCACCTCCAGGCTCATGCTGCCCCTGTGAGTTCCAGTTTCCCAAGCCAGTTGAGCTTTACGCCAAAGCCCAGCAGTGGGGCGGCAGAGTAAAGCCACAGGGCTTGCCATTTCCAACAGTTGTAATCAAGTTAGAAAGCAGGACTTACTTGCTGGGAATTCTGGCCCTGTTGGGTCTCCACTCCTGTCTGAGATTTGCCAGCTTTGGGGGTTGGGGAGAACACGCAGAAGCAGCTGGGGAGTTGGGCTGAAGCCCTGCACTCTTCTCACTGGTTCAGATCCACGAGCCCTTGCCTTTTCAGTGTCATACACTGGTTAAACATTAATTTCTCAGTGATAAAGGTCAAGGAAATCTTGAGAACTCTCTGGGGAACTCGGGAAACGATTCTTCACTCGGAATGTATACACATTTACTTCTGTTTCCTTTTAGTATTTTATACTTTTAGATATTTATCTTTAGAACTTTCCTCCATCTGAAATTTATTTTAAGGTAAGTCATAGGATAAAGTTCTGATCTTTTCCCCCCCATAGAGTAAGCTAATCCTTCCAACATGATTTTTGAAAAATATTTCTGTTTCTTGAGCTTGTTGTTTTGGTCCTGTGAAATTGTTCTTTCATTTCTGTGCCAGGGCTACAGTGTGTAAACTTTGCCTCTTTCCTTTTTAAAATATTTTTGTTATTTTTAATTTTTTAATTGGAGTATAGTTGATTTACAATGGTGGGTTAATTTTAGGCATACATATAAATGCATCACTTTCTAGTGCATTTGGGTTCTTGGAAGGCAAAAAACCCCTCATCATTTTTCTTAAAAAAGAATCTTCGCTGCTTTCATATATATTTCTTTCAAGAGGAGCTTTAAAATCGTTTGTTCCTACATTCAAATATTTTGCTGAGCTCTGGGTTGCAAGCACACTGACGGAGTTAAATTGTGAGGATCTGACCTTTGGGAAGGGAGTGTTCCCTCCTATAGCCCCATCGTCCCACTCCAGGGACATTCTTGTCTTAGTTTGGGTTCGTCCAAAGCTGCCCTAAGACACAGACCGGAGTGCAAGTTGTTCATTTTGTTAGTTGTTGTTTTGTTAGGCAGCACTGGGCACATTTCCAAGCCACTTACCCCTGTGGTGGCCGGATGGGCAGGCCCCACACCGCAGAACCGATGGAGGTAGGACAGACTGCCCGCCTGTCAAGGCTGGTGACTCCCCTGCTCAGCCCGCACTCAGGCACAGCACGCTCTGGTGCCGAGGGGCAGCCCCGGGCAGAGTCACCGGACCTGTCAGCTATGTGCACAAAAGTGATGAGTCACGGACAGCCTCTGCCAAGGCTCCTCAACTAAGTCCTGTGCCCATAGGTCAGTGTTGGAGGCTCACTGACGCTGGAGTGGGGATTCTAGGTACTTTTATTTAACACGTGGACTGGAACTTTTCTACAGAACACATTTTCACCTGAATGCAGCTTGGAGTTAAAGAATCCCTTCTGGTGTTGTCGTGTGTAGACTTCACTGGGGAGAGGTTTCTGGGTAGATCTTCCAGGCAGACGCAGTAAAGCTGCCCCCAATCCATGATCTTAAGAAGACTTTTCCTCTCCCAGTGACAGTCATGCCTTGGTCACCCTGAGCAACTCTCTACAGGGTCAAAGCCACGCCATCTGGTCTGGAGACACCTGTGCAAGTGTGCTAAGCTGCTTCAGCTGTGTCCAGCTCTTTGTGACCCTCTGGACTATAGCTGACCACAATCCTCTGTCCATGGGATTCTTCAGGAAAGAATACTGGAGTGGGTTGCTGTACCCTCCACCAGGGAACTTCCCAACCCAGAGATCGAATGGGTAGCTCTTGTAAGTCTCTTGCGTTGGCAGGCTCTTTACCACTAGCATCACCTGGGAAGCCCTGGAGACACGTGTAGGAACTTCAATATCCCTACTTGGTGGAGACCAGCAAGGGAGACCTGGAGACCCCAGTGAAGCAGGGGGTGGAAAGCCAAGGGGCTACACTGACGATGACTATGACCCCAACTCTGACCCCCACCCCAACCCTATAACCCTAAACACTTCAACCTAAATCCTAACTCTAACTGCAACCCTAAACAGACCTAAACCCTAACCCCTAACCCTTAACCCCTAAGCCCTAGTCCTAATCCTAGCCCGAACCCTGAGACTGAATCCGCAGAGGAGAAATATCCAAGGAATCAAATTTTCTCAGAAAAGCCACTTTTCTTAGGAGTGGTTGACAATGTCAATTCCATATTTTCTGCTGAGTGGAAGTTTTTAAATTTAATGAAGTCCAGCTTGCTTTCTACTTCTGTGGGTTGTGCCTTTGGTATTATAGCCCAAATGCCATCACTAACTCCTCTATTCATCCAGGTTGTCTCTCATGTCATATTCTGGGAGTTTTGTAGTTTGGCAGCCTGCATCCAGGTCTGTGATCCATCTGGAGTTAGTTTTGTGAAAGTGTGATGTCTGTGTCTAGATTTGTCTTTTGCTTGTGGGTTTCAGCTTTGCTTGTTGCAGCTCCGCTTGGAAAGACTGTCTCTCCTCTGCTGTGTTGCCTTCAGTCTTGGCGTCAGAGATGAGTTGATTGTCTTTGTGGAGTCTGTTTCCAGCCTCTCTGTTCTGTTCCGTTGATCCACTTCTCTCTGCTTCCAGCAAGTCCACACGGCCTTGGTTACTGCAGTTTCAGAGGAAGTCTGAGGCGGGGTGTGTCAGTCCTTCAACATGCTGCTGCTGCTGCTGCTAAGTCGCTTCAGTCGCATCCGACTCTGCGACCCCAGAGACGGCAGCCCACCAGGCTCCCTCGTCCCTGGGATTCTCCAGGCAAGAACACTGGAGTGCGTTGCCATTTCCTTCTCCAACGCATGAAAGTGAAAAGTGAAAGTGAAGTTGCTCAGTCGTGTCCGACTGTTAGTGACCCCATGGACTGCAGCCCACCAGGCTCCTCCATCCATGGGATTTTTCCAGGCAAGAGTACTGGAGTGGGGTGCCATTGCCTCCTCCGGTCAACATGGTTCTTCTCCAATTCAGTGTTTTCCAATTCACTGGCACTGACCTATCATTGGATCATGAAACCAGTTAAAGATTTCATGACCAGCATTTTAAAAAAGGAAAGCTAATAGAATAGAACAGAATAGGAAAGAGAGGGCTTTGCACCTAACAAGGGAAATGGTGCTTCCTGAAATTTCTGTTCAATTACGTATGCATGTCTGTGTGTGTGCACGCTGGGCCACTAGATGACAGCGTTTCCTACCATAGGTTATGATGAAAGACAACAGCTGGCACTCAGGCTAATTCGCTAGAGAAATAAAGGAGGCTGGGGTTTTTTAACTCTGCAAGTGAGGATTCAAGAGTAACCACAGAAGCTGGAAGAGGCAGCCTTTAACGGCAAACAGCTATTCCAGCACTTATTGTTCATTTCATTTAAGAAGTGGTGCTCATTGTGTGCCTTAGCTATTTGTAGTTTTCTTCTGGGAATTTCAGGCTTCTATCTCCTGTATTATTTCAAGCTCGGAAGGGAGCAGGACTCAGCCTGGGAGGGGCCAGGCCTCAGCAGGAACTGAGGGCAGAGGGGGAGCCCTGGGTGGGGGCCGGTTGGCTCGGCTGAGCACAGACAGAGCTATGTGCTGCTCAGCTGCTCAAGCTAATTAGAGTTAGGCTAATACATTCCACTGGGCTTCAGCACATTCTCTTTTCTTTTGGCTGCACTGCCATGGCTTGCAAGATCTTAGAGGATCTGAGTTCCCTGACTAGGAATTGAACCCTGGGCCCCAGGAGGGAAAGCACTACTTCCTAACCACTGGACCACTAGGGAATTCCCTATCACATTGGCTTTTTCACCTCATTTGGGGAGGGGGGTTGCAGATGTAGTGTTAGTGGCCCAATTGCAAAGGAGGTGTGGGGGGATAAAGGCCAGAAGAGGCTCCTGCTGGGTGCTCAGGCAGGCAGGACAGAGGACAGTTCTGTCCCCCAGTTACCTGGCCACAGACTCCCTGCAGGCCGTTGCCAGCCTCTGTGAGTGACTCAGTGCCAAGAGAATGGTGGGAAGGCGCCAGAGAACCCCTGGTCAAGAGTCAAGAGGCCACAGGCCAGCCTCAGCTGTGCTGGGCTGGCTGTGTACCCCCGGACAAGCCCCCCTGAGCAGCAATCAGGCCAGTGTGCGGGGGTGGGGAGGGGGCAACGCAGGAGCTGCATGGCTTCCACCACGTGGGGCCTGTCAGCAGGCGGAGAGAGTCTGGAGGGGCCTGAGTCCCCAGTGGCCTTCCAGTTATGCCAGCCGCGTGCTCACTGGGTGCTCTCCAATACAGCTTCAGGCATTTTTGGATTTAATTCTAAGCCTTTCCCATCACATTTTACGAAGATCACTATCTTAGGAGCTGAAAACTCTGGTGGCTTGGAAAGGATGAAAACACAGTCAGTACGTGGACCCTAAAATCCCGAAGCTCATCATAAGATGGGGACGGTCCCACTCCCCTGTGCTGTCCAGATGCTTCTATCACCAAGTCAGAGATTTTAATTCCGTAGGTTTAAGAGAGGCCTGAGGATGTGGCACACACAAGCCTGGCTCTTGGGGCAGCTTCTAGAATTCTCCTTCCCCGTGGGAGCTGCACTGAATCTTGCTGAGCTGACCCAGAGGCAGGGCACTGTCTCCCACCCAGCTTTCTGAGTCAGGACCCCTGGGAGTAAGACCAGGAATACCCTTGCCCTGCATCGTCTTGAAGGTGTCCATTCTGGACAGGAAGTGTCAGAAACGCAGGTTTGGTACAGCTGTGTAGCCCACCCTTAAAGCATGGTTCAGCTGTCAACTCAGCAGTGCAGCAGAAACCATTTAGAAACTGTCGATGTTCTGAATGACCTTAGACTCTACCTCAGTCCTCTCAGAAAGTTCTGTGAAATCATATTTTATGTACAATAAAAGTAGTGCAATGACAAAATATTAATATAATTTCACTTTTTGTACAGAATAAAAAATGTTAGTCTCCTTCCTCCAATAAGAAATACACCAAGCACTGCATATTTTTGAATCTGGTTGGCTGGATGAATCCTCCACTATGCTTTAGAGAGTGGAAAATGTGCCCATCCACAGAAACTCCAACACTCTGTCCAGACTGGGTTTGAATTAATGTCAAAGTGTCAAGAATGATCCCTGTGTTCCGTGTAATCACCCTGGACAAAGCCATCTCCGAGAGGTCCCATGTGGCTCACTCTTACCCCTGCAGAGACATGGCTGTCTTCTCATGCACAACAATAGCCCTGCTTACATTTAGAGTTGTGTGTAAACACATGGACTTTATATTTAGACATTAAAGCTGCACTCAGTCTGGGGAGGTGCTCACCGTAGTGGTGATTATTTTGGAAAATACAAAAGGTAGAGTTTCTACCTCTGGCTCACTCCAGGACATCTGGTCACTCGATAGGCTGATGTCAAATTGGGAAGCATGCTTTTTCTCAGTGGAGTCAAGTTGGTGAGGGGCTAAGTGGACATCACTGAGTTTTGTATATAGTATATCCCTATGATGTGAAACCATTCAATTATAATTGGAAAGGAAAATATACCCAAACAAACGGGAGACAGCGGATGGTGTCAGCCTGCTCTGGCAAATGAGAAGTTAGTATTGTCTTACCCATGGGGTGAGGCAGAGATGCCCCATGAATGCAGGTGCCTTTAGCCTTGGACCTGGCTTCATTAATTCAGAACATCACCCAGACACAGGGAGACTGACTCTCAAGGGAACTGCCCCCTCCTTCCAACCATCCATTCCCACGTCTCTAATTTAGCCTCTCATTCCGGGTCTCATAAGACCAGCCGTGTCGAGCAAGATTTCCTGTGATGATGACGTCCTATCAATGCACTGTCCAGTGTTGTGGCTGCTGGACACCATTACCACTATCCATACACTATGGGTAGCCACACGTGGCTATCGAGGACTTGAAATGAGGACGATGCAATCAAGAAACTGAAGTTTTCATTTTATTTTTTATTGCAGTTTAAATAATGGTCATGCGTCCCTAGTGCTATCAAACTGGACAGCACACACCTGGATAAGGGCACATTCTCCATCCACTTGTGCTCAGGCCGACCTTTGCCTTCATTCTCCACACACCTTCCAGATGAGCCCCCAGCTGAGCCCAGGTCTTCCCTAGGAATCCTGTGCTATAGCCCTCGTAGACATGGATGCTCATGTGTGTGGACGAGTTTGTGTAAGAATGTAGAGTTACAATAGAATCTTTTTTAAGAGACTTTTTCATAATTTTTATTTCAAATGTCAAAACTCCATAATTATAAAAAATGACATTGCATAATTTGCCATAGAACAACCAAGGGGAAAAGTTGTTGCATTGCAAAATAATATGAAATCATTTGGGGACATTTGTCTGGAAGGTGTGTGAGGCTGAATGAAAAGGCAGGTGTGACCCTAGGGAGGGAGAGGAGTTGGCTGGAAGGTCAATCTTGATGACTAATGTTGTCAAGGTCTTGGAATTCACATCCATGAACCTTTGTGTTTATTGATAAGAAAGCTTCACACTGAAGAATTGATGCTTTTGAACTGTGGTGCTGGAGAAGACTCTTGAGAGTCCCTTGGACTGCAAGGAGATCCAACCAGTCCATCCTAAAGGAAATTAGTCCTGAGTGTTCATTGGAAGGACTGATGCTGAAGCTAAAACTCCAATACTTTGGCCACCTGATGCAAAGAGCTGACTCATTTGAAAAGACCCTGATGCTGGGAAAGATTGAGGGCAGGAGGAGTAAGGGACGACAGAGGATGAGACGGTTGGATGGCATCACCGACTCAATGGACATGAGTTTGGGTGGGCTCCAGGAGTTGGTGATGGAGTGCTGGTGTGCTGCAGTCCATGGGGTCGCAAAGAGTCAGACACGACTGAGCAACTGAACTGAACTGAAATAGCAATCATTTATTTTGTCCTGCTAGCATCAAGACACAATCCCTGCTTTCTTTCCTACACAAACTTCCTATGACTCAGCCAAGAAGAACCCACATTCTTCAAGGAACCATGAAGATGCCCAAGAGAAAAGGAAAAGAGAGTAGGAAAAATATGGTAGTAAGGAGTATTCAGTAGAAAGACATTGACATGGAGATTAAATTGGCAGCCAAGCGTAATACCATGAAATAAAATAAAAACAAAACAAAAAGCAATCAGTTCAGCGAAGCTTGACGCCGTGATGCAGGAATATATGCAGCAGAAGCCAGCATGACTCCAAAGAGAAACGGAGGGAAAATGAAACACCCTTGTCGTGGTGCAGGTTGGCAGTAGCTCAGGGGCAAGCAGCTGTCCAGAGACTGTGCGTGACCTGGGGGACAGACGGGACACGCACACTGATGGGACAGATGGATGTGCACACTGAACGGAGTCAGCAAGTTTGAGAAAAGGTAAATCTTAGGAAAGGCAGGTGAGAGAGCCCAATACACATAATAGTGCTGTTTTAAAAACAGACCTGCAGTGATGTAACAAAACCAGATTTGGATGTAATTCAAGAAAACTTTCAGACATCAAAGAAGACTTGGATCAATTTACAGACTGAAAGTACACATGGCCTCCCCGGGATGGGGGAGTGGGAAGGACACCTACCCCTCCACATCAAACCCTGCCTGTCCCGCACTCTCCAAAAGGGCCTGTAGTGCCCCCACAGGTGGCCCATGCACCCTCGAGCGCCCTCTGCAGGCCTGGCTGAGATATGCGACCATGGAGTCCCTGCCGGCATCTCTTGGCCTGGGGTTGGTCTCCACCCACCTGGCTGGGCAATCCCTCTTGCAAGTTCCCAGTCCTGCCAAGGACGGACTTTTCACTTGTTTTCTGTCCCTGTTACTGTTGTATAACTTCCAAGATGAGGAGGGTTGCTGTGAAATTACCATTCTAAAACTCAATATTGTAGGATATTTTTCTGTTTACATTTCACAGGGGGAAGTTTTTATCCCAGAAAATTCATCTTATAATTTTATGAATCCCTCAAAGTGGGCTTTAAAACCAGTAACACTATGATCAAGGCAGTGAGATCAAGTTTAACGTCGTGTCTTCTTTTAATGATATTGGCTATTGGCTTGTCTGTGTGGCCCCTTGTGTCACCTTCTTTGGAAGGAACACCAGTCTACATTTGGGACCCTGGCCCAGTGCTTCACCTCCCACCCCCCTGGACTCCAGGAACATGGAAACACGAGCTCGCTGATG
>SJYF01000050.1:449909-462903 GCA_006410515.1 Procapra przewalskii
GACACAGCTGGCTTACGATAATGCTCTCTGCTTGGGCTGGGACAGGAGGAAGTGAGTCAGGCCCAAGGACAGCTAAGCGACGCTGCCCTCGGGCCCCACGTGAGGTCCTGTGGGAGCAGAGATGCAGGGCATCCATTCTCTTAGTCTTTCTGCCCATTTCTCATGTGGGCCATTTTGCCCATGTGATGGCAAATCCGTCACATTTGAACTGCACAAATGTGAGCTTTTTTGAGTTTCTTGAGGTGTTTGCTACAGCTGAGGGAAGCTCTGCCTCCCTCTGGAGCTTCCATGGGTCTCTGTTGTTGCGGAGGAAGTGGGGGGAGGAGAGGCCCGTGGATCTGTTCTGTGGTCAGCAGGGAGCCCACCCAGCAGGGTCACATCAGTCTGCACGTCACAGTTTGTAACTGCTGTTTAGCCAGGTAAGAAGCAAATCACTGAAATATCCCAAATCCCTAGGTGTTTAGTGCTTGATCAGCTGAACGTTTTTAAAATATAGAAACAGACACCACAGGCAAAATGAAGAACACTGTATTAATGTTTATTTCTAATGACAAACAGAACATCAGTCCCTTATTTGTACAAAAATACCTGAATGTTTACAGTTAGGTTCGTGAGCCGAGGAGCTATGTACAGAAAGGAGCAAAGCACATGGGACAAAGGTTTTGTCTTTTCAGTTAATCCATTCTGCATTCCCTGAAAACACGGCGGGCGATGCCATGCTCAGCACACCAGGCGTCAGAGCCCCCGCGAGCCAGCCCCACCCCGCGGAGGCGCAGCGATTGGTCAAACCCTCAGGTATTCAGTGCAGAAGAGAGAAGACAAAACATCTAGACTGAGGCACATATTTCTTCAAGGTTTAGCAAACAGAAAAACATTCTGAAACTACACATAAGGTCACAAAGCTCTCCTACTTAGCGTTAATCCCCAAAGCATTTGGCGCGTTCTTTCCCAATTCAGTCCAGGTTGCTACATGGAGTTTCTGTTCACAACAGAAAATCACAGGAAGAGATAAAAAGTCAACAGGCTCTGAAATGACCCTGAGCTGTTCCGTTTACATTCATGTCATTTAAATACAAAAATAAAAGTCGAATGTCCTTCAGCCCCTGGCTGGCCCAGCTGGATGCCCACCTCTTGCAAGGGGCCACCCGTTGGCGGGGGGATCCCCCAGCACAAGGGGCTCTGGGAGGTCTCGCTCTGTGACAGCTCACTGTGGCCGGGAGGGTACACACAGAACCGTGCGTCAGAGTCAAGCTTTAGTTCTCTTTTTAAATAGAAGGTGTATTTATAAATATGCAATACTGCAGACACTAGCTGTCTATTGAGTGAGTCTCATCTCATTGGTGGAGACTGGTCTATGTAAACAGAAAACAGAAACTGGAGAGGTGGCTTTTTTTTTTTTTTTGCTGGATTTTTTGTTTTTTAAAGGCTTTACCTCCAACTGGCAAAGAGAAAAGTGTCTACTGGTGTAACTAAAGCATCAGTCCCTCCAGGGGAAGCAGGCTGCCAGGCATGACTCGAAAATTACCTAATTGTCAACAGTTGGAAAGATTAACAGGCTAGAAAACAACCACCCCCACTCCAAAGCAAACAAAAAAGCCATTGAACGTTCATGGTTAAAAACATGTTTTACTAAAAATTCTTCATTTGTCTAAGTAGACACTTCATGGAATATAAGTAGAGTGTGTCTTGTCAACTAAAATACAGTGTCTATACCACGAACTGAGGTACAGCGGGTATGCGTCACTGTGTCCTAAGCCGCTCGTCTCCCTTGGGAAGTGCTGCATTGGACAGTCCAGGGGTCTAGTGGCCAGCGCCGCCCGGAGGGGCAGGGAAGCATGGCCGCTGTGACCTGGGGACGGAAGTCATCCTTCCGCAAGCGGCATGCATGCTGTCAGGGAGCCCTTTCTGCTTTGCAGGGATCAAAGGCAGAGGAAGGCTGCCTGCACACCGAAGACTTGGCCTCGGGGCAAGGCGGAGGGTGGGGACATCTCCGGCCAGCATCTGACTCAGCTCCTGGAGCAGCACGCGGCGCTGCACTGCCAGTCTGACCCGGGCCAGTGGGGGAACTGCCCGCTGCCTTGTAGGGCCTGGCCACAGGGCTCTCAGCAGGATGGAGGCCACCAAGTGAGACCATCCTCTGTGGGGCTGCCCTCTCCAAGGTTTCCGCCTCTGTCACCACAGAAACCTGCTGAGCATGGAAGCAGGCCACGCAGCCGCCACGTCCTCTCAGATCCTCGGAGCCCCCAGGGCAGGAAAAGCAGCCTTGGAAGGCTGGCACCACTGCAGAGGGGCAAGGCAGCGACGGTTCTAGAACAGGCTGGGAGGTGGGGCAGGCGGCGTGGCGTCCCCTGCAGGTGGGTGACGGGCACTCGCTGTATATTAGGAAGGTTAACCTGCGGCCAACGAGGGGCCGCCACTCAGCCCTGTGTTGTGGGACAGCGAGTTTTCCAAAGAAACTCGCGTCCAGCAGCGGGGAAGACAAAACTGACACGCAGATGGCAGGTGGGCAGCACAAGTGGAGGATGGGCACAGAGCGGGGAGGCAGACTGGGTCGCCTCTCTGGCCACAGAGCACACCCTGTGTCTACCACAAGAACACCTTTTATTTCGAAAAAGCTTTCAAGTATACTTGGCGGCCGGGGGTGGGGCATGGCTGGGGTGCCTGCTGTCTGGGAGTGATGTGCAGAGGGTATGCACCGCACTCTGCAAACGCGGTCAACCTCTGGGGGCGGCCCCTTTTCAAGTGTCTTTACATCTCGTACACACGGAAAAGCCACGGCCCCTCCTGCCATAAGCTGAATACAATATTGAAAACAAGGAGTGCAAAAAAGGGATCGATACAAAAAAGTAAACATATCAGTTTTAATGTCAAGATTATTCCAGGGCAAGAGTTCACTTCCAATCACTTCTCTCTGGCTTGCGTTCCTCCATGGCCCAGCCAAGACCATCATTCCAGTTTACTCTCGAATCTGCTCTCTCTCGCCCTCCCCAACGAGGCCAGGGAGAGAGGGGCAGCCCTGCTGTATCTGCAGCAGCAACCACCGTCAAGTCCAACAGACGAGTCGATTGTGGTCAGCCGGCGCCAAATGCGCCGTCTTGCTCCAAGCCCCGAGGTGCAGACAGACGTGTGTTCTGAAGGATGCACGGGCCTCTTCACTCCAGTGTCAGCGCCCACCGGCCTGCAGCCAGGCCAGAGCTGAGGTCATAAGGCCACTCGGATGCAGTGATGCTTCAGTCTGCAAGGCAGGACCCCTTTGTTCAGCTGGTAAAAGTCAACAAGCTGGATCAGGTCAGAGAATTTGGTGTTCCCGTCGTCAAGGCTGAAGAATGTCTGCCCGTCGTCCTCGCACTGGAGAGACACAATGAGACTAGCTACGTCAGAGGCCACAGCTCAGGCCCCACCATCAGGATTAGTGCTCTCCACCCCTGGGCAGGTTCTAGGGCGACACGTGGAGCCAGCGAGGTGAGCTAGAACACAGGGCAGGCGGTCGCGCAGCGAGTGTTTTGTGTGGAGGCAGGTTGGAAGGGGCACTGCCAAGTACCTAAGGCTACAGGGGACAACTGTGCCCCTCTTCCTGAGGAGGGCCCCATGCTCCTCCCAGTTCGCCTTGCTCATAAGGGCAAAGGTGGTTAGTCAACCTGTGAGTGTCTGTGTACTCAGCACACCCTGCGGAGGAGGGTGAGGTTGACCAGCTGACCTGAGTGTCCACGCAGACACCACGCACCGTGGAGGAGGCTGGTCAGCTATCCTGTGAGTGTCCGTGTGAGCACTCGGCCCAGCCCACGGAGGAGGATGTGGCTAACGAAACCTGTACGTGCCCGTGCAAACGGCACACTCTGTGCAGAGAGGGAGCTCCTATAAAGATCTCACTAGCGAGCTTCAACCTGTCCGGCGTTTACTGCTCTCTAGTGCGGTTAGTTCAAAAATTGCATGAGGAACAAAACCAGAACACAAAAGAGTAGGCATGAGTGTGAAAACGGCAATACTTACAGGTAAGATCTGGAAATTTTTAATTTTCTGATGATGACACAGTGTGAGGACGAACGCCTTTGGGTTACTTTGGCTGTCACGGAGGAGAAAGAGCCTGGGGACGGAAAGAGTCAACTGACCATGAGTTCCAGACCAAGGATGCGTGTTGCCTGCATGCGCACGTGAACAGGCAGGCTTCAGGAGGCGAGTTTCAGGAACCTTTGGGAGCTCCGGGAGCTACTGTAGGGCAAGGCCACCCTCCACACCCACGCTGTGCCCTGGCTGTCACGCCCCATCTAAAGGACCCAGGGGACACGGCTCTGTGGGGACACCGCCCATCTAAAGGGCCCAGGGGACACGGCTCCGTGGGGACACCGCTGCCTTAGGGCTGAGGCAGGAAAGGTCCAGGGTGAAGCGGGTATACTTTGTGCCAGAAAGTAAGGAGGGACTCAAAGAGAGCTAACTTAGGAGGCAGTGTGGCCACAACAGGGCATCTAAGTGAATAACACTGGTGATTGATTACGACTTATAGCACAGAACAAGAATCCTGAGTGCACACTGGTGTGATAAATAAATGAACAAATAAATAACACAGGAGGGAAAAAAAGCTCTTCCTAAGAGCAGAAGGCCAGCTATACAAGCAGAGAAAGAAGATGGAATAGAAAGCTACCATCTGGCAATGACTAGATATCACTATTGATTAAGCAGATATTCACAGGATGCTGAAACCAGCATCGAAGTTTGATGAGAATAACTAACTCCATAGTCTCAAAGATCTACCCACTAATGTTTACGGCAAAGGGACCAACGGTAACCTTCTGACAGAGAAACCTGGCGGATAGCTTCTTTAGGTATTCAAGCGACCACCAACAGGAATGGGGCAATCCACCCCAGCACCTCCCGACAGGATGCACTGAAGCTGACTCAGCATCACCTCCTGGGAGTGAGCAGATGAGCCCACCCCTGGTACTTCTGCCCTCACGGCTCCTGCAAGTGTCGAGACACAGAGGAACACAAGGCGTCTGCTGCCCAGGGTGGTGCTGGGGCCAACAAGTTCTTTTCCTTGGCAGCAAAGGATGCAAGTCGGATCCTTGGTAAAATCTGGGAAAGTGGCATGACCAGGGACAGAACTGCATTTGTGTTAATTTCCTAATGTTTATAGCGAGCCGGTGGTTGCCTAAGAGAGGCCCACGTTTTTAGAAATTTTATACTGAAATAATTACCACTCACTCCTAAATGGTTCAGATAAAAAAATGAGAGCAAGAACATGACAAAAGGTGCCACAACATCCATGACTCAGGGCGCCTGGGTGACACGCACGCAGCCGTCTAACATGAGTCATGCAGGCTTCCACAGCCTGAAATCACATCAAGAAGTCTGCAATTAACAGGTGATGGCCAGGAGGTGGAGAGAAGGAATGTAAACTGGTGCAGCCACCACAGAGAATACTATGGAGGCTCCTTAAAAGCTAAAACTGCCGTACGATCCTGTAATTCTACTACTGGATATACACAGATGGAAAACCTGAAAACACCATTGTGAAAGATACGTGAACGTCAACGTGCACAGCAGCACTATTTACAACAGTCAAGACATGGAGGCAGGCCACGCGCCCGTCAACAGATGACTGGATTGAGAAGCTGCGGTGCACACACACCAGGGAACATCACCCAGCCACAGTAAGAGTGAAGTCCTGCCATCTGTGGCAGCCTGGATGGACCCGGGGAACACTATGCCCAGCGAAATAAACCAGACAGAGAGAGACAAGCCCTGGATGATACCACGTATACATGGAACCTAAAAAATAACACACATGGATATATAAGCAAAGCAGGAACAGACTCACAGGTGCAGAGAACAAACTCGTGGTTGCCAAAGGGGAGAGGGAAGAAGGGAGGGACGAATCAGCGGCATCGGATCAACAGATCCAAACCACTGTGTATAAAATAAACAAGCGATAGGCATGCACTGTGCACCATAAAGATGACCACTGTCTTGCAGTGACCTGTGACGGAGAGAAACCTGCAAAAAGACTGAATCACTACGCTATACACTGGAAACTAACACAATACTGTGAATCAACGACACTCCAACTAAAAATCAGGATAGCGTGAAGAAGTGTAAGTCATCGCTTTTACGGGAACAAATCTGGAATCAGATGTTAAGACAGAGTCATTCTTCAGAAAGGAAAAGGCCCTAATTCGAGTGGCAAAGAAGAAACGGCCTGACAGCAAACACGTTTTAAAGGCATCAGACACCAAACTGTGACAACTAGATAAACCGTCAGTGTCTAGACTGTAAATTCAGATGGAAGGCAGTTCAATGAGCCTGGGAACTCCCGTTATAAGGGTGAAAAAGTTTTATTTCACCACAAGACATCTCAGAGCCTTCAGAATGTAGATCTTCAGCGTGACTCCCTGAGGGCCCGCACAGGAGGTTTCCTATCTTACCTGACTCTTCACAGCATCTTTTATTATATACCAGCCCCTCTTTGACGGCGTTTTGTAGGATGCGTGTTCTGCAGGATACACTTTGGAGATGCCCACCAGGATGGCACTGCCCTGCAGGGCTGGGAGGACAGGAGGGGCGTGGCTATGAAGCAGATGTGTGTGCGACGCGCTCGGGGCTGGCAGAGGCAGAGCCGGGCTGTGCGCCTGTCCTTCCCAGGCTGTGTTCTCTTCTCCAAGTGCCTCACTAGCAGAAGCCCAGGGACTTGATCTTCCTGGAGGAGAAGCTGGGGCTGGGCAGTCTCAGCTGAACCCTCAGTGAGCCCCGGCTGTTCCTTCTGAGCACCACGGAGCAAGGCAGGTACAGATGCCGTCCGTCTGCTGCCCAGTTCGGGGTGTGACCAGGAGATCCCCTGCCCCAATGGCCTGTGCCTAATGGTTATCTACCTGAAATGACCTCCGACCTGGAGGCAGGGGGTAGGGCCAGGAGTCAGCGAGATTCCTGGATCTCACACTTGGGAGCGTCGGATCGCGATCTGCCACCTTCCCCGGCCTCTCCTGCAGGACCGTGCACGTGCTGGGAGCTGTGTGTACATGGTGTGCACACTGGAGGCAGCGGTAACTGCCACCAGCAAACTGCAGGCACAGGGATTTCTGTTGGGGGTGGAGCACTGCAGAGACAGGCTGGGGGCTGATACAGAGATGTCCTGCTTGGGACTCAGCATGGAACACGGAGTGAAGGTGCTGGCAACCAGGGTGTCCTTGCCGCCGTCAGGACTCAGGTCAGGGGGCTCACGCATCTATTCAGGGACAAGCAAAGGGCTGCTCTCGCCCGGGGCTGACGGAGATCAGAGGAATAGCACAACTCAGGCGTGCGACCCAGGCCCTGCACACACCGCCTCGCTCAGGACTCACGGCGACCCTGCCACTGTCCTCATTTATAGCGAGGCCAGGGGGCCCAGAGCAGTGAGGCAAATTCTCTGAGGTCACACAGCCAGCAGCAATCGTGGGGGGAGACTTGGCACAGCCGGAGCAAGGGTGCAGGGGATCCTCCATGGCTGGCGAGGACCCTACACTCTGCTGAGGGTGCTGTGTTAGCCCTGCGACAGCACCCCACTCTGCCTGTGGGGGAACAGCCATAAAGAAGGCAAAGTCATGGCCTTCTGCACAGTGGAGGGGCCTGGAGTGTAGACAGAGGGGCCAGCTCACAAAAGGCACAGAGGCCAGGGCTGTAGATGGTAAGGGGGCAAGGGAGCTGGACGCCAGCGTGAACATGGTGGGGGCAAGCGGGGGCAGTACAGAGCCTTACATGCTGCAAGTCCCGGCAGGAGCCCTGGGCTGAGCCACAGAGGGGCCTGCAGAGCAGGACTGGCCCCTGGGAAAGCTCCTTTCATCTTGGGCTCTGGCATGGGCTGCAGGCAGCAAGAGGGGGAGGAAGGAGGCAGCCAGGCAGTGCTGGGCTCCACAGTGCAGGGGCTGTGAGTGCAAATGTACACGCATGTGTATGTACAGGCTCAGGCTTGCGTGCGTACACAGGTCAGCTGTGGGGGTGGGGGTGGGGTGGCGCGTGCATCCAGCTGGCTTCACAGGCCCCCTGGGTAGACTGCAGGCTCTGCTATCTCTTTCCACCCCCTACTTCATCCGTGATTGAGGCTAAAGGTCTTGGCGGCAGTGTTTTATAACAGCTGTCATCCTGGCCTGCCTTTCAGGGTTGTTTGTTGTCAGACTCTAAATTGGCCTCCTCCATGACCTCTGAAGGGATCCGTAATGACTTGGTGTTGAATATTCAGTTTACCTCGTTTTCCAAGCACATTTCCTCCCTAAACACGGGAGTGAGTGGACGATGTGCGTCACTGTGATGAGACCTGAATGGGCCCCCGTATCCTGCCTTCCGTTTTTCCTAGAGCGTCAGCAGTTGGAGGCTAGGATTGAAGGATCTAACATATAACTTTAGCTGCAACTCAGACCAGGGGAAGGATAGAGAGGAACAAGGCGAGTGGGGGTGGGGGGAATGCTGAAAGATGTCCACACTCCTCACCAAGGCTGGACAGAGGGAACCTTGCCAACTGGGGCTCAGTTCCAGGAAAAGTTGAATTGCAAGACAAATGGGGCTTAAACAAAAACTGGGCCGACACACAGTGCTGTGGGTCCGGCATGCTGACCCTCCCCACCCAGGGCTGCTCCTTTTAACACAAAGTGGGCTGGCCTGTCAGCCTCTCAGGGACGTGGGTGCCACCGTCATTGCCCTAGACCCTGGGAAGGATGCATGGTACCCAGCGATGCCTCCCATGGAGCTGTCACTTCTGTGCCGGTGCTGAGAGCTGCTCTTTCCTGTCTGCCCATTTTTGTCCCCCTCTAACCTTAAAAGAACCTAATCACAGGGATGAATCACTAGGCAATTGAAATCAACTTCTGACCTATTCTCTCTTAAATGAGTTATGCCTTGTCTACCCTGCTAATCCTTTTCCTAAATACAATAAAAAGAAGTAAAAATAAAAAGAAGAATTAAGCAGTTAAAGAATAGCTGCCTCTCTACCCACACCAGCCTCCCTAAGCGCTCCTGCAGGCAGCCCATGTGGGCAAGATGACATGTTGAGTCATCAGTCTGCACTCAGTGGAGAATGGTACGAATCTAACCTCCTGCCTTCATGATGTGCTGAGACCCCCCAGCCCACCACCCCGCTGCCAACCCCGGCCCCGATGCCCTGGTTCCCTTTAAAAACTGTCATTGCTTAGCAGAATCTTCAGAGTCAATCTCAGGACAGGAGTTCACCTTCTCCCCAGACTGCCGGCTTTTCTGATTAAGGAACCTCTCCTTTCTACTCACATTTGTCTCTTGAATTACTGGTTTATGAGTGACAAGTGGCCGAACTTGGCTTTGGTTACTGTAAGATGTCACCTGGCAAGCAAACCCATTTTACTTCGGAAGATGAACCCCACACATGATACAGTAAATGGGGCCCCATGAAAACACTTGGGGGCTTAGTTTGGTTGGGGTTTAGGGCTGCAACAGGTAAGCATCCTATCCTTGAAGCCCCTGGAAAACACACATACCTACATGCAAAAAAAAATCACTAAGAGAGGAAGGTAGGCTTTTCTCTCTCAGGCAGAAAGCTCAGAGGAGAAGAATCTAGTCTATAGTCAGGATAGGTCACTTCTAAGGCTGTAAAAGGACTGTTCTACGATCAAGTGACATTTCAGAAAAGCTGTCTGGAACAACAGTACACCCATATGGGAAAAAAATCAGATCCATCTTTACAGAGAGGATAAATAAATTCCGAATGTACTTGGGATCTAAACATGCAAACAAAATTGAATAAACAGAAATGGAAGAAATAATCATGAAAAAAAGGGAGTGTGACCGATAATATAAGTTCTAGAGGATAAACTCCTCTAGAGTGTGAGCAAATGCCTTTATGATTGAGGAGTGGAGGAAACTTGTATGACTAGGACTAAAAAATCTAGAAAGATACAGGCTGAAGGACAGAAAAGATAAATGTGACCATATTTAGAAAGACGGTACAACCAAACCAAAAATCAAAACAAAACCCCTCTCAGCTAAGTCAAAACCCCAAAGAACAACTTGGAAAAAAATGTTTGTAAAAAATGGACAGAGGAAAATCAGGCAAAAGATATATCAACAGTTCAGCACCGCAAAAAGGAGTAGAAATGAAACGGCTCCTTACACACACAGCAAGAGACGCAGCCTCCCAGGTAAGGGCACCACAGGCGGCTCTCAGACAGCCCGGGGAGGAGAGCCGGGCATCTCACAGCATCCACTGTCTGCTCAACGCTCCCACGTCTACGAACTCAGCAGCAGAAACAGGAAGACGGGGCAGTGTGTCACCTCAGAGGCCTGGAAAACAGTGAAGCTGGGACAATGCCTGAGCGCGAACACCGCAGGGGACCAGGAGGCGGCCCTCGTCCCAGCCTCCGCGGGAGGCAGCTAAGCGCAGGACTGCTCCTCCACGGACAGCACACACCCCGGTCAAGGAGAGGCAGCTGACAAACACCAATGCGTCCTGCTTCTATTTGAAAAAGGAAACAACAGAAGGATAAAGAAACACTGCTGAAAATGTTTACCAACCGTGGAGTTAGGGAGGAAAGTCAAGTCACCAGACAAAGTGCCTTCTTTTAGATTTTTGACTTTGGAATCAAGGCAATGTTTCAAATACTTTTAAAAGCAGCATTAAATGGAAGAGAAAAGAAATCAGATTCATTTAACTAATAATCAAAAATGAGGAAGGAACTTGAAACATGGCAGTTTGGTGGTGGAACCACAGAAAAGAATTACCTTAATAAGGCTGGCAGTTTAACATGATCCTGCCTGGAATGTTCCTTAATGACAAAAGGGCTATAAAGAAGTGTGAATTTAGTAATTTTACTGAAGTAATATTATGAATATTTTTATGATGTGATATGGGATACAGCTCACAAATACAGAGTGAGGTAAAGCAAATAGCTAACAACATTAGCTTTTCCAGAGGAAGAAAAGAGAAATACATAAAGTCTAAGATGTATAAATCCTGTAGCTTTCCATTTGAACTGGGATATCAATGTGGACCTGTAATCTATTTTTCAGTTTAAAAAGCCTATGTCCTGGCTTTTTAAACTGAAAAAGCGAATTCCAGAAAAACATCTACTTCTGTTTCACTGACTTATACTAAAGCCTTTGACATGTGGATCACAACAAACTGTGGAAAATTCTTCAAGAGATGGGAAGGCCAGATCACCTTACCTACTTTCTGAGAAACGTGTATGGAGGTCAAGAAGCAATAGTTAGAACCAGACATGGAATAATGGACTGGTTCCAAACTGGGAAAGGAGGACGTCAAGGCTGTATATTGTCACCCTGCTTTTTAAACTTATATGCAGAGTACATCACGTGAAATACCAGGATGGATGAAGTACAAGCTGGAATTAAGATTGCCGGGAAAAATATCAATGACCTCAGATATGCAGATGACACTACCCTTGTGGCAGAAAGTGAAGAGGACCTAAAGAGCCTCTTGATGAAAGTGAAAAAGGAGAGTAAAAAGTTGGCTTAAAATACAACATTCAAAAAAGTAAGATCATGGCATCTAGTCTCATCACTTCATGGTAAATAGATGGGGAAACAGTGGACATGGTGGCTGACTTTATTTTCCTGGGTTCCAAAGTCACTGCAGATGGTAACTACAGCCATGAAATTAAAAAACACTTGCTCCTTGGAAGAAAAGCTATGACCAACCTAGATAGCATACTAAAAAGCAGAGACATTACTTTGCTGATAAAGGTCCAAGTAGTCAAAGCTATAGTTTTTCCAGTAGTCATGTATGGATGTGACCATAAAGAAGGCTGAGCACCGAAGAATTGATGCTTTTGAACTGTGGTGTTGGAGAAGACTCTTTAGAGTATCTTGGACAGCAAGGAGATCAAATCAGTCAATCCTAAAGGAAATCAGTTCTGAACATTCATTGGAAGGACTGATGCTGAAACTCCAACACTTTGGCCACCTGATGCGAAGAGCTGACTCTTTAGAAAAGACCCTGATGCTGGGAAAGATTGAAGGCATGAGGAGAAGGGGACAACAGAGGGCAAGATGGTTGGATGGCATCACCAACTCAATGGACATGAGTTTGAACAAGCTCCAGGAGATGGTGAGGGACAGGGAGGCCTAGTGTGCTGCGGTCCATGGGGTCACAGAGTCAGACACGACTCAGTGAGCAAGAAAATCAATGTAAACCTGTAATCTTTTTCAGTCTAAAAAGCGTACGTTCTAGCTCTGTCCATGGAAAAGACCTGCCAATTTGGTTTCTAGACACCATTTTCCATTCCCAAAAGTTAGGGCATCGAAGAGAATGTGTCACAGCTAGAAAACAAACCTTATTAGTTTTGAGTCCAAAGAACTCAGGAACCAACTTAAGAGAGGCACACCCCACGAGCCCGAAAGAAAGCATCCAGAAAATCAAGAACATTAAGCTTGGATTGAAAGAAGTCGAACGCACAGCATCAAGCTCATCACCAGAGTTAAAATACAAAATATAACACCTCATTTGTCAGCCTCGGAAGACAGCAGGATAAGAAATGACAACCCTGGAAACTGACACTGCTCTGTGACAATGTAGAGGGGTGGGGTGGGGATGGGAGGAAATCCAAGAGGGCAGGGATGTATTACAAACATATTCACATCATTGTACAGCAGAAACTAACACAGTACTCTAAAGCGATTACATACCCCCAGAAAGAAAAAGAGAAACTGACAGATAAAAGGGAAAAGTCAAGCACTCAGGGATTCCTTGGTGGTCTAGTAGCTGAAGGGCCGCCTTGCAAAGCAAGGGGCACGGATTCGGTCCCTGGTCTGGGAAGGTCCCACACGCTGCAGAGCAACCAAGCCCGTGTGGCACAACTGTTGAGCCTGTGCCCCAGAGCCCGGAGCCGCAGCTCCTGAGCCACGCACCCTAGAGCCTGTGCTCCAACAAGAGAAGCTGCCCCTAGGAGGAGCCTGCAAGCCACAGCAAGGGAACAGCCCCAGCTCGCCACTAGAGAAAGCCCACCCTAGCAACAAGAGCCACACACACAGCCAAAATGAGTAAAGA
>SJYF01000050.1:477099-491278 GCA_006410515.1 Procapra przewalskii
CACACACACACACACACACACACAGTGACCACTGACACGCACACACAGGGACCGGGGATGATACACACACACACACAGAGTGACCGCTGACATGCACACACAGTGAGCACTAACATGCACACATGGTGACCGGGGATGATACACACACACACACACACACACACACACACACACACACAGTGAGCACTAACAAGCACACACAGTGAGCACCAACACACACACATGGTGACTGCCGACATGCATACACAGTGACCAGGGGATGATACAGCCCCCCCTCACACACACACAGTGATCCTCGGGGAGACACAAAATCACACTCACACATATACACACACAGTGACCGCAGACACACACACACAGTGACCAGGCGATGATACAGCCACACACACACACACACACACACACACAGTGACCGGGGATGATACAGCCACACAAACACAGTGACCTCCAACATGGACACACAGTGACCACCGACATGGACACACAGTGATCCAGGGATGATACAACCACACACACACACACAGTGACCCTCAGGGAGACACACACACACAAACATACAGAGTGACCCTCAGGGAGAGACACACACACACACAGTGATCACTGACATGCACACAGTGACTGGGGATGATACAGCCACACACACACAGTGACCACTGACATGCACACAGTGACTAGGGATGATACAGCCACACACACACAGTGACCAGGGGATAATACAGACACAGGGACCTCGGGGAGACACACACACACACACAGGGACGGGGGGATAATACAGACACACAGGGACCTCGGGGAGACACACACACACATATACACACACACAGTGACTGGGGGATGATACAGACACACAGGGACCTCGGGGACACACACACAGATACAGAGACAGATAGTGACTGCAGGATTACACACACACACACACACACACACACACACACACACACACACACACACACAGTGACCATGGGGCTGACATGCATGCATGTGCATGCACGCACACACCCAAACACACAGAGACTGCAGGATGTCACACGTACACACACACACACACACACACACAGTGATTGTGGGACAATACACACTCAGTGACCTCGGGATGACACACACACACAGTGACCACAGGGACGCACACACAGTAACCTTGGGCCTACAAGCACACATAGTGCCCATGGGTTCACACACACACAGGAACCTGGGGGCTGGCAGGCACACACAATGACCATGGGGCGACACACGCAGTGATCGGGGGATGATCCACACAGCGGCCTCAGGCTGGCATGCACGTGGTGACCGTGGGGCGACACACAGACGCCCCGCGGCCACAGGGACCCACCTTGAGGAGCCTGCAGGCTGTCACCCAGCGCGTGCGGCTCTGCTCATCCTCGGCACACAGCAAGCGCAGCTCCTTGGCCTCGGTCCTGACTCTATTAGGCTAAAAGGGAAGGGAGACCTGTGAGTGCGACAGGGAGTCAGGGCCGCCCTTCCTCTCAGGGCAGAGCTGAGCTCCACCCGCAGCACAGCCACCAGGTGGCAGAGACGGGAGCACGGGCAGGCGCCTGTGCCTGGGCACTGGGCACCACGCATGGCTCTGTGGGGCACAGGCCGGGCCTGCTAGTCGGTGACTTAGTACTTGGCTGAGTGATCAGCCATCCTCCCATGGTGAGTGCTGGGGGAGACAAACAGGAAAGCAAGCCATCAAGGTGGTGGGGGTAGCAGGGTGTCTAGCTCCTGCAGGGAAGGTGGGTTCTGGGAAGGACGGCCACTCCTGGGTTTTGGAAGGAGGTGCCTTCCGTCACCTCCGAGGAAGAGGCAGCTGCGGGAAGGGCCCGCAGGGTGAGCTGAAGCAGGGAGAAGCCTCCAAGACTCAGGGCTGTGGAGTCCAAGGACAGACGCTGTGGAAAGGCCCAGAGAGGGAGACCAGTGTGGCCGCAGAAGAGGCAGTAGAGAGCTGGCAGGTGCCCACCCAGGGGCAGGGGCTGGGCTATGATGGAAGAAAGCCTACAGGCACAGGCTGGGCTGGGCCCTGTGAGCCCAGACCCGAGGGGCCCTGAGGGGTCAGACTAGCCCAGCTCTTTGCTTCGGGAACCTGGATGCAGAAGAAGGCTGAAGGACAGCCCTGTGTGTGGCGGATACAGTGGGAGAGGCAGAGGCCGCAGGGCTGTAGGCTGGCATGTGGGCCAGGGGAAAGAGGGACGGCTCCAGTACCCCCACGAGCCGCTCTCCACCAGCTGCCTGTGTAATGTGCCCTTCAGGGGGCTTGAGGTCAGTTCTTACCACTTGTAACCAAAGAAGCTTCACCAAGTCAAGAAGAAAAATAGTATTTTTGGATGGAATAGGCTCCCTGTGCCCTGTCTCCTCCTCCAGCTTAGAAGACAGCCCAGCTGGGGGACTATGGGTTCGCTCACTGGCAACCTCGTGTGGGCAGCGGGGCTGGGTAGTTCCCACCCTGTGAGCACCTGGGAAGACCCAGGAAGATGATGGAGGTAGAAACCTCAGCAGAATGTCTCTTGCACAGGGGGTAATTCAGTAAATCTCTACTATTATAATGACTGACAACACAACCTCACCGAGTAGGAAGGACTGTGCGTGTGTGCACATAAGCATGCACACACATGTCCACATGTGCGCATGTGCTTGTTCACATAGGCGTGTGCAGCTATGTACATGCACATGTGCACATGTGAGTATGTGTGTGAGCATGTGCCCTCACACACCTGCACACTGAGAAGCAGAGTTGTGGTCACCCCTAGTCTAATGTCCTGGTTACTGGAAGCCCACACACAAGGCATCAGCTTACTCAGTACCCTGGATGCCACTCAGGTGACAGGCTGGGGGGTCCCTAAACCACAGGGCCCATCGCCCCTAAGCCATGGGGCATTGTGCATCAGGGATTCTGCTTATCTCTGAGCATCTGCGCTACTCAAGGATTGACACATTGAAAGCACACATGAAATATTTTTATACCAATGGATAAACCCAATGTGAAACTTTGTTATTTTTAAAAAGCAACAACCAAGAGATGAGGTCGCTGATTTAATTTCAAAGTTCACCGTGAGTCTCGGGTGGGTGGTACCTTTATGCAGAAGCCATAGTCTGTGGGGGCACTGTACTGCTTCCTGCCAGCAATCAGGGAGAAGATGCTGCTGTCCTCCAGGTCGGCCAGCAGCTGCAGGTGTCTGGGTTCCTGTGGGGAGGTGGTCAAGTTTATAGGGGGGAACTTCTCAGCACAGCCAAGAGCAAGTGTTTCCTGTCTCTGTCAGCAGAGGGCAGTCTAGGCGTGCTCTCAACACCTCTCCCCTTTGACAGTGTACAGATTATAACCATGGTGTCACCTAAGTACCAAGTTAAAACCATATCCCTCAGCCCTTGCTAAAAACCCCACTTCCCAATATTCAGACAGATGGATACAATGTATCTGATATTCCGCGTTATAAGGTAATATTCAAAGTGGAAACCAGGACGTCTGCAAACCATGGTCAAGGTTAGGAGTATACACTCAAGTGCAAGACCCCCACCACCGTTGTTATGCTGAGTAATCAGTGGCCAACTGCTCGCAAAATGTCCCATCCTATGCCATAACTGTCCATCCCGCATCTGTTTCCTCCTCTAGGCGACAAATGACCGGGGGCTCAGCAGCAACGAGGAGGACGCATAAGCTGCCCATCAGAACTGGGAAATGAGGAAGTGGACCTCCCTGTGACCAAGTGCAGTCAGGCCCCTTCCCTCCAGCTCACGCCCCCTTTCCTTGGTGGCCACGCCCTCCTCCCTGGTGGCCATGCTCCTTCCTTCCAGTTCATGCCCCATTACCCTGATGGCCTTGCCGTTCCCTCCAGTTCACGCCCCCTTTTCCTGGTGGCCACGCCCCTTCCCTCCAGCTCATGCCCTTCCCTGGTGGCCACGCCCCTCCTCTCTGGTGGCCACGCCCCTTTCCTCCAGTTCATGCTCTTTCCCTGGTGGCCACGCCCCTTCCTTCCTGACTTCCCAGAGCCTGATGCTGGGCCAGCACCCTCCCTTGGCGTCCCCAGCTCCTCCCCTCTCTCTCCGGCAGGAACAGAAGAGACTGCAGCTCTTGGATGGTATAAGCACAGCCAAGGTCAGCTGGGTATGCTCCCATGGTAGGTGTCCTCAGACGTTACAGGAAAATAGGTCAGAAATGCAAAGACACCAAAAGAGACCCCAGCAAGGCCAGCCCACAACACCCCAACTCTCTTCAGAGGCCTGCAGCCATTTTCAATCCCTCACCTCCTCTTCCCACTGAGGGTACACACAAACTGCAATTTATTCCATAAAATATCTACAATAACATATATTAGATTGACATCAGGGTGAAAATCATCTATTGAATATCCTTATGGCGATCCTAGACACCAACTTCCAAATTATAGACACTAAGTCAGCATCTTCCAAGGGACTCAGGCAGCCGTGAGGCTCTGCGGCCAGCCCACAGAGGGAGCCCGGGCTGGCCTGCTTGGCGGTGGGGGTCACACAGCTCCCAGGGCCCCAGGTCTGACATCACCTGCTTTCCCAGGGAGACCTGTGCACCAGGAACTCTGAGCTTAGCTGCTACACACTCAGCTTAATAAGTATCACGAGCTGGGAGGAGGCCACGGTGCGCACCTTTTCTTGGAACCCTCCCAGCCTGGTGTGACTGGCAGTTGTGCCTTTAAAACTCACCTTCGAAGCTCCCTTTGTGGAGCAATAGAGGCCGGATCTCCGCAAACACACATATAGCTTCTTCCACGATTTCCTTCCCAGCTCCTTCACATGCAAAAACCCTTGAATCTCAGGACAACTACTGGAGTTTAAAAAATTCTGTTGAAGAGCAAATTTTAAAAGTCAGACAATACTGACGTGAAATTATGAGGACATACTATGAGCCTCATTGACACTGGAACATTTTATGAATTACCAAAACACTTTTTTTGTATTAAACTGAGGGCTTTCAAATATTTTTCCTTTCAAAAGTCTTAAAATTCCCATCTAAATTGGTGGTGCCTAAAATATAATTCTTGTTTAAACACACAAGCAAATACATCATTTTAATGCTGAAAAACAGAAGTCATAAATCTCCTAATAAGACCATATGTTTAAGCATCCTGCCCTTTATTCTATTTTTCCTTAAAAATCCCAGTCTGGTCCTCAGAGTCGGGGCAACAGAAGTGCCAGAAGCACTGAGCAGGAGCATGCGGGCTGGGACAAGCCATCTGGCTGTCACTTTGGCCACGTGTCCCCTGGTGAAAGCTGTGTGTCCTGTGTCTGTCCGTCGCCTGAAACAGACACCCTGGTGACAGCCCTCTGTCCCCATTAACTCCGCCCACTGGCAGCACCTCTTTCTTTGGGAGAGAGAGGGCAGGACCAGGTCTGGGGTGACCCTTGTGGGTCCCCTCCACTGACCGAGACAGACATTTCTCCTCCTGCCAGTGGGACAGGCCAGCTGGGCAGGTCCCAGTGCCCCCAGGCAGTGCTTCTGGGGTCTCCAGAGGTCACTGTACCCCTCACCAAGCACCAGATCATCTCACATCAGGCAACTAAGATGCAGGGAATCATTTGCCCCTCAGTGTGCATAAACAGGATAACTAAGTGCTGACAACTCTAGCCCAGAGCACACAGACGCTCTGGTGGGAGGGCCCAGGGCAGAACACGGAGGCTCTCAGCTTCCAGAGGCAGAAGAAATAAAGCAGGAAAGGGAGGGCTCAGGGAAGAATTCTATGGGAACTACATTCTAGTACTTTCTCTTATATTTGGTGCCACCTAGAGAGTGCTGGTTGCGTTAGTGGACTGTTTATTCTCTCACTTAACACGCTGTTAAGAGATGCATTTTTAGGGGCGCAGAGGAATATTCTGACCTCCTAGAAGAGCATGAGTCAGCAGGAAGTGTGGAGAGGTAGCTGGTGGCCCCCTCCATCAGTAGAGGAGGGAAAGGCCGGGTTTAACTAGGAACAGACTTTAGGAAGCGAGGAGACAATGAAGATAGGTCTGTTGGTTTTTTTTAGAGTATAAGAGGCAACTTTTTAAGGATTTTAGAGCAACCTAATCAGTTTTGGGGGCTTCCCAAGTGGTGCTAGTGATAAAGAACACACCTGCCAAAGCCGGAGACTGAAGAGATGCAGGTTCAATCCCTGGGTCGGGAAGATCCCCTGGAGGAGGGCATGGCAGCCCACTCCGGTATTCTGCCTGGAGAATCCCATGGACAGAGGAGCCTGGTGGGCCACAGTCCATGGGGTCACAGAGAGCTGGACAGGACTGAGCGACTTAGTATGCACGCCTGGATCAGTTTTTTCTATGAGATGGACCCACTCTTTCTGTAGTGATTTCCAGGGCCTTGTGCTTGGAGATGGGGTTGGTGCTCACCAGGAACATGGGAGCTACAGCTTTTCGATCCCACTCTCCTGCCCTGATGGCCTCTGTCAGGTTATCCTGTTTCTGAGTGCTTGTTTTGAGGAAGCCTGGCTGTGTGCGTGCTAAGTCACTTCAGTTGTGTCCAGCTCTGTGACCTCATGGACTGTAGCCTGCCTGTGGGATTCTCCAGCAAGAATACTGGAGTGGGTTGCCAGGCCCTGCTCTAGGGGGTCTTCCCCACCCAGGGATCGAACCTGAGTCTCTTATGTCTCCTGCAGTGGCAGGTGGGTTCTTTACCAGTAGCGTCACCTGGGAAGCCTGGCTACACACAGCTTTCCCAAGTAAATATGTACTCCTGGATACTCTAAATTCCAACAGGAGCCAAGGCTCGTATTTGTGAGGACGAGCTCAACTGATCCAAGTTTCTACCAGGCCCCTGGGACAACCTGAGAGCATCTGTGCAAAAACTCCAGCAGAAGCCTCTTCCTGCCCAGTACCTGCAAAAGCTGGGTGTGACTGCCGTTGGACTGCTGGCACCACGTAACCATCTGCTCTGGGAAGAAATTCTAGGATGTGGAAAAACAAAGACGGTAAGGGTTAGCTTCCAAGTGGGGAAAACATACAGATATGCCAGTACTAAAAACATCCCTATAGGCACGATTATGGACCATCTGTATTTAAAATGATGGTCCTTTTAATTTATCACACAGTGGAAACACTGACTTCAAAGAGGCTGCATCTTCTGTTAAATGCAGGATCAAGTTTGAAGTCTGTGATGCCCTCTCTGACCCACGCCTCACAGTACACCCGGGCAGAGGGCTGCCCTGCTCCCTAACTCAAGGACACAGGCAGATGCACAAGACAAAGAACTCCTGAAACCAGGACATGAGCACAGGGATGTGAAGAAGCCCTTTCTGGTGCATTATCCAAAAGCAGTTATCAAATCTCTTCTTTTCAATAAAAAAGCAGCTAAACTATCAGGATCAGAAGTAGGCACTGGGACTTCGCCCCCCAGCTACTGCTGCTGTGACTCAGGATTGGGGCTCACGCCACGGCAGGTATGAGTTTCCCCACGCTGACATCCCACAAGGCAAGGACTCCAGCTCCCCAAAACAGAAAACTCCAAGAAACTAGCTTAATATACCCAGATGTTGATTTCTCTACTGCTTCTTCCCCCAATAATCCCAAAGCAATATTTGCTACTTGCCGAGGGTAATGAGTTTTTATTTTACTGAGTATTTGACCAAGTTGCTCCAGTTGAACTAAGAACTTCCAAAATAACTGAAGAAGCTCACCCCAGCTCTCTCTCTCCATTTAGAGACTGACCTCCTCACCCACTGTTACTTTTGGGAAAAGGAGATGGTTACTTTGGTCAGAACAAAGGCATTCAATTACGCATCAGAGAGACAGATTTGAGCCAGTATTGCTGGGTTAACTAGCAACACTGATTCTCAAACCATCTGCCTCCCACTACATCTCAGTCAGTTATTTTGTGATCAGCTACAATGAAACTCAAGTAGTTTATACCTGCAATATTTCCAGAGTTCCAGACCCCAAATCCAAAGGGATAAAACTCACCATGGGATTTTTGAAAAACTCGTATTTTGCATAATTCTTCCTGAATAAAAATTTACTTTCACTTGCCATGGTGCTCTCCACCTGGACCACCAGCTCATGGTCTTCCAAGCACCGCTCTGCAGGAGAAAGTATTGTCGGAGATGAGACAGGCAGCCTCGCAACCAAATACAAAACCCGACTTTTCCATTCTTTAAGCATCGTGGTGAAGATGAGATTGAGCGCTAAACTGAAATCTCACTTTAATGTGGTATCAAGCGCATAAGAGGTCTTAGGACTCAGAGTATGAGGAACTCAGGTCAGTCTTTGCTTTTGCATACTTCTTTTCAATTTGGCATCAACAAAGCTTAAGGAGAGAGTCGATAAAGACTCTTCATAGGATTTCCCTAGTGGTCCAGCAGTTGAGACCCTGCTTTACAATGCAGGGGATGTGGGTTCGATCCCTGGTCAGAGAACTAAGATCCCACATGTGTGGGGCAACTAAGACCCATGTGCCACAACTAAGACCTGGCACAGCCAAATAAAAACTATCTCTAAAAAGGACTCTTTGTAAGTGATTTTGCCTTTAAATTAAGAAATGTCAACTCTTGAAAAGAACAGGGACTCTAACAACTGGGAAAACACCTAAAGGCAGAGCGGGGGAGCTCTGAGCACGGAGGATGCACAGGTGGGCGGAGAGAGGGGCAGCAGGCAGGGTACGGCTTTGACTGCAAGAAACTCAGCCGCCTGGGGGTGAACACGGGGCAGGGGAGCGACCAGCAGGCGGCCTGTCCCCATACCTGGCTGAGCACCAGAGCCCACGCTAGCCACACGCATCCTGGAGCCGCTCTCACAGCTGGACTGGGTTGTTGGGAAGCACACGCACATCACATGGCCCTCGTGCAAGCATGCACACACACACTCCTTGGCACAGGACTTGGCCACGCCATGAACCCGGGGTAGGCTCTCGCTCATAGCCTGAACACTCTGGTTCCATGAGGAGCACAAGGAGCCACTCTGCTCCATGGCTGGCGCCCACCACGTGCCCACACGCAGCCTGCTGACGGGGTGGCGGGGAACTAACCTCATTCCCTAATGCGATAAATGACCAGCGGGAACCCAGGGCAGCTTCGAGTGTGACCCGAGGCCAAAACGGTAGAGAAGTAGGTACTATGAAGTTGACCCAAAAGGGCCGTGTCAGCCCTTCCCAGCCCCCACCTCCTTTCACACTGCCAGCCAGGAAGCCCCAGAAAGTCTCGTCTTCAGGGAAGGATGAAGTGGAGGGTGACAGCACTCCGAGTCAAAGGCGTCTCAGATCGTGGGAGAATTCCTGTCCACGAAGGAGACGGTCACCAGGGCGCTGGTCTGAGCCGGGTACGAGGCATGCAGAGCACACTCAGCCTTGGTTTGATATCAGGGCAGAATTCCTTGGTAGAGACATGCTCAAAGCCTGAATTTCCTCCCCCGATGGACAGAAAGCTCGGGCACCTCAGTATGGGCCAGACAGGGCGCTGCCTGCCCATCGACAGGCCCCAGATGTGAGGGGAACTGGCCAGGAATTCAGAAGCCACACGCACTGCCTGTGGCCTCCCAAGGACAGGAGAGAGGGACCAGGGGCAGCCCGAGCATGCTGGAAACAGCTCTATCTGCCACCAAGACAGGGGCCAGCAAATAGAAGAAAGTAAAAATAGACACCAGCAACAAAACAGGAATCGGCACATGCCTTCCATTTAAAACAAACTCATGACTTTCCTGAAGATTTTAATTCAGAGAAAAATATTTCTGTAGCTATGGGGGGAAAACAACTACAACCCGATAGCCTGATGATGGTTGGTTTATAGAATTAAGGTTTTTTCACCAGGTAAAATATGGAGAAGGAAATGGCAACTCACTCTAGTATTCTTGCCTGGAGAATTCCACGGACAGAGGAGTCCACGGGGTTGCAAAGAGTCGGACATGACTGAGTGACTAACACACACACATGACAGGTAGAATAAGGAGAAATAAAAGAGCAGGCGGCAATGACCTGGTCCTCTGGACAGGAGCTACCAGCTGCATGGGGCACCCAGACGCCACGTCCCAGGCAGGCTCCTCTCCTCCCGGCCCAGCAACCCTGGGAGAGCCACACACACCAGCATAAGCAGACCGCCAAGGGTGCCAGCAGCAGCTGCTTCTCTGCCCTGGGTCCCTCTGCTGACTCCACTAGGCCCAGACACAGAAACATCTTAAATGTCCATTGACAGAGCAATGGGCAAAGGTGTGGCGCATATATACAATGGAATAGCACTCAGCCATAAAAGCGAAACGAAATAACGCCACTTGCCGCAACATGGATGGACCGAGATTACCCTATCAAGTGAAGTGAGTCACAAAGAGAAAGACAAACACCATCTGATACCACTTCTATGTGGAATCTAAAACACAACACAAATGAACAAATCTACAAAACAGTCAGACTCCCAGACACAGAGAGCAGACTTGTGGTTGCCAGGGGGAGGGGCTGGGGGAGGGAAGGACTGGGAGGTTGGCATTAGCAGTTGCAAACTGTTATATATATATACAGGATGGGTGAACAGGGCCCTACTGTACAGCACAGGGCCTGCGACAAGCCAGAATGGAAAAGAGTACAAAAAAGAATATATATGTGTGTGTATAACTGAGTCACTCTGCTGGACAGCACAAATAAATACAATACTGTAAATCAACTAAACTTCAATTCTTTTTAAAAAAAGCCTGTTTTACTTCTGTGGCCATGCAGCAGACACAGGACTCCTCTGCAGAAACCCGGGCAGCCCCAGCGGGTGGGGTGGGGCCGGCAGACCCAGTGCCCAGCCAATGGCACTAGGAGGTGTCAGCATCCCCCTTCGCTGACCCCTGCAGCCCCTCAGACCAGCACAGCCCGCATGGCACAGATCAGAGCCCTGAGCAGTTGCCCAGGGCATCGCATGGCTATGCAGAACTGTGAGAAGCAAACTATGCCCCCAGAAAACATCCTGCTGTCTAGATCTGCCCCACAAGCAGCTTCCTGCTAGGTGTATCCTTTAGTGGGGAAAGGGTGTCATTTGGCGGCTTTGAGATGTACCAGACACAGAGATAGAGATGAGGATCAGCCTGCAAAGGCACCTGTGAGCACCAGGGCTGAGGGTGGGCAGCTGTTTCTACCACGACAGCTGCCTGCACGTGCAGATGTCGGGGTCTGGATGAGCTGGGCCTTCCAAAGCGCGGCTGCCGTACCCTTCTCATCTGACCAGGAACAAACCCAAATCAGGAAACACGTGCAACAGTCACCTAAGACCACTGACCACTCAGGGCTCTGCCCCAGCCTTTACGCCAAAGTGCCACAGGACCAGCACTGTAGGACCCAACAGCAGGGCCAGGAGGGTCGTCATACCTGGCTGTGGCCACAAGTCCAGTTCAGGGGGAGGGCAGCGAAGGTCCTACCAGCCAGAGATGCCGCCCACTCATGCCAGCAGCTGCCCCCTGTTCCTGTGCCTCTGTGAGCACGATGCTCTGCTGAGGGTACCCTCAGAGGCTGGAGACCCCGCACGTATGCATGGTCTCTGACTAATGGAAAGGAAGTAAGTGTCCCACATCTCCTAAATCACTCGTTTCTGAGTGTGAAAAAGCTTAGTACTGTTACAGTTATTATAGCTTAGCTGCAAAGACTGGCACAGTCATCGTGGCTGGAAATCCTCAAATTCTGAGGCTGCACATTGACTCACCACTTGCCTGAGGGATCTGCACGCATCATCTCCCTTTGGCCTGAGCCACCAGCCTTGTACACATGCAGGTTCCAGGAGCATTCCCGACATACACTTGACAAGAGTGTGAGCTTTTGAAGAGAGAGTCAGTGACCGGGGAGATGGGGCTGGTGGCTCTGCCCTGAGAATGGTGGGGGGAGAGGCGGCAGATGCGTGTGCCGGGGGTCCTGGGAACACAAGAACACCACCTAGCACAGAGAACACCCCACGCAAGGGGAATCATGCCGAAACACCCAGGCTGCTCTCAAAGGTGCTCCCGCAACCCTGCCCCGTGTAAAGCTTGAAACAGGCTGCCGGACCTTCCTCTTCCCACTACTCAGTGTCTGACCATTAGCGCTGGTGGATAAATAGAAAGAATAAGACTTTCACCTAAAGAACAGCAGATCAGAAAGAAAATGATAGGCTTAGATCACAAAGAGAGGAACAGGCAGGGCAGACACAGGGACGGGAATGGATAAGCTCTTTGCGGACAGTGGGAGGTTTCCCCGGATGCTGCTGGACTTGGTGTATCTAAGCCTGCAGAAACATCTACAGAACCTGGGCACACTCACTGCTCACGAAAAAGGAGCCAATGGGAGAAAGTGAGGAGGACCCTTCTGAGGGAACTTTTAGTGTCTGTAATTCAGCTCACTGGCTTCTTTTTATCAAACAGCATCCAAATATTCTTTGTCATTTTTATGATTTTACTTGCTCCTCTCCTTCTTTGTCCCCCCTTTTTACTTGGCTATAATGAACAGTTGTTCCCTAAAGGAAGGGATTCCTTTAGGATGGATTCCCTATGTCAATCCATCTCTGAATCAGAGAAAGAATAACGAATGAATCTTAGGAGTATCACATCCCTGAGACTACTGTGCATTTCATTTCTTATTCCCTCAGAATAAGTTTTCTTCATGTGATGAATCATTTCCCAAGTTCTAACACACATCACGTCTCTACTATATGACGTTATAGAGACCAGGTGCTTCGAAAAGAAACACTGGACTAAAAATTTCTCAAGCAGTCTTTGCATGTGACAATGTTCTGTGTATCTGCATCCACTGCACATATTTTCTGTGTCCAGTGATAGTCATGTACTAGAATATCTGCTGAAGATGCTTTCATAGTTCCTTGTCAATTAAAAGTGGCCAGATTCTTGAATAGTCTTTCAACGATACTCATTATATTTGGATCTAATTATGCAGATACAGCTTTAAAATTAATTCTCTATGTATCTCTGTACACATGTATATGGATATATATGCATATGGATGTACATGTGTACAGGCATATGTAGATATGTACACATGTATATATACACATGTGCACATACAAACTGCAGGGCTCCAACACTACCTAATTACTACACTTTCCAAATTACTTGTGTGTCAGCAGACGCCTCGGGCGGCCCCATCAGACCACTAGGGCGACGTCTCACACTGGAGCTTCCAGTCAGTTGCTCTGTTGAGCACTGCTGAATGCACCTGGTAGAAGGTTGCTGGGGACAAAGGAAAAGGCCTCAGATGACACACAAGTGCACTGCACATACGCAGTGACAGGAAAGAAGTCAGGAGTTCTTAGTGCTTAACTTTAAACCACACACCGTCTGTCTGACAGCACAGCGGAGCCAGAACACGTGACCTTAAGCAATGCCAACTCAAATGTACCTCGTATTACGTAGGTTTAGATTGTATAGTATGAGCTGCACAAATGCCAGTTAGTGAAAGGAATATTCCAGACCTAGGTTTAATTTCAATTTATTAATTGTTCTAAAAGGTTATAAGAAAGACTTTCAACTATGGGAAGAAGTTTGCAAGCTGTGCAGTTTTTCTCTCCTTCAAGACATGGAAAGAAAATACAGCTGACTTACATACAGAAAATTCTGGTTTTAAATACTTGCCTATGATTTTAGAAGCACCATACATTATCCAATAAAAAATTAAATGAAAGTTTGAAAAGCATCTTTACCTGAAATAAGCCACCAAACAAACAAACTGCAAACTTTAATAAGTTCTGTAAATAGTACACATTTAAAAATAATCTCTTGCTCTCTCAAACACCCAGAGACACTGTGGGAAACTCAAACTTAGACGACATTGTCCCCTTAACTCCTGGGGGCCTCCCTGTGTGTTCCTGCAGGTTGTCACCACGGCTCCCCAACCCCATCTGGTGAGGGAACGGCTCTGCAAAGCGATGCCAGAATCTTCCAGGGCACCTCTGGCTGACTCCCCAGAGCACAGGTGTACAGCAAGCCCCGGGCCTCTCACAGCCAGTCCTCCTGCTGAACCAGAGGGACCCTCCTTCCTACTGTGTCCTAGCCCTTGAGAACTGCTGCTCCAAACATCCAAGAGTGAGATTCTGGAAGCACCAGAAGGGAGAGGGCTGCGAGCGAGGGAGGGGAAAGTTTAGAAGAGAAGAAGCAGGAGCACGGACAGACCACCTGCTCCACTGGCAGGGACACTGCCCTGACAGTCTGGCATCTGCTGGTGGTGGCCTTCACCCGACAGCACCCTGAGTACCCACTGCTGCCCCCCACCCGGAGCTGCTCCCTG
>SJYF01000050.1:501502-516439 GCA_006410515.1 Procapra przewalskii
GATATGGGGTGGGAGGTGGGAAGGGGCTTCGGCATTGGGAGATTGGGTACACCTGTGGCCAACGCATGTCAATGTATGGCAAAACAAATACAGTATTATAATGTAGGGAAATAATAATAATAATAAAAATTAAAAAAAACCAGTCTGGATCTTTTACAGAAATAGACTAAAAGATTTACAGATAAACAATATGATGGCTGGAATTTGGGTCAAAACAATATATAAGGGGGTGTGGTTTGACAGTTGTGGGGTCTGGGTGGGGGGCATGTGGGGTTCACCACTATTCTACTTTTGTACAGGTTCTATTCCTCATAGAAAAAGAAGGATAAAGAAAGACACCAGGAGAAATAAAGCAAATTTGAAGACTTCTCCTGGCTAATCTATTTGAAGAACTGAACCCACGTTTTCTCTTATGAATCTTAAAATGTAGTAGAGAAAGCAGTACCCCTTCCCGCCCTGAGTGGTCCCTGACGGAGGCTGGACACCACCCCCACACCCCCACCGAGGCACATTTGGCCACGTCTCTGCTTCTCACAAGTGTGTGTGTGTGTGGGGGAACTACTATTGTCTGCAGGCAGAGGTACGATTGCTGCTGAACATAATTCAGGGCCCGGGTTGGCCCCCCATCACTGGGACAATGTGAGGTCAAACCAAACAAGGACTGCAGTGGCCATGAGTCACCGAATCCAATAACAATTAGCCTGCTCTTAAGACAGATAAACGCATACCCAGACACAGCTGGGAGAGAAGCGCTGCTCATCCTCACGGCTGAAGGCCGACTGATAAGTGCAGAACGACCCACCACACGGTAACCGGCCGGAAGAGGTCGGAGGAGGACGTGTGTAACAGAGCTCCAGGCTCCCTTCCTTTCAGCTCCTTTCTAGTTACAAGGGAAAGAAGCCACGTCACAATGGAGAAACCTAGCTGCCAAGACGAATACATACCAACATTAGTGACAAGAGAAACCAGTGTCACAGCGTCCTGAACTCCTGCCCCGAGAAGGAGGCAGCTGCCTGTGGTCTGCCCACCATGTACAGTCTGCAGGGGCCCCAAAGAAGCCTCCTACAAAGCAAAGACAGGGCTCTAGTAACCGCGTACGTGACGGAGGACATGGAGTGATCAGATTGGGCCCCACTTGGAAGGAGATTAGAGACATTGAAACCTGTGTGGGTTCATGAACCAGAAAAGACACTGGGAGGATGTGTGGATGGGGGTGGGGGGGATGCGCTGGGCGGGTGAGATGGATTGGGAGACTGGATTGCCGGGTGGGTGAGATGGATTGGGAGGCTGGATTGACATACATACACTATTGATACGATGTATAAAATAGGTAACTAATGAGACTCTGCCGAGTAACACAGGAAACTCTACTGAGCACTCTGTGGTGACCTGAATGGAAAGCAATCCAAAAAAAGAGTGGGTATATGTACAGCTGACTCACTTTGTTGTACAGCAGAGACCAACACAACACTGTAAAGCAACTAGATTCCAATAAACTTTTTTTTTTAAAAAAAGGACAATTAGAGACTCTTAACTGCTGTGTGCTACAGTGCACCCTGTTATACACACATTTATACACATTGGCACAAATGCACAGGAGCAAGGAAGATGATTTAAATGGGGCAGCATGTGAGTGACTAGAGAATCTGAGCCAAGACCTACAAGAGGGCTTTGTGTCATTACTGCAGCTGCTCTATAGGTTTGAAGTTATTTCAAAGTAGAAGTTTAAAAACCGCATCGTGTGACAATAATGACCCGCAGACCCCTCCTCAATCAGCACCTCACGCTTGCCGTCAACAACAGGGGTCAGGGACACAAAGACAGTGCTCGCACCAAGAGGCTCCTCCTCCTTCCCCATTTGTATCTGTTTTCACTGTCAGGAGGGTGAAGACCCCAAATATGCAGGCACCAGGGAGTTCAGCCCCGGTCGGGGTCAGGAATATGTGCAGAACGCAAACACAGCACTTCGGTTCACACAGGCGGGCCAGCCGCACCTGCCCTCGGAAAGCCCATGTCCACGCCGGCGCACTGCGCAGCGGCCGCACAGAGAGCCCGCAAGCTGCAGCCACGACGCGGCCTCCCCTCGCCACTGGCTGTCCCTCTGTTCTGTGATGGCAGGGCAGGCCACCCCGCAGGTCAGCCCCCCCAGACCACCGGAGCCGCACTGACCAGGGTGGCTCTGCCCTTGGGCCAATGTGCTATCTTTATCTCAAGCTCCGCAATGTATTTACCAGCATCCAGTTTCAGCAAGCCTCTGGCCTGAGAGGCAGGGCAGGTCTTACGGGTCTTTAGGGACGAGGGGGCCTCCAGCTGCGCCCCAGCAGCATCCCCGCCCCCCTCAGTGAGGGCGCGATATCAGATTCTATGCAGACCTTGGCTTGCGCCTACTGGGCCAGCACAGGCATCCCAGCCGCTGCCCCGCTATTGTGCTGACGTTGTTGTATGGGGGAGCCGGGCATGGGAGGACACACAGCTGGATGCAAAGAACACAATACTCCTGAAGACTGACAGATTTACGGGACGTTTAGAAAAAGTGAAATCCGAGGAGCTGAGAGAGAGACGTGAGTGGCTAGGTTACAAAGGACCACAACCTCTCGACCTTCCTTGGGTCCAGAGCATGCAGACAGACAGTGAGCCCCACAGTCTAGACTGCAGCCACATGGCTGCTGTGCGGGGCTACCTTTTTACTGAGAGTCAAGAATATGTATCTGTAGATATAATTTTCACTCTCAAAACCCCAAATCCCCTCCAAAACATATCTGCTAGGAATGACCTTATACGAATAACCTTTGTACCACCAATAACACTTTCTTTTTGGGAAAGTCAACTTACCTACCATTACAGCAAGATTATATAGTTACAAGAATACTGCTAAAGATCAAGAGTTAGTGACAGTAATTACTGAGAAGTCCCTTAAAAAGCAGAACATGTTCATTGGTTATCAGTGGGCATCCCTGTTTGCTGCATTTTCGTAACTAAAATCAGGCCACAGAAGGGAAACCCTTTGCCGAGGGTCGAGGCTGGATCCCTGGGCTGCAGCACTGTCCATCTGTACGAGCAGCAGGGCTGCTCAGCTCTGCTCACCTTAGACCAGGGATCCGCAGGGGAGAAACGTAAGCCAAATGCCAGGGGCACCAACTCCTCAACAACCAGGAAAGCAGAAGGCTCTACCCAACACAGACTCAGAAGATGCAACGCCAAAGAGAGAGCAGTACCTGAACGCGACAGCGCGCACCTTACCCCGCCCTCCGGCCACCGGGGTCTCCAGCTCAGAGGCTTCCAGGGCGACGCGCAAGCAAACGCCCCTGCTGCAAACCTCCCTTTGGGTCTGTCTCTTTGCTCCCAGACGGGCTCAGTAAATACCTTCTAGTGTTTCTTGAAGCTTCGGAAATAGCCAATGGAAATGACGGATGGCTTGGAGTCAGCTTCGTCACAGGGGAGTGACTTAGCTGCTGCTCGGGGGCCAGTGAAATGAGACACAAGACACCCAGACTGGGTTCTTCTGTTCCTTAAGCAGGGGTCAGCCAGGCTCCAGGGCCTTCTCGTACTATACAGGGTACACAGCCCTCTGACGACAACTGTAACAGTGAGCTTCATACACACGCACAGAGTCATAAGCACACACAGCCTTTAACGAGCAATTGCTGTGCTGAGAATCTAAGTTTACCAGCATAGCTATCTATCGACCTACCCACCTACCCACCATCTATCTAACCACCCAGCTCTCCACCATTAAGTGACCCAAGACCCATATGCAAGAATGTTCGTTTCAGCTTTGTTTACAATAAGAACTGCAGACAATGGCACTGTTTGTCGTAAGAGGGTTAGGTTACACCAAGCGTGATTCCCACTCAGTGGAGCGCCAGGAGGCTTTTGGTGGAAATGTGATAACACAGGTAACTTCTGGACAAGACAGACAACATCCATCCACACTGCTCATGCCTGAAGAATGAGGTGAGAGCTTGGAAATGAGGAGAAAGGGAACCTTACTTTTCATTGTAGACTGCCTTGTACTGTTTAAGTCTACGTTTTGCTCTTCCTGTGAGCATGCGTTACTTTTACAATTGAAAACAATTCATTTTTTGTTTGCTAGTTTGGTCCCTGGTTGAGCACAGGTGACTACAGTCAGGCAGCGGAGCCCCTACGCTTACCTGTGCTCAGTGCCCCCACTTGCCACGTTGTGTGGTCTATCTGAACAGGCTAGCTTCTCTGGAAGGACGCAGATGAGGGAGAGAGACTGCTTCTTTGTGAAGACCTTTGGGGGAGGGGAGTCGACCTCTGGTGGTCTCACTTCAACGCAGGACTTCTCTCGCATGGAGGGGATGGCTCTAGGATCAGCTGGAATAAAGACCCCAAGTCCAATCCTGGGTCTCAAGCACAGGGAGCTCCCATCAGGAGTTGAATTTTTATTAACAGTTGATGCCACCTAGAATTTATTTCCATCTGTGTACATACAAGGGCTTCCTCAGCGGTTTAGTGGCGAAGAATCCGCCTGCCATGCAGAAGCTGTGGGTTCGATCTTGGGGTCAAGAAGATTCCCTGGAAGAGGCACAGAAGCCACTCCAGTGTCCACACATGCAATAAAGGATAAGACCCTAATTCAGCTCTTCCTCCAAAGAGCTGATAACTGCTGGAGCACAGTGAATAAATCATGACGGCTTGTTCATGGTATTCTGATGCTTGGAGCAGCTGGCTTCTTCTCTGGGTGCCTGCTCTAAAGCACAGACATTTCTGCTTTTAAACCAGAACCACGTGGTTTTCAACAGCAGCTTTATAAGGTCAAAAACACTCTTCTGAAGGGGGAACCTGTCACGCTCAGAGGTGAAATCTGGGTTCCCATAAAATTCAACTTCTCAGCAGCCTGGAACCCAGTGACAGCCCCTCGCCGCCCAAGACCCCAGGCCTCGAGGCTGTGCCTGCTCGACTGTGTCACCTCGGGGGTCTGCGTGAGTCTCCCTGGGGCAGGGACCCTGCCTATTCTGGAGTCTTTAGGTAGGAGTTTGGATTTCAAGTTTGTGGATCTGATGTGTGCTCCTGGTTGCACATCAGATTGATTCAGTGACTAAGACAATATAAAACTAAATTAAAACAAGCGCCCCACCCATGAAGGTAGGTGGACTGGTATCCAGGATAAACAGAAAACAGCAGCGCTCAGCTGGGAGCTCTGTAGACATCCTTAGGGTCCCTGAGGCCCGGCCCGCTGGGCAGCAGGCCCCCCGATGCCGCCAGGGGCTCTGCCACAGCAGGAGGGCATCTGTTCTGGTCTCTGTGACAGTCGCCTGCAGTGACCACCTCAGTGTCATACTCTGCTTGTCTTTATCAGGGGAATTCCAAATTACTCCAGAGAAGGCGGACGCAGAGAATAAGGAATGAAGGGCCTTCAGGGGGTTGGGGCCACAGACCCAGCTGCTCCTAAAAGAATAGGAACAAGCAGCTGCTTGGGCTCTCACCTGAGATCCAGAGAAAGCCATTCTCGTCTGAGCCCCAAGACCCCCAGCAGGGTGAGATGGATTTGGAGACTTCCACTGCTTCTGACCAGAACCACCCTAAAAATAACCGGGAGTCACCGCACACGGCACCAGTGAGAAGTGACACCGAACAGGCCTTCTTTACACTCCGCGGGTCTTTCCACCAGAATGGCTTTTCCTATGCATCCCCGACACTGTCTTTGCTTCTTACTCTGGCTGAGGACACCTGAGTTAGTGTATGACTTGGAATTATTGGCACTAGATGCTGCTTTGATTCTTGAAGGGCCCGCATCCCTTCCTTCACTAACACAGTTCAGTTTCATCATCTCACATGTCAAAGGCTCATGACGTTCTTGGTATGTACAACAGCGTGCGTGGAATAAACTGAAGATTTTTTTCCCCGGCTTGGTACCCGGTTACTAATGATGAGTATCTGCTGAGCACAGATCACGGGTCCTCCTTAACCTCTCTTCTGGCAGCTCCCCCGAGCCAGGCCAGCTGAGAGGCCAGGCCGGCTCCCGGGCAGCACCCTTCCGGGCACCGGCAGCAGGCTGGAGGCACCGTGGCTCACCCTCCTCGCCAGCCGTGCCCTGGGCACCAGTGTGTGCCCCCAGGGGAGACTTGGGCAGGACTGGAGAGGTGACACAGCAGAAGGTCGGAGTCCGTACCACATGGCCGCGGGCCAGGGTCACCTCGCTGCTGACCTCTCGCCAGGAACCGTGTCTGCGAGGGCCACACGGGCACCAATGAACATCCTGTGGCAGGCAAACCAGGTCCCCTCAGAACCTGCTGAGCTTTCAGACACAAAACCTCTCTTCCATAAAAGGGATATCCTCGCGACAACAGCTTCAGCTTTGCGTGGCGGCTTACGGGTTTCCAGACAGAAAAGCCCTGAGCAGGAAGGGTGCTAACTGCTCTCTGAAGTCCACACCCTGGCCCAACACCCCCAAAAGAAAAAGAAAAAACACTGGAGACCACACGGCTGCCAGCTGACCACCCAGCTGGAGCAGCAACAAGTCAGGAGAAGGTGCCACTTCTGTTTACAGAGCCCGCTTATCAAACCCCCAAACACCTGCACAGAGAACCCACCCAGACTAATCACACAGGCCAAAGGGGGCATCTAAAGTCAGGCTTCGAGTGGCACAGATCTGGTGACGAGACCTTCCCCCTGTGGGTTCTGGACATCCTACAGAGTCCCAAGGAGACCAGCCAACAGCATCCCTCTGGGGCTGGCATGGCCTTGGAGGAAACGTGGTGTTTTACTTATGGTCCTGCACACTTTCTTTACTTGAGGACTCTTCACAGTTTGAGGCTCCGACACTAACGCTGCAGGAATTTCTTTCCCTCGGTTGCAGTTTATATGAATTGGCATCGAGGCTGAGCATGGTAGAGACAGACCCACTCAGCACATCCTGCTACGCCAACAGGACTGTGGATACTCCGCTCCCTGTGAGAGGAAGGCAAAGAGGGACCAGCGTGTTCTCGCTGATGCTCTCCCAGGATGCGGCCATGTCTGCCTTTGCCAGCAGCACCAGTTTGAGCGCTCTGATTCGGACGTCACAGAGAACCAGCTGGGGGTGGCCGCCTCAGCCCTCGGGGTCGCTGGCTGGGGCAGGAGGGCTGGAGGGTCTGCGCATTCGTCTCCCGTGGACTTGCACTGGCTGTGACTGAACGTGATGGATGCCTGTTATGTTTTCTAGGCTGTTGCTCCTCTTGGGGAAAAGCACCCTGTATAAATCTGTGCACAGAAGAGGCATTTTGGGTTTTTCACATTGTTTTTCTTTGTTCAGCATTTTATCTTGAGAACATTTCAGGCTAACAGAAAATGTGTGAAACCTAGTACAATGACTTTCCGATATATTTTCTATCTAGGTTTTTGTGCTTCCCAGGTGGCTCAATGGTAAAGAATCAACCTGACCCCATTCCAATACACTTGCCTGGAAAATCCCATGGATGGGGGAGCCTGGTGGGCTGCAGTCCATGGGATAGCGAAGAGTCGGACACGACTGAGCGACTTCACTTTCACTTTTCCCTTTCATGCACTGGAGAAAGAAATGGCAACTCACTCCAGTGCTCTTGTCTAGAGAATCCCATGGACGGGGGAGCTTGGTGGGCTGCCGTCTATGGGGTTGCACAGAGTCAGACACGACTGAAGCGACTTAGCAGCAGCAGCAGCAGCAGTAGCCAGTACAGAAGACGTGGGTTCGATCCCTGGGTCAGGAAGATCCCCTGGAGGAGCAAATGGCAACCCACTCCAGCATTCCTGCTTGGGAAACCCCACGGACAGAGGGGTTACAGCCCATAGGGTCTTAAAAGAGTTGGTTACAACTCAGCAACTAGCCAGCAGCAGCAGAAGGTTCCCCGGTAGTCCCGTTGGCTTTATCGTCTCCTCACCCTCTGACCCTGCCTGCCTAGGACAGTGAGCTGTAGAGAGCTGGCCCTTCAGCCTGGGACAACTTGATGTATATTTCCTAAAAACAGCAACTCTGACCACAGTTTAAGGACTGAAACCAGGAAATCACATCCATACATTACCATCAGCTGTCTGCATACCTAGTCAAATTTAGCCAGTGTCCGAGTTGTGTCCTTTTTGGAAAAGGCAACTCCTAAGAACACGTGTGTGTGTGTGTGTGTGTGTGTGTGTGTGTGTGTGTGTGTGTGTGTGTGTGTGTGTGTGTGTGTGTGTGTTTGGCAGCGTTGGGTCTCGCTGCAGCCTGTGAGGTCTTTGGTCTTGTTGGGGCGTGCAGACTCTTCCAACTGGGGCGTGTGACCTCTCAATCTCAGCACATGGCATCCAGTTCCCTGACCAGGGATCGAAACTGGAGCCCTTGCATTGTGAGCACAAAGTCTTAGATGCTGGACCACTGGGGAAGTTCCCAAAAGGCAATCTTTGAATTTAGGATCCCCTCTGGGCCCACTGGCCACCTTCAGCTGCCCGGTGTCTCCTTGGTCTCCATCAGCAGGACGTCTCCTCAGATTTGCTTGTCCCCGACCTCTTGTTTTCTGGGGTCTTCTAGGACCTCAACACCATTGAGGAGCCTGGCATTTGCTGGAAGGCCCTGGGTCCTGGTTCGAGTCTCTGGCCCCACAGAAGTGGACTCTGTCTTTCTCGGGAAGCCCCCTCTGGCTGTTCCTGGTGACGTCACCTGGGAACCCTTGGTTGGTAAGGTGGCATCTGCTGCCCTCTCCACGGCCCTGAGTTACTCCTTGCCTTTGCCCTTTGAGCAGCTCCTGGGTCCCCAAGACAGGACCCCTTGCATCCATCAAGCATCTCCTGTATGGCCCTGCTTGCTGAGTAGAGAATGGAATTTAGGCGCTAATATCCAAGGCCAAGGTTGGACATATTTTTAAAGGAGTGAAGCAGAGCTGCAAGTTATCATAGAGACAAGAAAGCTACAGAAAGGCAAGAAGTCACCATGCGCTGTTGCTCTGCACAAATCCATCCAGTCCCCTGACCTCAGCTCTGCTGTGTCCTCGTGCTACCGGGCCGTCCCCACATCTGCCATCCTGTGCATAAAAGGCAACATGCAGACGTTTCCAAGGGGAAGGGGGCTGGGGACAGGATGGAGTGGGGGTTGGGGTCAGCAGATGCAAACTAGTACTGGGTTGGTCAAAATGGTCATCTGGGGTTTGCTGTAAAAAATATGAACAAACTTTCTGGCCAACCCAAGATAGATAACATGGATAAACAACAACGTTTGCTAACCCCAAGGTCCTATAGTCTAGCACAGGAACTATGTTCAACTTCCTGTGATACACCATCATGGAAAAGAAGATGCTGCTGCTGCTGCTGCTGCTGCTGCTAAGTCGCTTCAGTTGTGTCTGACTCTGCGCGACCCCAGAGACGGCAGCCCACCAGGATCCCCCGTCCCTGGGATTCTCCAGGCAAGAACACTGGAGTAGGTTGCCATTTCCTTCTCCAATGCATGAAAGTGAAAAGTGAAAGGGAAGTTGCTCAGTCGTGTCCGACTCTTAGTGACCCCATGGACCACAGCCTACCAGGCTCCTCCATCCATGGGGTCCAGGCAAGAGTAATGGAGTGGGTAAAAGAATGTATATACACGCATCTAACTGAATCACTTTGCTGTTCAGCAGATGATGACACGACATTGTGAATTGGTTATACCTCAATTAAAAAAAAAAAAATCCGCCTTGCATCGCTTGAGACGCTCGGTACAGTTTGCTCTGCAGAGATGGATCCCTGCCAGACCTCCAGGCCCCCCAATCCCACCCCGTGTCCCTCCTAATTGCCTTCCCTCCCTCTTTCTGGAACAGTCTCTGCCTTCAACTCAGCTACCGTTTCCTCATCCTCCAGTCCCAGCTGCTTCGCTGGCTGGTGCCTTTCCTGCAGCTGGAAAGTCCCATGTCTACCCGCTGGTGACTCCAGGCACTTATCTCTCACAGGCTGTGGCAGTGCCCAGCTGTGAGGAAACCTCCCAAATCACCCTGGGGAGTGGGCCCATGAGATGGAAGCAGCGGTGGTGGCAGATTCCCTGGCTGGAGCCGTGCCAGATGAGGGCAGGCCACAGCCAGCTGCCAGGGGTGCCCTCTGGGGATGCATTCTCAAGGCCCTATTGGTCACTGTCACCAGGGCGCTCCCTCCTGGTCATCTTCCCAGACTGGAGACCACATGGGGGAGGCTTGAGGGGTGCTGGGCTGCAGACCTGCAGGAAATGGGCAGCCTGAGCCTGGGCCTGAGTCAGGATGTGACCACTGGACCCTGCTCTCCACACCTACATCCATGCAGTGGTCCCCCACAGGACTACACACGGAAGGTTCCTTACATCAAACGCACCAGAATCTCCACCTCCCCCTCTGCTCTGTGGGTGCTACAAGGCCTCACCCTGCTACATGCCTAGAAAGAGCCTCGGAATGGCCAGAGCCTCACTAGGGCAGCCATGGGGTCTGAAGACCAAGAGATGGTGTGTTCAACCACAGGGACGGGCCAGGCGGGACCAGCTGGGTCTTCTGTGTCCCCACCAGAGTCCTGGCCCTACAGTCCCTGCAACCAGCAGCTGCCCACCTGGGCAGGGAGACCACCCAGGTCGGGGACACTCACAGACAGAACACCAGCAACGACCTGGTGTGGAGTCAGGGCTGAGAACTCACGAAGCTCACCCCGCCCTGACCGGAACAGAGGCCCTCGCAAACACGCAGCCACACGCGGCTGGAGCCGCAGAACACCATGGACTTAGGCTAGAAACCTGGCTTCCGGGGAAGAATCAAAATGTGGCCAACGTCACATCCCATCGCTCAGGGAAGCATCACCCACAGGACAGCCAACTAACTGGAAGCCACACAAAAATCCAGCCCCTGCCCAGAGTCTGAGTGCAGCCCCCAAACACACTCCTTAACGACTCTGAGCTGTTAAAAGTGCTTTCTGCAGAGATCACGGAAGAGACATACACAACACCTGTGGGATAGTGAATATAAACTGCAAGCGGCTGTGTAGTTGCCCAGTCATGTCTGACTCTCTGCGACCCCATGGACTGCAGCCCGCCAGGCTCCTCTGTCTGAGGAATTCTCCAAGTAAGAATACTGGAGTGGGTTGCCATTCCACCCTCCAGGGGATCTTCCTGACTCAGGGATCAAACCTGGGTCTCCTGCATTACAGGCAGATTCTTTACCCTCTGAGCCACAAGGAAAGTCTAAACAGTTATAAACATATATACAATTAGATCAGCTTTGTCTGGAACCAGATAAAATCCAGGGGGCCAAGGGCTGCAGTGGAGACGGTGCCATCTGCCACTGTCCCTGGCCACGGTCTGCACGAAGCCAGTGGTCCTAACACTGAGGTCCGGTCACAACAGCACTGCCGCCGTCTGGAGGGGATGGCGTCCCCACCACGGGCCAGTTGTCTCCACCTGCCCTTCCTGCGGCGCTGTCACACGGGACACTGACATCTGGACCTGTGCAGCGTTTCCTGATACAAATGAACCCTGAGAACCCAGGGCTCTAGAGACAGGGCGGTGAGACACTGCCACTTTGATTCCCAAGCAACTCCACGTGGGATTACAGCGATGAAGCTGTGCTTGCTGGGGCAAGGGAAAGTAAACCGCATTCATCATTAGTGTTCGATTCTAAAATAAAATTTACCAGGGGAGGCTGTCCACTCAGAATCCCTCCCAACGAGGTCACATCTGTCTTCTTTTTTCCTAGAAATGCAGAGACTTGGCTGTACGGCAGCGACAGGAGGGGTGTGGGCGGATGTTTACTGAACTCTCTCTCAGGAGACACTCAAAATGCCTTCCCCTGGTTTCCTCCAGTGATTCTTGAAATTTTTTAAAAAACATTTTTTTATTACTCAAACTGCTTTTCCTTCATGCTTGTTAAGAGAAGGAAACGAGAGCCCAAGAAAGGGATGAAAGAGCTATGGAAAGAGATGGGCAGACTCCAGGCAGGCTCCAGGCTGCACAGGAAGGGGTGCCCACCAGGCCAAGGTGTGGGCAGACTGGCCAGGAGAGACGCAGAGACAAGAAAGGCCACCGCCAGCAGGGGGACGTGAGGAGGGAAGGCTCTGCTGAGAGTCTTTCACGATTGTGGAAAGGCACAGACCCGATCCTGCCCCAGCAGGTGGAGGAGACTTTGCCAAAGCATGGAACCCCTTCAAACCAAGACCGAAAACTCTGATAGGTACTTTTCAACCTTGTGACTTCATAAAACACGCTAAACTGCAAAAAAAAAGAGACACATGTAAAGACTATAGAATGGAACCAAAGTTCCCTCCGTGAATGTTCACAGGCTTTTACTAAAGCACAGATGTTCACGTTCCATGCATGTGGCGGCTTCTGCACGGGATGAACTGTGAGGGTGTGTGTAATCACACGCATTTATGACAGAGCCATCAGGGAGGGTAATCAGGCCAAAAGATCATTTTCTGATTCTTTACCTTTTTTTTCTAAAGAAATTTCAAGTCACAGCAACAGCAGCAGATTCGTTTGCCAAGGGAACTCACTTCTTGATCCTGCAAAACAGGCCGCCCTTTCTGAGCCTGTCTATGTGCAGACCCCAGCAGCTGTTTGCTCTGCCCTCCTGGCCCCTCATTCTGCAGCAAGACCCGATCACAAACACCCATACTGAGCAAGGCACACGCTTAGATTTTTGGTAAAAGTACGGGCATTTTTTCCCATGAAAGATACAGATAATTTAAGTGTCCACTGTTCCAGTACTTCTGACAGCTACAGATACCAAGAGATGTTCAATGCTGTCATAAATGATCTCAAGTTGAAAGAATTAATATTTAAAAAGATATTTATAGTCCAGAGAAACACCAGTGGTTGAGATTTCACAGGAGGCCCGGCAGTTGGGGGTCTCCTCCAAGCCCAGAGGGTGCAGCGCCAGGGCCTGCAAGGGGTGGAGAGGACCCCAGTGGTGACAGACTCATCCAAGCCAAGTTCACATCCTGCCACCGTGTCCGGCCATGCTGCTGCAGCTGGTGGGCTGGGGTTACCCACTATGGAAACAGTCTCCCCCTTGCCGTGTGGAGTGGTGCTGTGACAATTAAATGTGCAGCAACCGCCATGAAACAGATGCTAAAAATCTCAGCCTTCCTGGTGGGACTGAAGGACCGACATGGGACCACCTGTCAATATCACTCGGTTGACTGGTCACCTCGCTTATCTGTCTCAGATGGGAGGGCAGGGATTCTCGCGCTTTCCAGCGATCCCTCAGAGGATCTAATTCAGCCTCTGCCACTCCATGGGTCCCCTCCAGGGTCCACACTCATCCTGACTCGGCACACTTGCGGTTTTGCATTTTCAGGAAGTGCTTCTTTGAAACGGCACCCACCATCCTCACCCCAGGGTGAAAGACAAGGGCTGGGTCTGTCTCTGGGGCCGACGGGAAGAGCTGCACCCACACAGTCCAGAGAGGCAGGGCTGCTGGGACTCTGTGGCTGCCCACTCCCCACAAGGGCAAACGCAGGCCTGCAGATGCGGCTGGCATACGGTCCTGCAGCTCCAGACCCCTCCCCACTCCTGTCTTCCCCACGTCTGGTCCCGCTACCTGGGGCCGGTACCACATTCCAGGTCCTCTGGCCGCAGCGACTGGGGCTAGAAGGCATCTTCCTTTCAAGTGGCTGCTCGTAAGTGTCACCCCTTCCACCCGCTTTGTCTAGTGACCAGAGAGAGGCATCCAACGCCCCCTGCACCCAGCTCCTTCCGACAGCTTCCTCTTTCCCTTTGACCTCCTCCTTCCAGTGAATAGGTGAGCCTCCTGCATCCAGGACGCTGCATCCATCTTTAAATCACTTCAGAGCTCTGACTGGTTGCTGATCCCCGTTTCCTCCAACTCAGCAGGAAGAGAGGGCACGGTTTCTCCTGCCCTCAGGTAGGTGGCAAAGGAGGCTCCCCACTGCCGTCACAGCCTGACACTGAGCTGGTGAGGGTGCTTGAGGCTGCGAGGCATCAGCACCAGTGGCACCAACAGAACATGCTTCAGGAGATCAAAAGTCAGGACTCACTGTGGCAAAGAGACATCCCTTTGAGCCAGTTAGACAACAAGGAGGAACACCAAGTCTCTACAAGTAGGGCTAAGTGCGGAGCATCCTCCCCGGCTGCTGGTCCCCAAGGGGGGTGCTATCTCAGGAACAGCAACAGAGGCACCGAGGCCAAGTTCTCTTGGGGGAACTAGCTCCGATCCCAAGAAAAACAGCAGGCAAAGCCCCTGGATGACCTGATTCTGCTTACAGAGTTGGACAGTCCACGGGGTGGAGGCCTGTTTCCTTGCCAGCCACCGGGAGAGCCAGAGAATATTTTCATGGTCTTATTTTAGGATGGGTAATGTTGTAAACAACCTCCATGCCCAATCCACAGACAGCTTGTCTAGACCCTAATGTGAAGCAGAAGGTCACCAGGGAGACAGACGTCCCTGACGGACTGCAGGCATGTGATGAGGGCTGCAGCCTGGCCAGCACGGCCGTGGCTGGGGACGCTGACCTCGCCTCTGGGTGCCGACGTGGGGTGCGGGGGGCTCACGAGGCGTGAGGTCAGCAGGCAGCAGAGCTCGGGCGAGCCCCGGAGGAACATCTTTCTCCTGAGTGCAGAGCCCATGTGGTCGGGGATAAGTTTGCAGAGGAAGAGGACGTGTGGTGCATGACGCCTGAGGACAAGGAGGAGGAGAGTGGTTCCGGCGGAAAAGGCAAAGAAGCTTCTGAATACGCTTGCTGCAAAGAGGGAACACCGAGGGCCCAGGGACACCTAGTGTAGCAGCTAAAATCAGAGGCGCCAGATCCTGGGGCCAAGTGTTGCCCAGCTCCACCACGTACACTGGGGGGCCCCAGCTCCCCCATCCACCCTGGGCCACCTCAGCTCCTCTACCCACTCTGGGCCATCTCAGCTCCTCATCCACAGTGGCCCTCCCAGCTCCCCCTCCCACATGATCCCCCCAGCTCCCCCATCTGCACTGTCCCCACCAGCTCCATACCCACACTGTCCCCCAACTCCCCATCCACACAATCCCCCCAGTTCCT
>SJYF01000050.1:534723-549969 GCA_006410515.1 Procapra przewalskii
TTGAAAATGGATAAGATGGCGATTTTATGTTAGGCATGTTTTAATACAAAAAATATAATAATATAAAAATAATAGTAAAAGCATGTTTTAAAATTAGAATGTTTAATATTCTCAAATGGTGCCAGTTTAGTCACTAAGTCGTGTCCAACTCTTGTGACCCCATGGACTGTAGACCGTTGGACCTCTGTCCATGGGATTTTCCAGGCAAGAATACTGGAGGGGGCTGCCATTTCCTTCTCCAGGGTATCTTCCGCACCCAGGAATCAAACCTGGGTCTCCTGCGTTGCAGGTGGATTCTTTACTGACTGAACTACACTATGGTCACTTAAGGTCTTTTTCTGGCTAATCTACTTGGGCGCCTTTAAGAAGTCCTTGACCCTAAACCTGCCTGCATGGAACCAATGCCACGCAAAGCGTTGTGGATTGCACCCCGCAACACAGAGCCTATTCCAGGGACACCCTACTGGCCCAAAGCCTCCAGCTCTGCCCCTGGGTGGACAGATGCCCCTGGCCTCCATTCTGCATACCTGAGGTCCTCACTTCTCCCCAGCAGGAAGCCACTCCCCTACAGCCCCCTGTGTGCACACGTGTGACTTCTTCCACCAGCAGAAAGACAGGGCCATCACAGGGGTGGGCTCTGGAGGCCAGTGAGGTGGCCCAGGGTGACCAGTGGGGCCAGGAGTTTAGTGCAGAGAAGAGTCCAGGGTCCATCTCAGGAGAGAGATATTTCATCTAAAAGATGGAAGACCTAAGAGGTAAAATAAGATTTGGGATGTGCGCATGACTGAGCGACTTCCCTTTCACTTTTCACTTTCCTGCATTGGAAAAGGAAATGGCAACCCACTCCAGTGTTCTTGCCTGGAAAATCCCAGGGACGGGGGAGCCTGATGAGCTGCTGTCTATGGGGTCACACAGAGTCGGACACGACTGAAGCGACTTAGCAGCAGCAGCAGGCTGTGGAGGCTGAGGGCCATGTGGGGGCCCCTGCGGCTGGCTTCTTGGGTGACCAATCAGGGAGACTAGCTCAGGAAGGTACATTCATTTCCAAAGTTACATGAAACTTGAATTCCTCTTTCCAATTAACACTAATCTTCAGTGCATACATGTACACTTCTCCAGTAACGCCGTGGACTGCGACAGGTATGTATTCAACTGTATCTGTGCACATCCTCCAATAAGGTGTTGGTGGTATGAGGGGCTCATGCAGAGCCCAGCCATCAACAGAGGCTAAACAGACAGACCTACAGAAACGCAGCCAGTCTGCATCCTGTCACACAGCCAGGCCTCACCCGCCTCCCTGGAGCAGCTGGAAGGGGCCTGGATGCTGACTGCAGTGACTCTCAGGGAGAAGGCCAGGCTGCGCCTCTCCATCAGGTGTGTTACACCCAGGAGGCTGCGACACGTGGAGGGCAAGATGCGTCACAGTCTCCAGGGCAGAGAGAAAGTCAAATATAGACATTCTGGCAGCCGGGCACATGGCCTCTACCACCAGAGCAGGCAAGCGAAAAAGTGATGAGTGATTAAGCCTTATGGACTCTGGCTCCTGTGAGAGGCACTCGTTCAGTCTATGTCTTAGAGAACTGCAGAATGCTTCTATCCAAAATATAAATCAAGCAAACAAGGAAAGCTACATATTCCACTCAGTGTTCCCATTCACTGACATTCAAGAGCTTGCCTCTGATTTTCACTGAAAAGAGTGTAAGTTTCCTTTCCTTCTTGAACTTTTATCCTGCTATACGGTTGCCAGGAAGGGCCTGGACACCACATAAGCTTTTAAGCTTCTTTTCAGGCCTTTTGCTCTGCACCAAAAAGTTACACCTGCCGAAGCCTCAGGCTACAAATTGCAGAAAAACAGTACAGATTCCACTGTGCAATCTCTATTTTTCCTAAGAGGACAACTGGGGGGTGGGGGGTGCGGAGAAGAGGAACATATAAAATGTTACACAAAAAGGGCAAATGATTCCTTGTATTATCTTTCTCAAGTCCACCTTAATGATCTGTTTCTTCTGAGCCTTCTGGTTTTGATCCCCAATTCTTCTATTACATCATAAACCAGACAGAAGCCTGGGTACAAGACATGATGCAATACCTTGTCATTTTGCAAGGTTCCCATTCCCCGTTAATCCTAAAAATATTAATCCGAGAACACTGGAATTGATAGGGGAAAATCCAGGTCCCAGTCCAAAAGTCTGCCACCCACTGGCACTGTACTCACAAATCAGGCAAAGTTTTAAGGATAAATTAGACGCCTGGAGACCTGATCCCACTCGACATTAACCCTCTACGATTCTGAGAATTTATCTCCATAAATGCAAATTTCCTTCAAGTTGTAACCCATGTTTTTCATCATTCAACAAATATTCCGTGAGCACCCACTCTGACACTGTTCCAGCAACTGGAAATACAAACATTAACAAAACAGACAAGAATTCTGCCACCTGAACATAATGTAGTCCTAGGCAACACACTCTGGAAAAGAATGATGGTGCAAAATACAAAGCTGCAAGGAAGAGATGACACTTCTTTCACCCCCTCTGGAAAAATAATTCGCTCCCTGAAGAAGCTAAAACAAACTCTGGGGTAGGGGATGAGGGGATGGACACATCCCGGAGACTGGGCTCCTTGCGGAGGGGTGACCTCAGTCCCAACAGAGCATCTTGCAAGAGGGCTTAGGGACACGGGGGCAGCTGACGTGGCAAGGAGGGCAGTCCGCATTCTCGGGTGGAAACAGCCTTGGTAGAGTTAATTAACTACCTATACCAAAGAAGGATCCCAGAGGCCAGCTGCTCTCCCAGGACGGCTGTGCTCACTACTTGGCAGAGAGGATTTTACATCAAAATCCCAGTTATGTAAGACAAGACAGTGAAGAGGAGGGCACTCGGCTTCACAAAGAGGCCAATTTCTCGGCGATGGGGAAAGTCCTTTCAGGAGAACGTACTGGGCTATTCCAAGAAAGGGCACATCTCCCAGAACTGCAATGCCCAGGAGAGAGGAGCTGTCCTCCCAGGAGGTGATGGAAACAGGGCTTAAGTGGAAGGATGGGACATTCAGGATGGGGCAGGGGGTGCTGCGGAGATCCTCCCTGCTGGAGTCTGTCTGATGAGCACGCCCCTGAGGAGGCTTGCTTGTGAGAACAGGTTCCTGGGACTCGCCTTGATTCATTCTGAATCCAAATCTCTGGAGTGGGATCAGGGAAACAGAGTTCCTAAGTGAGGGCTTATGAGTCTCGTGGTAAGAAAGATAACAGTACATGTATAAGCGGCACCTTCTGAATAATGTCCCAGGAGAAGGAAACCTCATGATGGTCTGTTTTGGAATTTGGGCTCGATGGATATGAATTCTGAAGAAGCAATCCCGGAGAGAGGTCACATGTACTGGACCCATGAGAGAGGGTTTTGATTTTTAATTTCTGCACACATACCATTGCGCTTATTTTAAAGATGATGACACACAGAGCTAGCATGCTCTGACCACCTACAAAGCCCCAGGTTTTATGCCAGGCATAGCTCGTAGCTTAAGCAATTTCCAATCTTTCTAGCAAAACAGCCAAATAGGCATATTTAAGATCTCAGAAGCAGCAGCTGAGGTGCAGGGTCACTCAGCTCCCAAGATGGAGTTAGTGTTAGCTGCTCAGTGTGTCTGACTCTTGTGTGACTCCATGGACTGTAGCCCGGCAGGCTCCTCTGTCTGTTCATAGGTTTAATCAGGCAAAAATACTAGAGTAGGTTGGCTGTCCCTTTTCCAGGGGATCTTCCTGACTCAAGGATTGAACCCAGGTCTCCTGCACTGCAGGTTGATTACTGTCTGAGCCACCAGGGATGGACAAGGAGGTTAAACCCAGCTTCAAGGGTGGACAGGCTACTTCCCTGGTACACTGTAATTTTAACTTTCTTCAGCTGTTTTCCCATTAAACTTTAGTTTTAGCTTTATTTCCTGTTTTATTTCCTAGTGACATCATTCTTTGTCATTATCCTTGAGTCTCTAGAGGCTGGACCTGTGTGTTTTTTCTCCTTGGGATCCCTACCTAACTTCACAGCTGGCACACAGGAGGTGGTCAGCAAATGACAGCTGAGTATGTGGAGACTGGAGTTACCAAGTCTCTATAAATCACATATAGAACTTTACAGGTCAAACAGGCAGAGTTCCCAAACTCTCTGGGGTTTGCTGAGTCCCCAGTCCCTTCATTCCTAGGAAAAAGGCGTACCAGACAGGTCACACCCAGGCCACCAGGTGAATAAAAGGCAGAGGCTCCAGTTCCATGAGGGACGGAGGGCGTGAGGCCTGGGACATCCTGCAGGAAACATCACCAGTCAGGCCAGGCCGCTGCTTCTGTGCGAGCCTCCCTGACCACATCAGGCCCGCCTGGCTGTCCACAGCCACAGGAACCACAGAAGGATCCGATTCTGTCTCAGTTCAGGACTTGCAGCCGCTGCCACGTGTCCCTGGTGGGCACCTCCCTCTTGGCAGGCATGTTCTTCCTGGCACAGATGCCCTGCCCTGGGCAGAAGGCTCACTTCCCATCACTGCCTCTTCACTCCAGCACCATGTAAACCAAGTATGGGTCCTTCTGGGTACCAGGAGCCTCACGATGTATGATCAATCTCTCCTTAAACCACTGCCTTTAGTCCCAAGCTCTGCCTACAGATCATACTGGAACACGAGCGGCTGGCATTTGGTAGGGCACTGAGTGCTGCCTTGGGCAGGATTCCACTTACAGATGGAAAGTGGAAAAAGGGAAGGCTTTATAGGTCCTGAACTCACTGCTCCCGGCTCCAAGTTCCCACGTGGCAGAGCCTAATTCAGTGCTTTCAGTTCAGTTCAGTCGCTCAGGCGTGTCCGACTCCTTGCAACCCCATGGACTGCAGCATGCCAGGCCTCCCTGTCCATCACCAACTCCTAGAGTTTACTCAAACTCATGTCCATTGAGTTGGTGATGCCATGCAACCAGCATCTTTCCCAGCATCGGGGTCTTTTCAAATGAGTCAGTTCTTCACATCAAGTAGCCAAAGTATTAAAATTTCAGCTTCAGCATCAGTCCTTCCAATGAACACCCAGGACTGATTTCCTTTAGGATGGACTGGTTTGATCTCCTTGCAGTCCAAGGGACTCTCAAGAGTCTTCTCCAACACCACAGTTCAAAAGCACCAATTCTTCAGCGCTCAGCTTTCTTTATGGTCCACCTCTTACATCCATACATGACTACTGGAAAAACCATAGCTTTGACTAGATGGACCTTTGTTGGAAAAGTAATGTCTCTGCTTTTTAATATGCTGTCTAGGTTGGTCATAGCTTTCCCTTCCAAGGAGTAAGCGTCTTCTAATTTCATGGCTACAGTCACCAGCTGCACTGATTTTGGAGCCCCCCAAAATAAATTCAGTGTTTTATTTAATAACTCTTCTCTGTCTCTAGGCTTCGCTGATAGTTCAGTTGGTAACAAATCCACCTGTAATGCAGGAGACCTGGGTTCAATCCCAGGGTTAGGAAGATCCCCTGGAGAAGAGAAAGGCTACCCACTTTAGTATTCTGGCCCAGAGAATTCCATGGACTGTATTGTCCATGGTGTCATAAAGAGTTGGACACAATTGAGTGACTTTCACTTTAACTTCACTTTCTCCATCTCTATTGTCTGAGCCACCAGGGAAGCTCAAAGTTATGGTTTTTCCAGTAGTCATGTACAGGTGTGAGAGCTGGACCATAAAGAAGGCTGCTGCTAAGTTGCTTCAGTCGTGTCCGACTCTGTGCAACCCCACAGATGGCAGCCCATCAGGCTCTCCTGTCCTGGGATTCTCCAAGCAAGAACACTGGAGTGGGTTGCCATTTCCTTCTCCAATGCATGAAAGTGAAAAGTGAAAGTGAAGTCACTGAGTCATGTCCAATTCTCAGCGAACCCATGGACTGCAGCCTACCAGGCTCCTCCGTCCATGGGATTTTCCAGGCAAGAGTACTGGAGTAGGGTGCCATTGCCTTCTCCGATAAAGAAGGCTGAGTGCCAAAGAATTGATGCTTTTGAACTGTGGTGTTAGAGAGGACTCTTGAGAGTCTCTTGGACTGCAAGGAGATCAAACCAGTCCATCCTAAAGGAAATCAACTCTGAATATTCCTTGGAAGGACTGATCTGAAGCTCCAATAACTCTGGACATCTGATGTGAAGAGCTGATTAATTGGAAAAGACACTGATTCTAGGAAAGATTGAGGGCAGGAGGAGAAGGGGGTGAAAGAGGATAAGATGACTGAATGGCATCACTGACTCAATGGACATGAGTTTCAGCAAACTCTGGGAGACAGCAAAGGACAGGGTAGCCTATTGTGTGCAGTCCATGGCACTGCAGGGAGTCAGACACAACTGAGTGATTGAACAACAACAATTCTCTGTCTGCTGTGACCAACACGCTGCACAGAGGTCAGCAGAGTGATTTTCAGAAAGAGTCGGGGAGGCACTCCAGGAGACTTACTGTAGCATCTCAGGTCACCCCTGTATGACACCCACGAGCTATCACCCACATCACAGGGTTAGACAGCCACGGCTCAGAGAGCTTAACACACACACACAACCTCACACAGCTATTAGCCAAGTCTTGATTTTTACTTCAGTTTGGCTAAAGAACCAACAGTCTCTTAGTTTTCCCCAAAGATTAAAAGCAAAAACAAAAGTTCCCCGATCTCAAGGAACCTAGAAATAAATAAGAAAGACATAGAGCTATTTGGCATGCCATGAAACAAAGTGTGATAAGTTTGGGAAAGTAAAAAGCTATAGGAGAAAACCCAAGAGGAAGCAGCGTATTTAAGAGGCAGGTGTCCTAGAAGGTGGTCACAGCGTCTGAGTCAGGACCGAAGGAAACAGTAGTGTGTCAGCATGGAGAAAACCGCCAGTGTTACCAGTGGGGTGGGTGAGCATGCACAGATCAAGAGAGAGGCTAGAATGGCACGTCTGTTCAACAGGCGCCCCGGGGACATGTGTGCAGGTACAGTGTGGGCAGAAGCCAGCAGGGAGAGTGAGGTCTCGCCAGGCGGGTCCCTGAATACTGCAGCAGCGGCAGCTGGACATTCATTCTGTATCAAACCAGGATCCGAAAGGGCCAGAGAGAAGCGCAGCAGCCACACAGCAGAGCCAGATGGGCGATCAGGGAGAAAATGCACAGAAAACGGCTTCTGGCACGAAGGCTCCAGACACTTCATCGGCGGAACGAGAAGGGAGGGGCTGTACTAACTGGACTTTGCCGCTGCACACCTGGAATCAACAGAACTCCCCATGTGGAAGATTCACATGGGAATGCAGGATCTTTCTGGGACCCACAGGTACCTTCAGAAATCCTTTGAACCAATATCTACAAAGTCCAACTATGGAGAAGGCACTTCAGCAGAACCTTTGAAATCAGTAAGACATGCTTCCTGCCCTTAAGATACGCATCATCTCAGGAGAAAGGGGAAAACTATGATACACGAAGTGGCACTTAGAAGGTGGCTTTTCTGGACGGTGTGTGTTATCTTTCCCCTCCATTATCTCAAAATGTAAAGGGGGAGAGACTTGTCGCTGGCTCCAGTTTCCCTGGCGTGTGACTTCTCTGTCATTTCTGGACGCATGCTGACCTCGGTTTCCCCCTTGGTACCTTTGATAACTAGATGGCAAAATGGGACATGCACAGGACTCCAAGTCATCATCATCATCACTGTTATTAATTTTTACAATAATTATGCAAGATGGGTGCATGCAAATGAATAATCTAATCTGCAAGGTGCTTGCTAACTCGCCCACGGTCACAGGGCAAGATAAACCAACAAGCAGAGCAACCGCCTCATGCCTGGCCATCCCCAGCATCTGGGGACATCAGAACGGTTCCTGAAGGGGAACATCCAAAACAAGATGACCTTTATGGACCTACATTACCAGCTCTAGTAACTGACAGTCTTTTTTAATTTTGGTCTTTTCTACTCAGCAGACTACTTCATGAAATACTGGGGTTTCTGAAATGGCCCCACTCTACATCTTTCCTCTACACTGCCCCTAGAAAAAAGCACCCCACCAAATACGATTGTGCACACTAAAACTACACCCTAATAACAAGACTTCTGGCCTAAAGAAAACCCAGAGAAGTAACCAAAGCAGAAAAGAGCTATGACAGGGCGACAAGACCATCAGAAGCCAGAGTCCAGAAGACATTCCTTGATTCAGAGAGACGAAGGCTGGATTTTGGAGACTCCTTCTGAGCCAGGGAACTGATTCTGTTTTTGAGGTTCAGGACTCCAGGGACTGTGGGTGATGTTTTGAGCACATCTCAGGAGGCTTGGCCATGTGCACACATGATTCCATCTCCAAAGAGAATGCGGCCACAGTGCGTGTGCAGGTGGATTTCAAACCTCTCTGCTCCTCAGGGCATTTCCGCTCAGTTGTCATCTTCCAAGTGGAGCAGGGCATGGCTAGACCACTCAGCTTCAGTATTGAGCAAGTATTCTTGCTCAGACACAACTGTTTAAAATGAGAAAAGGCCAAACTTCTAAAACGCACAATTTTCTGAAACCTCACATCTCAAAATATTGTCAAGAAAAAGCTAAACACAGAATTCCCATCATATTAAGAAATTCCACTCCTAAGTATGTACCCAGAGGAACTGAGAGCAGAGACTCAAACAGCTATGTGCATGCCCGTGTTCCTCACAGCACATTCACAGCAGCCAAAAGGCGGAGGTCAACCAGGGGTAGGCTGACAGCTGAAATGGTAAACACATATAGTCTACAGACAACAAAATATGACTCAGTGAGAAGAAAGAAATTCTCAGACATGCTACAACCAAGATGAACCCTGAAAACATGATACCAAGCAAAACAAGCCAGACACCAAAGGACAAGTGAGTCCACTCCCATGAAGTACCCAGAAAAGGCAAACAGAGTAACACAGGAGTTTCCAGGAGCTGAGGGGATTCTCCCGTAACGGGGACAGAGTTTCTATTCGGGATGATACAGAATTTTTCCAATAGACAGTGGTGAAAATTGCACAACACTATGCACGTAATGAAAGCCATTAAAACGTACACTTAGAAAGGGTTAAGACGGTAAACGTTATGCTGTGGATAGTTTACCCTAATAAAAACATATTTTGAAAATACTATCCAGACAGTAATTCCAGCTATTGCAAGGAAGTGCATCCCTTCTGCAGCCTGCTGCCGGGAAACATCCGAAGCATGTTTAGCAACCCTCACATAAAAATAAGCTGCTTATGTTAGGGATGAGCTAACAGAAACCAGGGCGAAAATCCTCTTTACCAGAGGGAAGGAACAGGGCAAGGAAAGTCACAGCAAATCTTTTACTCTAAACATCAAGTCCCTTGCAAAGGACCAGATCAGACACATCACAGCCACCTGAGGCCCACAGTCAGAGCATCTGGATGCTTGAGGATTACAGAAGCGCCAGAGAATAGCGCTCCGTCTCTGTCAAGTGCTGTCCTTTGACCCGGGGCGTCTTGTTAGAAAGAACTTCCAGAGCGGAGGCACTAAGGGAAGGAGGGAAGGCTAAGGGACGCAGGAGGCGGTTCCCCACAGGGCAGGCTGCAGAACCACCCGATCTGGGGGGCCCCCACTTCTGTGCTGCACTGCATGATGGCTGCAAACCCAAGCCCTGCCCCCTACACACACACAGACACAGCACACAGACGCAGACACACAGGGCTGCTGCGGAGCCAGATGAATGCTGAGCGTGTGGCATTCGGACGCACTTGAGACAGAGAGGAAGAAAGAAAGCGTTGGTCGCTAAGTCATGTCCTGCCCTTTGAGACCCCATGGACTGTAGTCTGCCAGGCTCCTCTGTCCATGGGATTCTCCAGGCAAGAACAATGGAGTGGGTTGCCATTTACTTCTCCAGGAGATCTTCCCAACCCAGGGATTGAACCCAGGTCTCCTACACTGCAGGCAGATTCTTTACCTTCTAAGCCACCAGGGAAGCCCTGCTCTACTCCACATCACAGACCTGGAGAACAGGTTCCCTCCAGCCCTGCCAAGCCAGCCTCCAGGCTTCCATATGAAATGAGAATCCAGCATCAGATACACAGCATGATGGCCTTTTCTGCACACTGCTGCTCTTGCTTTTTGCCAGTTTTTCTATTTGGCTGTTTCTCTCACACATAGGACTTTTCTTTCTTTCTTTCTCGTTTTTACATTAACCATGTGGTCCACTGAAAAGCAAACGGCAAACTACTCCAGTATTCTTGCTGTGAGAACTCTGTGAAAAGTATGAAAGGCAAAAAGGTAAGACACTGAAAGTTGAGCCCCCAGGTTGGAAGGCGTCCACTATGCTACTAGGGAATCATGGAGGGCAATTACTATTAGCTCCAGAAAGAATGAAGTGACTGGGCCAAAGCAGAAACAAGGCTCAGCTGTGGATATGCCTGGTGGTGAAAGTAAAGTCCAGTGCTGTGGAGAACAGTATTGCATAGGAACCTGGAATGTCAGGCCCAGGAATCAGGTAAATTGGACGTGGTCAAGCAGGAGATGGCAAAGAGTGAACATTGGCATGAACTAAAATGGAAGGGAATGGGTGAATTTAATTCAGATGACCATCATATCTACTTCTGTGGGCAAGACTCACTTAGAAGAAATGGAGCATCCCACATAGTCGACAAGAGTCCAAGTGCAATACTTGGGTACCATCTCAAAACAACAGAATGAGCTCAGTTCCATTTCCAAAGCAAACCATTCAACATCACAGTAATTCAAGTCTATGCCCCAACCGCAATGACAAAGATGCTGAAGTTGAACGATTCTATGAAGACATACAAGATCTTCTAGAGCTAACACCAAAATCAGATGTCCTTTTCATTATAGGACATCTTAGTTCTCAGAAAACTAAGATCGTGGCATCCAGTCCCATCACTTCATGGGAAATAGATGGGGAAACAGTAGAAACAGTGGCTGACTTTATTTTTTTGGGCTCCAAAATCACTGCAGATGGTGACTGCAGCCATGAAATTAAAAGATGTTTACTCCTTGGAAGGAAGGCTATGACCAACCTAGACAGCATATTAAAAAGCAGAGATATTACTTTGCCAACAAAGGTCCGTCTAGTCAGGCCATGGTTTTTCCAGTGGTCATGTGTGGATGTGAGAGTTGGGCTATAAAGAAAGCTGAGCACTGAAGAACTGATGCTTTTGAACTGTGGTGTTGGAGAAGACTCTTCAGCGTCCCTTGGACTTCAAGGAGATCCAACCAGTCCATCCTAAAGGAGATCAGTCTTGGGTGTTCATTGGAAGGACTGATGTTGAAGCTGAAGCTCTAATACTTTGGCCACCTGATGTGAAGAACTGACTCATTTGAAAAGACCCTGATGCTGGGAAAGATTGAGGGCGGGACGAGAAGGGGACAACAAAGGATAAGATGGTTGGATGGCATCAGCGACTCGATGGAAATGAGTTTGGGTGAACTCCAGGAAGTGGTGATGGACAGGGAGGCCTGGCGTGCTGCAGTCCATGGGGTCGCAAAGAGTCGGACATGAATGAGCGACTGAACTGACTGAACTTTATCACAGGGGACTGGAATACAAAAGTAGGAAGTCAAAAGATACCTAGAGAACAGGCAAGTTTGGCCTTGGAGTACAAAATGAAGCAGAGCAAAGGTTAACAGAGTTTTGCCAAGAGACCACACTGGTCATAGCAAACACCCTCTTCCAACAACACAAGAGAAGACTCTTCATGTGAACATCACCAAATGGTCAATCCTGAAATCAGATTGATTATATTTTTTGCACCCAAAGAAGGAGAAGCTCTATACAGCCAGCAAAAACAAGATCGAAAGCTGACTGTGGCTCAGATCATCAGCTCATTGCAGAATTCAGGCTGAAATTGAAAAAAGTAGGGAAAACCACTAGGCCATTCAGGTATGACTTAAATCAAATCCCTTATGATTATACAGTAGAAGTGACAAATAGATTTAAGGGATTAAATCTGGTAGACAGAGTGCCTGAAGAACTATGGACAGAGGTTTGTAATACTGTATAGAAGGCAGTGACCAAAACCATTCCAAAGAAAAAGAAATTCAAGAAGGCAAGTGGTTGTCTGAGAAGGTTTTATAAATGACTGAGAAAAGAAGAGAAAAGGCAAGGGAGAAATGGAAAAACATTGCTAACTGAATTCAGAGTTCCAAAGAATAGCAAGGAGAGATAAGAAAGCCTTCTTCAGTGAACAATGCAAAGAAATAAAAGGAAAACAATGCAGTGGGAAAGACTAGAAATCTCTTCAAGAAAATTGGAGACATCAAGGGAAAATTTCATGCCAGGACGGGCACGGTAAAGGACAGACATGGTATGGACCTAACAGAAGCAGAAGAGAATAAGAAGAGCTGGAAAGAATATACAGAAGAACTGTACAAAGCATTAATAACTCAGACAACCAAGACAGTGTAAGAACTTACCTAGAGCCAGACATCCTGGAGTGTGAAGTGGGCCTTAAGAAGCATTACTGTGATGAAGCTAGTGGAAGTGATGGAATTCCAGCTGAGCTATTTCAAATCTTAAAAGATGATGCTGTTAAAGAGCTGCACTCAATATGCCAGCAAATTTAGAAAACTCAGCAGTGGCCACAGGACTGAAAAAGGTCAGTTTTCATTCAAATCCCAAAGAAGAACAACGCTAGAGAATGTTTCAACTAATGTACAATTGTACTCATTTCATATCCAAGCGAGGTTATGTTCAAAATCCTTCAAAATTAGTCTTCAATAGTAAGTGAACTGAGAACTTCCAGATGTACAGCTGGATTTAGAAAAGGCAGAGAAACCAGAGATCAAACTGCCAACAATCATTGGATCATGGAGAAATCAAGAGAGTTCCAAGCAAACATCTACTTCTTCTCCACTGACTGTGGAAAATTCTGAAAGAGATGGGAATACCAGAGTGCTTTACCTGCCTCCTGAGAAGCCTGTATGCAGGTCCAGAAGCAACAGAGAACCAGACATGGAACAACTAACTGGTTCAACATTGGACAATGAGTAAGAGAAGTCTATGTATTGTCACCCTGCTTATTTAATGTTTACGCAGCATACATCACACACTATGCAGGGCTGGATGAATCACAGGCTGGAATCAAGTTTGCCAGGAGAAACATAAACAACCTCAGATATGAAGATGATACCACTTAATGGCAGAAAGCGAAGAGGGATTAAAGAGCCTCTTGATAAGGGTAAAAGAGGAAAGTGAAAAAGCTGGCTTGAAACTAAACATTAAAAAAACTAAGATCGTGGCCTCTTGGTCCCATCCCTTCCTGGCAAACAGAAGGGGAAAAAGTGGAAGCAGTGACAGATTTTATTTTCTTGGGCTCCAAAATCACTGTGGATGGTAACTGTAGCCATGAAATTAAAAGATGCTTGCTCTTTGATAGAAAGCTATGAAGAATCTAGACAGCATATTAACAAGCAGAGACATTACTTTGCCGACAAAGGTCTGTATACTCAAACCCATGGCTTTTCCAGTAGTCGTGTACAGAAGTGAGGGTTGGACCATAAAGGAGACTGAACACCAAGACGTGATGCTTTCAAACTGTGGTGCTGGAAAAGACTCTTAAGAGTCCCTTGGACAGCAAGGAGGTCAAATCAGTCAATCCTAAAGGAAATCAACCCTGAATATTCACTGGAAGGACTGATGCTAAAGTTCTAATACTTTGGCCACCTGATGCAAAGAGTCTACTCACTGGATAAGACCTTGATTTGGGGAAAGATTGAGAGCAGGAGGAGAAGAGGGCAGCAGACGATGAGATGGCTAGATGGCATCACCGACTCAGTGCACGTGAGTCTGAGCAAACCCCAGGAGACAGTGAAGGACAGGGGCGCCTGGCATGCTGCAGTCCAAGGGGTCACAAAGAGGTGACCGCAACACAGCGACTAAACAGCAACAGTCTTATTTAGAAACTTCCTTCTCAGCCTGAAGGCTTAAAGATGCTCACTTCTTGTTAGTTCCTCCTATTAGAAAAGATGTACAAGTATTGTTTTTACTTTTAAAGAGTAACTGACCGGAAACTGATGATTGTGGATCACGGATGGAAGGGACCCAGGCGGTCCCCCAACTCCTGTCCTCACTCAACTCTGGAGGAGTCTCAGGCCCCCTATCCTCAGGATCGGCCACAATTCCTCTGTGGGGTGTTGCTTCTGTAACTGCGTGGGTCTCTTTAGGGGATGTCTGTCTGTTCACTCTGGACACGGCAACAGGCTTTGCTAACGGCAGCGCCTCACAGGCAGCCTTGCTACCCGACGGTGCGAATCACCCTCTGCTGGCTCCGTGTGCTTCGCTCAACTTCTAATCTGTCTCTGCTGTTACTGGCTTTCACTCGTCCATATTAGAGGAAAGAACCATCTGTCAAGTAACACCAAAACGATTCGAAACTTGGTTTCAACTGCACTAAATTTAAACTTGGGAAGATGTAACACTCTCATGATTTGTCTTATGATTTGTGAATATATGATTCAGTTCAGTTCAGTTCAGTCGCTCAGTCCTGTCCGACTCTCTCCAACCCCATGAATCGCAGCACGCCAGGCCTCCCTGTTCATCACCAACTCCCGGAGTTCACCCAGACTCATGTTCATCGAGTCCGTGATGCCATCCAGCCATCTCATCCTCGGTCGTCCCCTTCTCCTCCTGCCCCCAATCCCTCCCAGCATCAATGTCTTTTCCAATGAGACAACTCTTCGCGTGAGGCGGCCAAAGTACTGGCGTTTCAGCTTTAGCATCATTCCTTCCAAAGAAATCCCAGGGCTGATCTCCTTCAGAATGGACTGGTTGGATCTCCTTGCAGTCCAAGGGACTCTCAAGAGTCTTCTGCAACAGCACAGTTCAAAAGCATTAATTCTTCGGTGCTCAGCTTTCTTCAAGTCCAACTCTCACATCCATACATGACCACTGGAAAAACCATAGCCTTGACTAGATGGATCTTTTTGGTAAAGTAATGTCTCTGCTTTCCAATATACTATCTAGGTTGGTCATAACTTTTCTTCCAAGGAGTAAGTGTCTTTTAATTTCATGGCTGCACTCACCATCTGCAGTGATTTTGGAGCCCAAAAAAATAAAGTCTGACACTGTTTCCACTGTTTCTCCATCTATTTCCCATGGAGTAATGGGACCGGATGCCATGATCTTTCTTCATCCAACTTTTTCAGTCTCCTCTTTTACTTTCATCAAGAGGCTTTTTAGTTCCTCTTCACTTTCTGCCATAAGGGTGGTGTCATCTGCATATCTGAGGTTATTGATATTTCTCTCGGCAATCTTGATTCCAGCTTGTGT
>SJYF01000050.1:550290-561004 GCA_006410515.1 Procapra przewalskii
CTTGAACATCAGGAAGTTCACGGTTCACGTATTGTACAGGTCTTTTTTATGTCCTTTAACAATGTCAAGTAATCTAGTTGACTTCATTTCTAGATGCCTTAAAACCTCATAATCACGTGAAGTGGGATTTCTATTTGCATTCGTTGGTTTAGCCATTCGGTTGCGTCTGACTCTTGTGACCTCGTGGACCATAGCCCTCCAGGCTCCTCTCTCCATGGGATTAAACCAGGCAAGAATATTGGAGTGGGTTGCCATTTCCTTCTCCAGGCAATCTTCCCCACCCAGGGATCAAATCCAGGTCTCCTCCTGAGCCACCAGGGAAGCTGCTGCACAAGGTATTATTAAGTTTTATCTGTTTATCTCACTTATCTACCAGCTTGAAGAGCTCTTTTGGTTTAAATGGGTGTTCTACATGGATAATGGTGTCATTTGCAGAAAGACGCTGATTTCCTTTCTTCCTCTCGGTGTTTTTATTTCTCGTTTTGCGTTTGTTTATGACACTGGCAACGACCTCTTCTGACAGCAGTCCTTCCTATTATTCCTGATTTTCAGGGACATACTCTAATATTTCTCCATCATGGATGCTGCTTCTATACATCTTCAGCAGACTTTAAACAGCTTGCGGAGGTTTTTGAATTTCCTGAGTGGTCCACTAGTTAAGACTCTGCTCTTCCAGTGCAGGGGGGCCCAGGTTTGATCCCTGGTCAGGGAAGTAAATTCTACATGCTACAACTGAAAGATCCCACATGCCTCAACTAAGACCCAGGAAGGCCAAATAAATCAGTCCAGTTCAGTTGCTCAGTCACGTCCGACTCTTGGTGATCCCATCGACTGCAACACACCAGGCTTCCCTGTCCATCACCGACTCTTGGAGCTCGCTCAGACTCATGTCCATCGAGTCGGAGATGCCATCCAACCATCTCACCCTCTGTCGTCCCCTTCTCCTCCTGCCTTCAATCTTTCCCAGCATCAGGGTCTTTTCCAGTGAGTCAGTTCTTTGTATCAGGTGGCCAAAGCACTGGAGTTTCAGCTTTGGCATCAGTCCTTCCAATGATAGTCAGGACTGATTTCCTTTAGGATTGACTGGTTTCCCAGGGCAAACAAATAATTTTTTCCCAGGTCAAATAAATAAAGAGATATTTTTAAAGAAACAGGTCACAGAAGTTTCTTTCAGTACAGACAGCCCAACTTAATGTGCTTGCAACTTAGCGGTTCTCGACTTCACTGTGGCGAGGAAGTGATGGGCGTTCAGTGGAACCGTTGCTGCCAGTTCTGGGCTTTGGCCTTTCGCAGGCTAGTGGCCCGCTGTCTAGCCCTCGCTTGTGATGCAGAGCAGTGAGCCTCAGCACCCAGGCAGCCCCTACAGCTACAAGGGGAAACCATCGATACACTTACAACCACCTGGACTGAGACAACGGTTCTGCCACTCACTTCTAAGCATTCAACAAATTAGATGAGATAGTTAACACTTCATTATGAAATTGGTTTGTGTTAGACTTTGTCCAACTGTAATGTAACTCTTCTGAAAACCTTTAAGGTGGATGAGCCTAAGCTCTGGTGAGTTAGGTATATTAAAGGCATTTCTGACAATGATGTTGTCAACTTGCAATCAGTTTACAGGGATATGTAAGTCAAGGAAGATCTGTCCTGGTTTATATATAACAATAGTAAGTGCGTGGTTGTTATTGTCTGTTTCTCGTTATATGAGTGGTGAACTTTGTTAATCTTTTTGCTTCCAGTACGATGATCATTTTCTTTTCATCTTCTTGAATGTTAAATGTGCTCAGTCTAATAATGGAAAGCATCCTTACATTATTATGATAAACCCCATCTGGTCATAACATTTGTCTCTGTTTTATTTAAGATAAACTGCTAAACTCAATTCATCAGTGGTATGCAGACTTTCTGGTTGTTTGCTAATATGTGAAATAGGTCTGTATTTGAATTTCTTAGACTGTCTCTTGCAAAATTACAGAACATTATAAAATGGGCAGAAACGCATGTGCCCTCTCTTTTCAGCCACTGGCATAAATAGAGACAGGATATTTTCTTTGAAGGCTTCGTGACACTCATCGCCAGAACTCCCTGGCCATTTCTGAGGAGGTGGCAGTTCCGACAGACTCCCTCTGCCAGGGTTCTTTCTTTAATAAAATGTTGTATTTCTCCAAGAGTCAACGATGCCTCTTCTTTTTCAGCTCTCTTCACTATTTCCTCAGGATTCTCCACCTAAAATGTTTGAGTGCTGTCTACTCACAGAGCTGTATTTTCCGTCAGGTCAACAATGTTTAATTCACATGGCACAAAAGAAAATGCTTGGTTTACAAAGGTAATCTCTAAGCTATTTCTTCTTTCATATGCAACCAGTTTTGTTGTCTTTAGACTTTTCCCTAGAGTAGTTTCAGGTTTACAACAAAATTGAGAGGGAGATACAGGGATTTCCCATTTATCTCTGACCTCCATACATGCATAGCCAGCCTTCCAAGACCCCCATCTCTCACCAGAACGGTACCTTCTTTACCAAGGATAAACCAACACTGATACATCATAATCTCACAAAGTCTAGTGCAGATCTTAGGGTTCACTCTTGGTGAATTTTGGTGCGCTCTATGGCTTTGTATAAATGTGTCCATTGTGATGTGCTGTGCCAGTCACTCAGGCGTCTCTGAGTCTTGGCAACTCCACGGACTGCAGCCCACCAGGTTCCTCTGTCCATGGACTTCTCCAGGCAAGAACAGTGGAATGGGTTGCCATGGTCTCCTCCAGGGGATCTTCCCAAGACAGTGATCAAACCCAGGTTTCCCGCGACAGGCAGATTCTTTACTGTCTGAGCCCCAGGGAAGCCCAAGAATAGTGGGCTGGGTAGCCTATCTCTTCTCCAGGGATCTTCCTGCTCCGGAATTGAACCAGGGTTTCTTGCACTGTATACAGATTCTTTATCAGCTGAGCTACCAGGAAAGTGATGATGTTCAGCATTATATCACAAAGACTATTTTCACTGCCCTAAAAATCCTCTCTGTTCTGCCTATTCATCTTTCCCCATAGCTGCCTTTGGCTATCACTGATTTTTTTTTTTCTTTTCTTTTAAACCAGCTCCATAGTTTTACCTTTACCAGAGTATCATATAGTTGGATTTGCACTGCATGTAGCCTTTTTCAGACTGCTTCTCTTACTTAGTAATATGCAGTTAAGATTTTCTGCATCTTTTCATGGCTACGTAGCTCATTTATCTTCAGCCCTGAATAATATTGCATTGTCTGGGTGTCCCATGTTTTATTTTTCCATTCACCCAAGGACATCTTGGTTGCTTCCAAGTTCTGGCAATTATGAATAAAGCTGCTATAAATATCTGTGTGCAAATTTTCATGTGGATAAAAATTTTCAACTCCTTTGAACAAATACCAGGGAACAGGGCTGGCTCTCTCATATGATAGGAAGATGGTTCATTTGTAAGAAACTTTCAAACCATCCTCCAAAGTGGCTGCACCATTCTGCATCCCCACCAGCAAAGATAATAGTTCCCGTTGCTCTATATTCTCTCCAGCATTTGGTATTGCAATTTTGTTTGTATATCTTTGCAATATAGTAATTATCCATTTCCTGCATAATTTCACTTTTACTGGCATAAAGTCATTCATGGTTCTCTTATTTTACTTTTTTAATCTCTGACCTGCTCTTCATATTATTCTCCTGTATGTCCTTCTTCCCCGTGAGGATTTGTGATATTGTTAGATTTTAGGAAACACTGGCTTTGGTTCTGTTCCTGTCTATTGATATTTTCTTCATCATTTCAGTAGTTTCTGATCTTAATTTTTGTAGTGACTTCGTTCTACATTTCTTACTCACCTTTCATTCCTCTAATGTCAAGTTTTCCTCCTTTCAAAGATTAGAAATTTAGTTTTAAACACCATTTTGGCAGCACTATATAACTTTTCAATCTATAATAGATGTCCTTTTCATTCAGTTCTAAGCAACTGGTAGTTTTCAGTGATTTGCCCTTTATCCACATGTTGTAAAGTTATGTGTACACAAATATGCTTAAATATTTTGTTTTGAAGTTTTTCTCTCGACTTCAGATTTAATCATGCTGGGTCAAAAACACCATGGCATGCATGAAATGGACTGCTTAAAATTTAGTTCAGCTTCCCATGTATGGTCAACTTTTCACAGCTATACAGATTTTAGAGAAGAATCAGTCTGTCTCTTTGGTGCAGGGTTCTGCATATTTCTGCTAACTCGAACCTGTCAATACTGTTAGAAGTATTCTTGGAATTACACCTCATATTTCGTACCTTGTTTGACATCCTTTTTAGTTCATATCTTGTTTTTATTCCTTTTTTGCTTGATGTTGCTTGTTTTTTAAATAAAATATAGATTCCCTTACATTTTTTTCCTGCTAGGTCAGAAATTAGATTTTATACAGATTCTTGTGTGTGTGTGAAGTCGCTCAGTGGTGTCTGACTCTTTGTGACCCCGTAGACTATAGCCCGCCAGGCTCCTCTGTCCATGGGATTCTCCAGGCAAGAGTACTGGAGTGGGCTGCCATTTCCTTCTCCAAGGGATCTTCCCAACCCAGGGATCGAACCCGGGTCTCCTGCATTGCAGGCAGATGCTTTATCCTCTGAGCCACCAGGGAAGCCTACACATATTCCTAATTACAGTCAATACTTTAGTTGCATCTAATACTGAGAAACCTAGACAATGTATTAAAAAGCAGAGACATCACTTTGTCAACCACGGTCCGTACAGTTAAAGCTATGGTTTTTTAGTAGACATGTACAGATGTTCGAGTTGAACCATAAAGAAGGCTGAGCGCTAAAGAATTGATGCTTTCAAATTGTGGTGCTAGAGAAGACTCATGAGAGTCCCTTGGACAGCAAGGAGGTCAAGCCAGTCAATCCTAAAGGAAATCAATGCTGAAGGGACCAATGCTGAAGCTGAAACCCCAGTACTTTGGCCACCTCATGCGAAGAGTTGACTCACTGGAAAAGACTCTGATGCTGGGAGGGATTGCGGGCAGGAGGAGAAGGGGACAACAGAGGGTGAGATGGCTGGATGGCATCACCGACTCGATGGACATGAGATTGAGGAGACAGTGAAGGACAGAGGAGCCTGGCCTGCTGCACTCCATGGAGTCACAAAGACTTAGCGACTGAACAACATCAACAATATTTTGAAACACGTAACTCTTTTTTTTCTCATGTAGTCTTGATTACTTTACATTCCTCTTATCCGAACTAAAGTCTTCTTATGATTTGACCACACATTTAAACAATTCCACTGGCTAAATACCCAAAGCTTTAGTTTTGCCTTATTCGAACAATCCTCATGGAATCCAACTCAAGACACAGAACCCCTGTCTCAGTTTGTTATTGTTCCCATGCTTCGGGCCTTCCTCCCCACTCATACTTCTTCTCCTGGAAGTACAGCTTTTATTCACTGTTTTAGTGAGGATTACCAGTAGCAAACTGCCTCAGTCTTCATCTGAAAGCTTTGTTTTGCTTTCACGAGATGGTGGTATGAAATTTTAGATGAACAGATCTTTTTCCCTCAACAGCCTGACAAACTCCAGTATTTTTCTCTGGCTCCTACAGGGCCCGTATCACCCATCCGTCCATCAGCCACTCCTGGGCTGGGAAGTCTGTTGTTTCCCTTCAGAATTTCTCTTTGTCTTCCATTTTTTGGAATAATGCAAAACGCTCTTGGATGCGGCTGAATCTCCATTTTTCCTCTTAGCCTTCTGAGTGCAGCTGGGATTCTGTCTTCTCAGTTCTGGCCCATTCTCCACCAGCATCTCTTCAAATCTCACCCCTGCTCCTTCCACTCTCCCGTCCCCACGGGTGTCAGTGACTGTGTCCAGTGCTGGAGGGGGTGACTCCAGCTCATCCATTCTCTTTAGACCAAACCCAGCTTTTGGGAAATGGCAATGGCTACTCACCTCATTTCCCAAACTTCGCAGGGCTCCCTCTCACACCCCCGTCTTCTTGCTTCACTTCTTCCCATCATATTTCATAGTTTCTTGCCCTCCTTGGTGGATGTTAATCTTGCATTCAACTCCAGGGCATTACACACACACTTATCTGCATGAGTAAAGTGGCAATCTCACCATCCCAGGAGCTGCAGTGCCTACTAGCAAACAGCTGCCCATGCTGGGAATGCTGGTTTGCAGGGGCATTTAGGCTGCACTGGGCTTGTGTGTTCCCTGCCCATCCTCCCACGTGCTTAAGGCTTGGGGTGCTCAGGGGTGCTCCTCAGGGGAGTCTGGGGCGCTGTGGGTCTCTGCCCAGGAACAATTTTCCAGGGTCTTTCAGGAGCAGGTTGGGGGGTACCCTGCCCTAACTCCCAGCGAGCTGTATGAGTTTGGTCCCTACTGTTCCCTGGGGCCTGAACTGCCCATCATCAGTGGTGCCTTTGGAGCTGCAGCCCGCTGGGCACGGCATCAGCATCACTCACTGCCCTGCAGACAGCTCCATCTCGTGTGAGCCAGGCGGAGTCCCCTTGGCTTTCCTGTTTTGTGGGTTATGTCTGCAGACTGACTGAGGATGGGAGGGGAAGGTGGTTAATGTCACAACGGGCCTGACCTCTCTGGGAAGCTGAGTTCACCATGGAGTCCCGTCTGCTCGCTTCCCCATGCCTGGCTGCAGTCACCAAGTCAGGGAAGATTCCAGCTCACTCACTCACTGTTAGCAGTGAAATGGAATCTTCCTTAAGTTTCAAAGCCAACATGATCAAATTGGTACTCCTACCCTTGCATCACGTAGTGCAAAGGTCTTCCGAAAGGGGACTCTACAATTACGCTTGACACAGGAATCCTGACTGCTTTCACAAATCTTCTAATACTTGAGAAAACACCCTTTTGACTTCCTGGTCACCTCCCAGACTTTACTATTCCTAAATTTCATTCTCTTTCTCCTTAGGTAATTAAGAAAACCTAAGTATTCTAACCTCTACCAGCTCTAAACCCTACAGTTTCTGTTCCTTAAAGTCTCCACCAGGGACTTCCCTGGTGGTCCAGTGGTTAAGGATCTCCCTGGCGATGCAGGGGACACACTGCATCAGGCTGAATTCCTGGTCCTGGCAGAGACCGCCTGCCGTGGGGCAACTGAGCTGGTGCGCCTTAGCTACTGGATCCCACGGTCCAGGGCCCGGGAGCCACAACGACAGACGCCTGCACGCCTAGAGCCCGTGGGCTGCAACAAGAACAGCCACCCCGACAAGAAGCCCCCACACTGGGACGAGAGAGGAGTCCCCATTCACCGCAACCAGAGAAAAGTGCACATGCGGCAAAGCAGATCCAGCACAGCCACAAAACAAAGCGCTCTGACCGACCAAAGCGCCCACTGTGTGCTTTTCCTGTCCCATCTCACGATCAGACCAATTCTCTTCCTAAACCCTGGACTACATCAAAGCTTGGGCTTATGAGACCTAATTTACTAAGTCTTTGTATCTCTTTAAGACATTCCCTCCTCCCCCATGGTGAGACCATCAGAAATTCACCAGAAGGAAGAGAAGGCATCTCTACCTGGCTAGGGAAACAGCCGCCAAGTACATACAAGCAAGACAATCAGAGTGGCCAAAAAATTCAGTGGAGGAAAAAAAATTCATTCAGTCTTAACTAAAGGACACATTTTTCATCTTCACTGAGAACCAGAGTGAACAATGAATTCAATAACTGAATGAATTTTTTGGCCATCACAATAGTTTCACTGCCAATAAAAATGCTCAAAACTAAGATCTCCCCATGGAGGAGCCCTGAATATGTCTTTAAGCTTATGCTTAAATTGAATCCTGGGAAAACTCACATGAAATAGATTTTGAAGTTTCAATCACGGGAGTCGGCTCATTGAAAGAAAACTCTGAAGATATAACCAAGTACCTCTCTTTTACAGAATGTGTTTTCCTTAAAGGGGTAAAGTGGAGCTGAGGCCAGCATCTTCTTAAGTCAGTGCCAGGAATGGATTCTTAAGACTGAGATGCTGGGCACTGCTGCCCAATATAACGGGAATCACAGCCTGAGTCAGGGGAGCGTCGGCTCCATCCTTACCTTGGTGACCTGCCAGCCGGTCCGGCTGCGCTGGGAAGCCGGGTCCTGCCAGCTCCCCAGGACGCTGAGGAGGTGTCTGCTCCACCTTATCCTGCAGAGATGGGTATGGAAAGGCTCTGGTCAGAAGCAGCACTTTGCACCTGCCACACCCACCACCCTCGCTTCACACTTGTCACACTCACCACCCCCAGTACTGCTTTTCTTCCCCCAGCTCTTTCTTCCTTCCAATTTTTACTTTTTTTCACTTTAAATGACAGCTGTTTAAAACACTGTAAAAGGAAAATTAACCACAAAAACGGACAGCCTGCTTGGCAAGGGAGTTGGAAGAAAAGTTACTCTTGTTTTCTGGCTTAAATTGCTTTCCCTGAATAGCAATTCAAAAAGAATTGCCATGAATACAGAGAATTAGCATTCCATGAAGCACAGGCTTTTCTGTAACAATTACCGGTGATCACACCCTGGGCGGTCTGTCACCTGGAATGCAAACACCCAGTGACCATTTCATAATCAGACCCTCCACAAAGCATCAGCAGTCAAAGGCATTAAAAAATTTTTTTTCTAATATAATAGATCTATTCAGACTAAAACTTTTTCTTACACCAGCTTTAATAAGTTCTATTTTTATAGGAGTTTGCCTATTTTCATCTAAATTTTCAAATTTACTGTCATAACATCCTCTGATTAATTTTGCTGTTATTGGTTATTGGTGGGATTTTTCTTGATTCATTTCACTGATCAGTGAGATAAATATCTTATTGATATTTTCAGAGGATAACTTTCTAGCATTTTGGATCCTCTCTACTGTCTTTGGTTTGTATTCAGTATTTTTTCTTTTTTTAAAAAATTTTATCAGAGTCTAGTTGATTTACAGTGCTATGTTATTTGGGGTGCACAGCAAAGTGATGCAGTTATACAGATCTTCATTCCTTTTCAGATTCTTTTCCCTTATAGGTCATCACAGAATACTGAGTAGGGTTCCCTGAGCCACACAGCAGGTGCTGGTTGGCTGTTTATTTTAAGCATAATATTCAGTGGCACTTTTTAGACCTCAGGTAAGGATAAAAAATTTCAGTAAAAGTTAAAACAGCAATTTAAAACCAAGCCCACAACTCCAGAAAAACCTCTTCCTGGGATTATAATCAATCCAATGAAAGACACAATACGATGTGGAAAATGGGCCTGTAAACTCTTTACATGCCAAGAGGAAAACATTAGCAGTGATTAACCTGGGGTGAAGAGATAGCAAATTTCTCTGGCAGATTAAAGAAACTTTGGGAATTATTATAATGCACGTTTTATCTCTGTAATTAGGTTTTAGAACTGTGTCAGAAAGTATAAGATCTTCATGGAAAAATCTATTAAGAAAAATTAACATGAACACAAGCAGGCACCTTCAGCAACCTCACCCTTCCTGGCACTGCAAAGCTCTGCCGGTGGAAGGTCCCCCGTCAGCATCCTGCGCCGCTTCCTCTGCCCACTGGCCACAGAAGGCACAGCCCCCCAGCAGTACCCCATGACTAGAGGCAGCCCTGGGGCGGGAGCCCAGGCAGCCGGGCTTCAGAGCACACACGCCTTCCCTCCCACGCTGCCCAAGAAACTCCAAACAAGCGCATCGTTCTGACAGATGCTTCAGGGCCTGGATGCCCCCAGTCAGTGGCTTCTGCACCCAGAGCCTTTGTCTGCCTGAGTGAGAGGGGACGGTGGTGACTCCACTCTCTGTCCACACTCTGCTGGGGGCCACCATGGGGGGCACTGCTCAGAGAGTCCAGGAGGGACAGGAGATGCTTGCTCCCTGGGAAGGCACAGCGGCCTTCACACCTCCCTCCAGAAAACCTGGGAAGACCAGAAAAAGACCTCTGAAGAAGGGAGACTTTCACTTGCTTCTCTCTCTTTGTTCTCTCCCTTCAAAAGGAATGGCTAGCTCTCTTTTGGTTTTTAAAATCACAGATGTAATGCTCGCCTGTTAGGGAAATCTAGATGCTAAGGGACTTCCCAGGTGGTGCCAGCGGTAAAGAATCCACCTGGCAGTGCAGGAGATGCAAAAGACACAGGTTCAGTCCCTGAGCTGGGAAGATCCCCTTGAGGAGGAAATGGCAACCCACTCCAGTTTTCTTGCCTGGAGAATCCCATGGACAGAGGAGCCTGGTGGGCAACAGTCCATGGGTCACATTCAGACATGACTGAGTGACTGAGTACACACAGATGCTAAAGAAAAGGATAAAGATAAAAATTAACAATTTCTAACACCACACACAAAAGTAAACTCAAAATGGATTGAAGATCTAAACGTAAGACCAGAAACTATAAAACTCTTAGAGGAGAACATACACAAAACACTCTCCGACATAAATCACAGCAGGATCCTCTATGACCCACTTCCCAGAATATTGGAAATAAAAGCAAAGATAAATAAATGGGACCTAATTAAAATTAAAAGCTTCTGCACAACAAGGAAACTATCAGCAAGGTGAAAAGACGACCTTCAGAATGGGAGAAAATAACAGCAAATGAAGCAACTGACAAACAACTAATCGCAAAAATATACAAGCAACTCCTGTAGCTCAATTCCAGAAAAATAAACGACCCAATCAAAAAATGGGCCAAAGAACTAAACAGACATTTCTCCAAAGAAGACAAACAGATGGCTAACAAACACATGAAAAGATGCTCAAC
>SJYF01000050.1:563347-575406 GCA_006410515.1 Procapra przewalskii
GTGCACAGAACCTGCCCACATTTCTGATCCTTCTCTTAGAATCCTCAGAGGAGGAGGAGTTAGGTGAAAAGTTATGTGGTTTTTGAGTCTGGATACCCTGTCAAGCTCTCCTTCCCAGGTTAACCTCCACTGGAAACGGAGAACGGCCCCCTTCCCAGTTCCCAGGTACGGGCAAGTGGAAGGTAACAATTTTGCAACTGTTTCTTGCCAATCCCAGAGGCAGACAGTGGTTTTCACAAGGTCTTAAATAATGAAGTTGAGCATCAGCTCTTTGTCTTTCTCCTTCTGGATTATCCTTTGGCAGGCCAGCTGGGGCAGTGCAGGTTTTCCCAGTCCAGCCCTCCGAAGGAGCCTCACCCCATCACCCAGCTGGGGCTTAGGGCCAGTGTCCGGACTTGCTGGGTCAGGTGGCGAACCTATAAGATGGGCTACACGACCCCTGCAGGACGCCTGGGGGGGATCCCGGCTCACCGGAAACATCGCTCTCTGCTTCTTAATGCTTCCAGGATAAGCTCTTTAAAATAATAAGAAACAAAGCTTCATCCCATTTGTAGCAAGTAATTTTCCCACCTTGTTTGAAATTTACCCATATTTTTTATTTCACTCATTATAAAGAAAAATAAGTAACATTCTTTATGTGTTGTCCTGATTTCTTCTCCAACCAGAAGCATCCCCTTTCATTTCTCTGCCATTTATATGGCAGGGCACGAAAAGATGAGGCCATAAACTGACCAGTCCATGCAGGCCCATTTACACCCTATCTTCACTCTCGTCACACGTTACAACCTACACAGACAGGAGTCCAGCATCCGCGCAGAGACACAGACCTGCCTCTTCCTGGCTGAGCACCCAGGTTTCCACACTCTCAGCTGCCTGGCATGTTCATTATCAGCTTGTTTCCCCTCTTGCTGCTTTGAAGTGAACTCCTCAGCTGTTTTCTTCTAAGTAAGTAGTATCACAAATAAAAAAACCTGAAAACAGAACTACCATATGACCTAGCAATCCCACTCCCGGGCAGAGACCCAGAGAAAACCATAATCCAAAAGACACACGCCCCCCAATATTCACTGCGGCACTATGTACAATAGCCAAGACGTAGAAGCAACCTAGACGTCCATCGGCAGACGACTGGATAAAGAAGACGCGATGCAGATATACAATGGAGTATTACTCAGCCATAAAAAGCAGTGGCATTTTGCTCTTTACAGAGATGTAGATGGATCTAGAGGCTGTCATACAGAGTGAAGTAAGTCAGAAAGAGAAAAGCAAATATTGTGTATTAACATACATATGTGGAAATCTAGAAAAATGGTACAAATAAACCTACTTGCAAAGCTGAAATAGAGACACAGACACTAAAAACATGGCCATCAAGAGAGGAAAGGGGGGGGCAGTGGGATGAACTGGGAGACTGGGATTGACAGACACACACTTCTGTGTATAAGACAGGTAACAGATGAGAAGAGACTCTACAGCACAGGGAACTGTTCAGCGCTTGCGGTGAGCCAGATGGGCGGGAAGCCCAAGGAAAGAGTGGCACCACGTACTCACGCAGCTGATTCATTTTGTTGTACAGCAGGAACACAACGCTGTAAAGCAACTATGCCCCAATAAAAATTTTCCAAAATAATAAATAAAAAAAATGAAGTTTAAAAAAAGTGTCACAGGAAAGAACAAATTTGACCCCATATTAGATCTATTTCTTTTACTTTTGTATTCTATTGCTTTTGCCTCCAGTTAAGAACGTTGCTTATAATCTGAAATACACAGGATAGCTCATTCTCAAGGCTCAGACTTAAGGGAATAACACTCTTCCATTAAAACAGAGACAAAAAATTGCAGGAGAATAACATTTGTCTTGCTGGAGGTTTACAGGAACATCATGACCTGACCTATGTGGACAGCTACAAGAACAAAGTAGTCTGACACCAAAAGCTCTGCAACAGCCAACCATCCCCCTCCCTCATCTGGCCTATTTAAAAACACTTTGTTGAAACCCTTCGAGGAATTCAGGATTTTGAGAGGCGTGAGCCACTCATCTTGCTAGTCCTGCAATAAACCTTTCGATGCTCCCAAAATTCTGATGTTTCAATACTGTTAGGCCTCCCTGTGCATCCGGCAGACAACTTGCATTTCGTAACAAAAGTTTACTTAAACTATTAAAACTTCTTGTCTAGAATATTTTCTTACATTTAAGTAATGGTGGCTGCTGCTGCTAAGTCGCTACAGTTGTGTCCCACTCTGTGTGACCCCATAGATGGCAGCCCAACAGGCTCCCCTGTCCCTGGGATCCTCCAGGCAAGAATACTGGAGCGGGTTGCCATTTTCTTCATGCTTGAAAGTGAAAAGTGAAAGGGAAGTCACTCAGTCATGTCCAACTCCCAGTGACCCCGTGGACTGCAGCCCACCAGGCTCCTCTGTCCATGGGATTTGCTAGGCAAGAGTACTGGAGTGGGGTGCCATTGGTTACCCATTACTAATATGAAGATTGGGGGTGGGCCATCTGATTAAACTCAGGCCACACAAGAATAGAGCATAAACCAGGAGGCTGAGCCCCACCCCCACTCCAGGCATCCCGGGGGCTGGTGTGACCTGCTGAGTACATAAGCACTGGGGGTGGACACACTGTATCTGGTGGACACGCCGGTCTGAGACCCAGTCCAGCCAAGCGCTGACATGCTGCCCTCCTGAAAACACCCCTTTCCGGTGACAAGCACACCAGACCCCACTGAGACCTTGCTCCTGAGACAAGTCACCTTCCAACCTAAGTTAAAGGCAAACTTGTCTAAACAGTGTGATCAGATTTAGCTACTAAAAACACAGGATGTTCAGTGAAACCTGAATGTCAGACAAACAACTAGTAGTTTTTTGGTGTATGTCACAAATATTACATGGGGCTTATCCAGAAAAAAAAAAAAAAAACCAGTTTGTGGTTTATCTGAATTTAACTGGGCATGCTATACTTTATCTGGCAACTTTATACCTAAAGTAACATTGGAAATCTGGCAGGTTTGCATGACAAATTACAGCAATAAGAACAGAATCTTGACAAATGCCTTGTTTGTTCATATATAAAACCGAGCAGAAGTCAACATAGAGAGCTTCAGGCAAGCATTCCATTATCTAGCAAAGCCAAGAAAAATGTAATAGTATGGAAAACAACGGTGCTTATAAACTAAAGGCAGAGCAGGAAGGCAGCCAGGAGAAGCACATCACGGCTGTAAAGAACAGAAACTCCCCACATGACTGGAAGGCCAGGTACAGAAGAGACACAGAGACATACTGATGGAGGCTAGGGTGAGCGCAAAGGCCTGGTCTCTTCCAGGGCTAGTTGAGCCATCCCGGGTTGGTGGGCCTCCCTTATGAGTCAGGAGGGCAAGGTGGCTGGGCCATGACCGGAGGCCAACAGGAAACAGCCTCCGCATCTACAGAAAGCCCGGGGAACACAGAGGAAGGTACGGCTCCTTCTCTGCAGGACACAGCCTCCTCATCTGCAGAAGGCCTGGGGGATGCAGAGGAAGGTGCAGATCCTTCTCTGCAGGACACAGCCTCCTCATCTGCAGAAGGCCTGGTGGATGCAGGGGAAGGTGCAGAGGGATTGGGGGCAGGAGAAGAAGGGGACGACAGAGGATGAGATGGCTGGATGGCATCACCAAGTTGATGCACATGAGTTTGAGTGAACTCCGGGAGTTGGTGACAGATAGGGAGGCCTGGCATGCTGCGATTCACGGGGTCGCAGAGCCAGACACAACTGAGCGACTGAACTGAATATTCCAAATATCTAAAGAACTTATGCAGCTCAGTAGCAAAAAGAAAACAAAAAACAGAAACACCCTATTTAAAAAAAAACGAGAAGAGAGGAGAATGGTGGACAGAAGTCTCCACAGTAACAGCCTCCAAACCTGTCACTGTGTCTCATCGGGTATGGATGACTTCCTGCTTTCTAGATGGACACTAAGACTGTGAATATGTGAAAAACATTTACAGTTCCTAGCGGTTCATGTCCAACACATCCGGGAATTCAAGAGAAAGAAACTCTTGCTAGTGGAGGTCATCAGCAGCTGCTGAAGGAGGAACTGACCCATGTCAAAGAGATCTGCCCTGAGCCTTTGAAGTAGGAACACTGACTCCAAGACCCTAGACTACCAGAGAACTAACCCTAGGGAGTATCAGCTAGTGAGAACTCACACAAAGGAAACCACTGGAACACAAGACCCAGCATCACCCAACCGCCAGTGCAGGACGCCGCCTCTAAACAACAAGCAAAACAAAAGTATAAAACCAAGCATCAGCAGACAGGATCCCCACCTCACTCAGCCCTGCCCATCAGCAGTGGTGGCGAGGGCAGGAGCTCAGCACAGATCTCACCCTATACGAAATTTACACAAACCACTGGACCACCCTGAGGAGGGCAGAAACCAAAAGGAAGAACGAATGCAACCTTGAAGCCTGGGGAAAGGAGACTGCAAAGACAATAAATTAAAAAAAAAATAATGAGAAGGCAGAAAAATACTACACAAATGAAGGCACAAACCAGAAACACAGAAGTCCAAATAAATGAAGAGGAAATAGGCAAACTACCTGAAAAAGAATTCAGAATAATGATGGCAAAGATGATCAAAAACCTTGAAAACAAACTGGAGAAAATGAAAGAATCAGTTAACAAAAACTTAAAAGAATTAAAGAATAAACATACAGAGACAAACAACACAATTACTGAAATTAAGAATACTCTAGAAGGAAACAATAGCAGAATATCTGAAACAGCAGAAGGAATCAGTGAGCTGGAAGATGAAATGGTGAAAATAACTTCTGAAGAGCAGAATAAAGTAAAAGAGTGAAAAGAACTGAGGATAGTCTCAGAGACATCTGGGACAATATCAAGCACTCCAATATTCACATGATAGGAGCCCCAGAAGAAGATAAAAAGAAAGGGTATGAGAAAATCTTTGAAGAGATTATAGTTGAAAATTTCCCCAACATGGAAAGGAAAATAGTCAATTAAGTCCAGAGGCCCGAAGAGTCCCATACAGGAAAAACCCAAGGAGAAACACACCAGGACACAAACTAATGAAACTAATAAAGATTAAACACAAAGAAAGAATATGAAAAGCAGCAAGAGAAAAGCAGCACGTAACATACAAGGGAAACCCCATATGTTTAAGAGCCGATCTTTCAGCAGAAACTCTGCAGGCCAGAAGGGAATGGCAGGATAGATTTGAAGTACTAAAAGGGAAAAATCTACAACCAAGATTCTGTACCTGGCCAGGATCTTATTCAAACTTGATAGAGAAATAACAAGCTTTTCAGACAAGCAAAAGTTAAGAGAATTCAGTACTACCAAACTAGCTTTACAACAAATGTTAAAGGGACTTATATGGTCAAAAAATACAAGAGAAGAAAATGCTCTATAAAATCAACCCAAAACAATTAAGAAAATGGCAATAGGAACATATACATCAATAATTATTTTAAAAGTAAATGGATTAAATGCTCTAACCAAAACACACGGACTGGCTGGATGGATACAAAAACAAGACCCATATATATGCTATCTACAAGAAACCCACTTCAGACCTCAAGACACATAGAGACTGAAAGTGAGAGGATGGAAAAATACGTTCTTTGCAAATGGGAAGGCAAAGTAAGGTGGAGTAGCAATCTTCATATCAGACAAAACACATCTCAAAATAAAGAATATCACAAGAAATAAGGAAGCCCCCGACATAATGATCAAGGGATCCATCCAAGAGGAAGACATAACAGTTGTAAATATCTATGCACCCAACATAGGGGCACCTCAGTACATAAGACGAACACTAACAGGCGTAAAAGGAGGGACTGAGAGTAACACAGTAATAGTAGGAGACGGTAACACCCCACTCACAGCAACGGACAGGTCATCAAAGCAGAAAGTTAATAAAGAAACACGAGTCTTAAATGATACATGAGATGAGATGGCGCTCATTGATATCCTCAGGACATGCCATCCAAATACAGAAGAATACACCTTCTTCTCTATTGCACACGGAACATTTGCCAGGACAGACCACATCTTGGGTCACAAATCAAACCTCAGTGAATTTAATAGAACTAAAATCGTATCAAGCATCTTCTCCAACCACAACGCTATGAGACTAGATATCAATTATAAGAATGAAATTGTAAAAAACACAAACACAAGGAGATTAAACAACATGTTTCTAAATAACCAACAGGATACTGGAGAAATAAAAAGGGAAATCAAAAAATGTCTAGAAATAAATGACAAAGAGGGAAATCTATAGCAAAATAATCCTACCTCAAAAAACAAGAAAAATATCAAATAGGCAACCTAATTTTACACCTAAAACAACTGGAAAAAGAAGAACACCCCAGAATTAGTGGAAGGAAAGAAATTATAAAGATCCAAGCAGAAATAAATGAAAAAGAAATGAAAGAAATGATAGTAAAGATTAATAAAACTAAAAGCTGGTTCTTTGAGAAGATAAACAAAACTGAACAAACCTTTAGCCAAACTCGTCAAGGGAAAAAGAGAGAAGAATCAAATCAACAAAGAAACGGAAAAGGAGTGGTTACCACAGACAATGCAAATACAGAGGATTAAAGGAGACTATTATGAACAACTACATGGCAATAAAATGGATAACCTGGGAGAAATGGAGAGACTCTTAGAAAAGCTCAATCTTCCAAGACTGAACCAGAAAGAAATAGAAATTATGAACAACCCAAATACAAGCACTGAAACTGAAGCTGTGATAAAAAATCTCCCAATAAACAAAACCCCAGGACCAGATGGCTTCACAGGAGAAGTCTATCAAACATTTAGAGAGGACATAATGCCTATTCTTCTAAAACTCTTTCAAAAAATTGCAGAGGAAGGAGCACTTCCAAACTCAGTCTATGAGGCCACCGTCACAAGAAAACTACAGGCGAATATAACCGATGAACATAGATGTAAAAATCCTCAACAAAATTTTAGCAAACAAAATTCAGCAACACATCAAAAAGCTCATACACCATGATCAAGTCGGGTTTATTCCAGGGATGCAAGGATTCTTCACTATATTAAAATCAATCGATGTGATACACCATATTAACAAATTGAAAGATAAAAACCATATGCTCATCTCAATAGATGAAGAAAAAGCCTTTGACAAAATTCAGCGTTCATTTACGATTAAAACTTCCAGATATGGGCATAGAAAGAACCCACCTCCCTCAACATAGTAAAGGCCACATATGATAAGCCTATAGCAAACATCCTCAATGGTGAGAAACTGAAAGCATTCGCCCTAAGGTCAGGAACAAGACAAGGGTGTTCACCTTCCCCACTATTATTCAACATAGTTCTGGAAGTCCAAGCTACAGCAATCAAAGAAGAAATCAAAGGAATCCAGATCAGAAAAGAAATAAAGCTCTCACTATTTGCAGATGACATGATACTGTACATAGAAAATCCCAAAGATAGTATCAGAAAATTTCTAGAGCTAATCAGTGAATTTAGCAAAGTTGCAGGATACAAAATCAGTACACAGAAATCACTTGCATTTCTATATGCTAACAATGAAAAATCAGAAAGAGAAATTATGGAATCAATCCCATCCACCATTGCAACAAAAAGAATTAAATATCTAGGAATAAACTTCCCCAAGGAGACAAAAGAACTGTACACAGAAAATTATAAGACACTAATGAAAGAAATCAAAGACGACATAAACAGATCCAGAGATATTCCAAGTTCCTGGGTAGGAAGAATCAATACTGTGAAAATGACTCTACTACCAGACACAATCTACAGATTCAGTGTGATCCCTATCACATCACCAATGGCATTTTTCACAGAACTAGAATAAAGCATTTCACAATTCACATGGAAACACAAAAGACCCCAAATAGCCAAAGGAGTCTTCAGAAAGAAGAATGGAGCTGGAGGAATCAACCTTCCTGACTTCAGGTTATACTACAAAGCTACAGTCATCAAGACAGTATGGTACTGGCATAAAAACCAAATTGCAGACCAATGGAACAAGGTAGGAAGCCCAGAAATAAACCCATGCACCTATGGATACTTTATTTTTGACAAAGGAGGCAAGAATATACAATGGGGCAAAGACAGCCTCTTCAATAAACGGTGCTGGGAAAACTGGACAGTTACATGCAAAAGAATGAAATTAGAACACTTCCTAACACCACACACAAAGATAAATTCAAAATGGATTAAAGACCTAAATGTATGACCAGAAGCTATAAAACTCTTAGAGGAAAACAGAAAGAACACTCATTGACATAAATCAAAGCAAGATCCTCACTGACCCACCTCCTAGAGTAACAGAAATAAAAACGAAAGTAAACAAGTGGGACCCGATTAAACTTAGAAGCTTTTGCACAGCAAAGGAACCTCTAAGCATGGTGAAAAAAGACAACCCTCAGAATGGGAGAAAATAATAGCAAATGAAACAAGTGACAAAGGATTAACTTCCAAAATACACAAGCAGCTCATACAACTCAATGCCAGAAAAAAAAAAACAACCCAATCAAAAATGGGAAAAAGACCTAAACAGACATTTCTCCAAAGAAGACATACAGCTGGCTACCAAACACATGAAAAGATGCTCAACATCACTCATTATTAGAGAAATGTAAATCAAAACTACAATGAGATATCACCTCACACTGGTCAGAAGGGCCATCATCAAAAAGTCTACAAACAATAACTGCTGGAGAGGGTGTGGAGAAAGGAGAACACTCGTGCACTGTTGGTGGGAATGCAAATGGGCACAGCCACTCTGGAAGATAGTATGGAGATTCCTTAAAAAACTAGGAATAAAAACCACCATATGACCCAGCAATCCCAATCCTAGGCATATACCCTGAGGAAACTAAAATTGAAAGACACACATGTATCCCACTGTTCATTGCAGCACTGTTTACAATAGCCAACAGATGGAAGCAATCTAGATGTCCATCGACAGATGAAGGGATAAAGAAGTTGTAGGAGAAGGCAGTGGCACCCGACTCCAGTACTCTAGCCTGGAGAATCCCATGGATGGAGGAGCCTGGTTGGCTGCAGTCCATGGGGTCGCTAAGAGTCGGACACGACTGAGCGACTTCAGTTTCACTTTTCACTTTCATGCATTGGAGAAGGAAGTGGCAACCCACTCCAGTGTTCTTGCCTGGAGAATCCCAGGGATGGGGGAGGCTGGTGGGCTGCTGTCTATGGGGTCTCACAGAGTCGGACAAGACTGAAGTGACTTAGCAGCAGCAGCAGTACATATACACAATGGAATATTACTCAGCCATAAAAAGGAACAGAGCTGAGTCAGTTCTGATGAGGTGGATGAACCTAGAGCCTATTATATAAAGTGAAGTAAGTCAGAAAGGGAAAGATAAATATCATATTCTAACACATATATACAGAATCTGGAAATAAGATACTGAGAACTTATTTACAGGGCAGCAATGGAGAAAGAGACATCAAGAATAGACGTATGGACATGGGAAGAGGGGAGGAGAGGGGGAGATGTTTGGAAAGAGTAACATGGAAACTTATATTACCATATGTAAAATAGACAGCCAACGGGAATGCGCTGTATGGCTCAGGAAACTCAAACAGGGGCTCTGTATCAACCTAGAGGGGTGGGACGGGGCGGGAGATGGGAGGAGGTTCAAAAGGGAGGGGGTATATGTATACCTATGACTGATTCATGTTGAGGTTTGACAGAAAACAAAATTCTGTAAAGCAACTATCCTTCAATAAAAATTAAATTTTTTAAGAGATGAGAAGATAATCTGAACAGACATTTTCCCAAAGTAGATATACATATGGCCAACACATACATGTAAAGATACTCAACACCTCTAATTATCGGGGAAATGCAAATCAAAACAATGAGATATCACCTCATAACTGTCAGAGTGACTTTTATCAGAAAGACAAGAAATAACAAGAGTTAGAGAGGATGAGGAAGAAGAAACCCTTTGGCATTGTGCACTGACTAAAAGATAAAATGGTGCGTGAAGCCACTCTGGAAACCAGGTTGGAGGCTCTTCAGAATATGAAAAACAGACTTAAATGCAGCAATCATTAAGCCTCAAGAATGATAATAGTGGGAATATTTGTTAATGTTCTGAATGGCTTAACATTTGAAAAATGTGCTCCAAAGGAAAAGAAGAAAAATCCAGCAGTTCTATTTCCAAGCATCAGAAGAAAGCAAAACACTAATTTGAAATGATACATGCACCCCGTGTTCACCGCAACATTATTTACAATAGCCAAGCCATGGAAACAACCTACATGTCCACTGAAGGATGAATGGATAAAGAGGATGAATCACATAAAGGCAATGGAATATTATCCACATCTAAAAAAGAATAAAATCTTGCCATTTGTGACAAGGGTGGACCTCAAGAGGATTATGCTCAGTGACAGATCAGACAGAGAAAGATAAGCACGAGATGACCCTTTAGTCTCTCACACAGGTGGAATCAAAATAAATAAAAGCAAAATCATAAGAGACGGAGAACAGATTGGTGGCTGCTACAGTGGATGAGGGCCAGGAGAAATAGATGGAGGAGGTCAACAAAAGTGTTAAAAAAGAAATTCAGAAATGGAAGGGTTCTAGCACGATTTGCGCATTCCTAGAAATCATCAATTTCTAGACGGTTCTATGCATTCTCATCTCTGTCCTTTCTTTCATAGGTACTGTCTTACCCCCATTCTTACAGATGAGGAGGAAAGGGATGGGACCCCAGCAACACAGCTAATGACCTTATGGGCCACATACAGTCTGATAGAAGAACGAGCTATGTACACAAGCTGTCACTCTGCTAAGCAAGCATGCCAAGTCCTAAAACAGCAGAGAATTTGATTATAGAGCAGCACTCCACGTTTTGCAGCTTGCCAGCTCTACGCAATTAGCCCCTGCCCTCCATGGACACAGGAGCCTGGCAGGCTACAGGCCAAAGGGTTGCAAAGAGTCAGATGCGACCGAGGACACACAAGCACACTAACGGAAATACACTCATAATCAATGACCTAGGGTCAGTTTGTGCCCCAAATGGCACTCTGTCTGTTTATTCCATGCAAGAGCACAGAGAACAAGAGATGTACATCAAACTGACCCTAAAACCAAATCACACATTTGGCTATATCTAGGTCCAAGAACCTGTGATGAGAGTGTCCACAGAGAGCTGGTCAACAGCCTATCTAAGAAAGACACAAAAAATTTAATTTGCGCCAACCTAAGGATTAGAAGCAGAGACAGTCAGAAAGCTCCCAAGATTGTTTCATCTGTTAGAAGTCAAAGCAAGGTTGTGCAAGTTTGTGAGACAAAGCTTTATACATCAAATGAAGTGCTACTGTCAGCTTACACAGGCCAGATGGCCACGGCATGCGTCATCATGGCCCCTCACAAGATTATGAACGATTATCTCCTAGGGAGCAGTGGCCCTTGATGAGATCAAGAGGGAGTTACCGCCTAAGGAGGTCTGGTTCATGGAGACGCATAACCCACACTAAAGGTGGAGGAGGAGGGCCAAAGGAGCAGAGAACTTAAAGCTTCCTTGTCTCGCCATAAATCATAAACTTTATTTCATCAAGAAAAGGGAAAGTAGGGACTTCCTCGGTGTTCCAGTGGTTAAGACTCTGCCTTCCAATGCAGGAAGCATGGGTTTGATCCCTGGTCAAGGAACTAAGATCTGTGGCCTGGAAAAAGCCAAAACATAATGCAGAAGCAACATTGTAACAAACTCAATAAAGACTGTAAACACAGGTACTGACCCTGACAGGCAAATTCCTAGACCATCTCTGATCAAGATAGGTACAAAAAAACCTCTCCAAAATAGGAAGACTCCTTCCTCATATCACTTATTCCACCCCGATCCAGGACAGCACCCATCTCCTCTCCAGAACCCCAATAAAAATCAACTCTCGCACTATTTGAGGGCTCCCAGAGTTGGACTGTGAAGAAGGCTGAGCGCCAAAGAATTGATGCTTTTGAACTGTGGTGTTGGAGAAGACTCTTGAGAGTCCCTTGGACTGCAAGGAGATCCAACCA
>SJYF01000050.1:575420-603572 GCA_006410515.1 Procapra przewalskii
AGGAGATCAACCCTGGGATTTCTTTGGAGGGAATGATGCTGAAGCTGAAACTCCAGTACTTTGGCCACCTCATGCGAAGAGTTGACTCATTGGAAAAGACCCTGATGCTGGGAGGGATTAGGGGCAGGAGGGGAAGGGGATGACAGAGGATGAGATGGCTGGATGGCATCACTAACTTGATGGACATGAATTTGAGTGAACTCCGGGAGTTGGTGATGGATAGGGAAGCCTGGCGTGCTGTGATTCATGGGGTCGCAAAGAGTCGGACACGACTGAGCGACTTAAGTGAACTGAACTGAACTATATATCCAAGCTCTTAATTACAGATAGAAGTTAACATGTAAATAACACCAGGAGAGGTAACACAGGAACTAAAACTCAGGGCTGGGTGACTTAACAGCAAAGACCAGATTTTGCTTGAGAGAAGGGGCAGCTGTCCCTCGGAAATGGACATGACGGTCGGCGGTTGGCAAATACCAACAGCCTCCCAACTGTACGCTCTTACAAGGGTTCTGTGTCTCGGGATCTAGGGAAAGGTGAGGAGTTCCTGCCAAAACAATCACTGTGGCTCAGGAAGGCGGGCAAAGACCTCAGTCGGTGAAACAGTAACTAACCAGAAACGTGATGTCACAGCCTGCTGAGTGAAGGACAGCACAGGGCTCCCCGTCACTCACTTCACTTCTATCCTTGCCTTTCAATGAGGCAGGAGGTTTTCCAAGTTGCTAACTTATTGACTGTAAGCGCAAGAGGGGCCTCCTTTCATAAACACCGCCATGGGTGTCCCTGACTGTCCTCTAGGGCCCACAGAGCACCCCCCTACCCCGGTGAAGGTGATGAGCTGGAGGCCACCTGGCTCTCCTGGAAGAGGACCCCTGGCTGGGTTGTTGGTTCGCAGCCACACCAGGCTGTTCGCCTGGGTCAGGCGTCCAGACACCCAGTCTTCCTTCTTCCCCTCCTGGGAGGGACCAGTGAGTCAAAGTCAGGCTGCACTCTCCTGATGACCCGGTCACTCAGCCCTTGCGACGGCAGAGCCGGGGTTCACTCTAGACAGAGCACAGCTGCAGACGTGACTCGGCCTCAGACAGCCCCGCCCCAGCCTCCTGCTGCCGATCCCATCCGGCCCGGGGAGGCATGAAGTCCCATCACGTCCCATTGACAAGCCTGCTGCGGGAGGGGATGCTGGGACCGTGACAAGCGCGTGAACGGCAGAGGCAGCACGGGAGGGCCTGCACGTCGCCACCCACTCACTGGGATCCTCCCCCATTGAGAAAAGGGAAATGAGTCAGGACCAAGCATCCATGAGGACTGATCCCACAGACATCTGTCAGAAGGGTCAGCAAGCTGCACCTGGGGCCGCTTTAGGCTCGAGGGCCGCTGGTCTGAGAAACAAGAGGACGCTGCCCCTCTAATTTACCCATCCACGCAACAAACAGCAGAGTTTCAAATGGAGGCGACCCGTGTTCTAAGTCTGCCAGCACCAAGCTTCAGGGAGCATCAAGGACCAAGCCAGGTGTCACCCATGGGCAGAATCCCTTCAGGAGGAAGAGGCAGTCAGGTCACTCACCCACACAAGGACCTCAGATGGCAAGGGCTAGGTAATGACGCTGGGTGATGAGGGCCTGGCTCTAAAGCCCGGGAAACGGGGTGAAGATGTGGGCGCACAAGCCGGGGGATGACCCCTTACACCCCGAGCCCCAGCTTCCAGGTCTAACGTGGGGACCCAGTTCTCAGGCCCCCTGGTGGGGTGCACAAGGCATAAGATCAGGAGGGCCCGGGTCCTTGAGCAAAGCTCTGCGTATTCTCCCAGGCACTGACTCCGCACCACGTCTACACTCAAAGCCTGGTCCCAGCACCTGCCCCTCACCACTGGGCGCTGCAGGGATCAGCTAGGCAGGACCCCCCCGCCCAGCAGAGCACTGGCCCCCCACTTCCCACCCCCAATCAGCAGAGTGAGCACAGACCTCTCTTCCTTGAGCTTTCTCAACAACAATCTCAGAACTTGGAAAGGGTTCTCACCACCCTGGGGGACCAGGAAAAGGCCCCAGGGCTGAACATGATACAATCCCCGAGGTGGTTCTTCCTCATCTCATGTCCCTCTTCCAGAGGGACAGAAGGCCACAGTGAATGGCAGCCCCTGGCTTAGGGTCTGGCAGCAGAACAAGGGAAGCTGGGTCTGCACAGCGTCCAACCTGCATTTCCACCCTGTACCTGGGTCAGGTGTGATAGCTCCCCAGACGGCAGGTGGAGGCTGGGGGGCAAAACAAAGCTTCCAGAAGCACGGAGAAAGGTCCAGCTGACAGGTCAGGTGACGTTCTCCTGAAGCATAGCTTCCACGGAGCTTCGTGCCAAGAAAGGGGCCAGGACAAAAGTGAAGGAGCAGTACAGGTCACCGGCACAGCACACTCGCTTCTCGGTCCAGAGGCGCCTCACCTCTGCGGGACAGGACCCGCCCTGCCCTGCAGCAGGCAGGGTCATGGGGTCCCAACCTCAGCACCGGCCAGGAGCAGCACAGTGCAAAGTCTCACTGTGGTGCGAGCCAAATGCTTATAAATCGCCGCTCTGGCCAACTGTCTCATCCTGAGCAAGTAACTGTACGGGCCATGCCAGGCTCGTCATCAATAATCTGACATCTCTGGACCACATGGTGTCTCTACTCCTTTTCAGCGCCAAAGTCGATTCCGTGTATTACATACAAATGTACCCAAGCCTGATCTGTTCCTGCTGCTGCTGCTAAGTCGCTTCAGTTGTGTCCGACTCTGTGCAACCCCAGAGACGGCAGCCCACCAGGCTCCCCTGTGCCTGGGATTCTCCAGACAAAATACTGGAGTGGCGTGCCATTTCCTTCTCCAATGCATGCATGCATGCTAAGCCGCTTCAGTTGTGTCAGACTCTGTGCGACCCTATGGACAGCAGCCCACCAGGCTCCTCCATCCACAGGACTCTCCAGCCAAGAATACTGGAGTGGGTTGCCATTTCCTTCTCCTAGAACCATGGTTAAAATAAATTTTGGAGACTTCTCTGCTTCCAGCCGAGATGGACAACCAGGATCACATACACCCTCTCTTCTGAAATAATCAAAAAATGGAACCAGCAGCAGGCTGCCTGTTTCTTATACTGGACAACAGGCAGCACAGGATAGCAGCTCCAAGGGAGGGGAAACAGGATGTGGGGAGCCCGCCCAGGACTCCTGCAGATGGGCTCCAGTTTCCAGTCATGTGCAAGGAAGGCATCACAGACCAGCCTGGGGGTCCCTCTAAGGAGATTGAATTCAGAGTTCAGGGAGGCAGACAGAGAGGAGGGGACAGCACAGAGGAGGGTCCTGGAGATGTGCAGAGGGGGTCCGACAGCAAGCGTGGCCAGGAAAGACCCACCAGAAAGAAACAGGCAATGAACATTAGTGTACATGTGTCTGAATTATAGTTTCCTCAGGATATAGGCCCAGTAGCAGGATTCCTATGGTAATTTTATTCCTAATTTATAAAGGAACTTCCAAACTGTTTTCCATAGTGGCGGTATCAATTTAATTCCCACCAAGAGTGCAACAGGGTTCCCTTTTCTCCACACCCTCTCCAGCATTTGTTTGTAGATTTTTTTGATGATGGTCACCTCATTCGACTGGTATGAGTTGATAATTCATTGCAATTTTGATTTGCATTTCTCTATTAACCACCTAGAGTGTGATGCAAGCAGGGAAGGAGGGGATATACATATAATTATAGCTAATTTGCGTTGCTGTATGGCAGAAACCAACACAACATTGTAAAGCAATTGTTTTTCACTCAGTCCCGTCTGACTCTTTGCAAACTCTTTGAGTTTGCTCAAACTCATATACATTGAGTCAATGATGCCATCCCACCATCTTATCCTCTGTCATCCCCTTCTCCTCCTGCCTCAATCTTTCCCAGCATCAGGGTTTTTTCCAGTGAGTCGGCTCTTCACATCAGGTGGCCAAAATACTGGAGCTTCAGCTTCAGCGTCAGTCCTTCCAATGAATATTCAGGCCTGATTTCCTTTAGGATTGACTGGTTTGATCTCCTAGCAATTATCCTCCATTTAAAAAAAGAAAGAAGTGGGCAGAACAAGTCCCAAAGCTCACACAGGGCAGGGAAAAGTCTCCATTTGTTCTAGTCAGGTGGGAAATCTCCTTATACACGTCTTCGGAAGAGTCTTGCCTTAACAGTGAGGGCAAATTACGCCTAGACCTAAAGCGATTCTAGGGTCAGCTGTTGCTGCTGCTGCTAAGTCACTTCAGTAGTGTCCGACTCTGTGCACAGCCCACCAGGCTCCCCCGTCTCTGGGATTCTCCAGGCAAGAACACTGGAGTGGGTTACCATTTCCTTCTCCAATGCAGGAAAGTGAAGTCGCTCAGTCATGTCCGACTCTTAGTAACCCCATGGACTGCAGCCCACCAGGCTCCTCCACCCATGGGACTTTTCAGGCAAGAGTACTGGAGTGGGTTGCCACTGTCTTCTCCGCTAGGGCCAGCTAACATGGTTTAAAAGCAAGGTTCAAAAGGATCAAACTGTTTCCAAGAAGCCTAACTGTTTCTGCAACAAATCCCCCAAATATTTAAAAGATTGCTGCTGCTGCTGCTAAGTCACTTTAGTCGTGTCCAACTCTGCGACCCCCGAGGACTGTAGCCCGCCAGGCTCTTCTGTCCACGGGATTCTCCAGGTAAGAATACTGGAGTGGGTTGCCATGCCCTCCTCCAGGGGATCTTCCCGACTCGGGGATTGAAACAGTGTCTGTTATGTCTAGAGCCACCTGGGAAGCCCCATTTAAAGGAATACCCCTAGAAAGAAAAAAAAGTCAGCACTCAAGCATGTAGAATTCACAGTGCCTGGCATCCAATCAAAAGGGGCCAGGCACGAAAAGAATATCAGATCTACCGTGAAAAGAGGAATCAACCAAGAAACAGCGCTAGAAGGGCCAGAGACAACAGCATGAGAAGACGGGGGTACTGAAACAACGGGGGTGAGACACGCGTGTTCAGGAAGGGAAAGCAAAGTGTGGCCGGTAAGGGAAAAAAAGGAAAGACACAAAGACCAAATCTGACCTCCGGAGATGAAAGATACACTGAAGGGGTCGACAGCAGACAAAATGCTGGATTCCTTCCCTCTGTCCCTCCACCCCAATGTCCAGTCTTTGAGGACACACGGGGAAGCTCCCTCCTGCAGACGGCTGGAGTGATCTGGGGGAGTGGAGCCCCCGTGAAGACAAAGCAATGGAAATGCTCAAAAGTAAAGCACAGAGGAGACAAGAGGAAGGCTGTGGTCACACCCCTCCTGTCAGATGATGCCCAAGGTGGGGAGAGGGGGAAGGACGTGGCTTTGGACAGAGAGAGCGGAGGGTGGGCCGACACCCCGCAGGCTCCAGCTGTCGGGTCTGAGCTGTTTCGTCCCCAGACATCCCCGAGCTGCCGCATCATCTGGACAGTGAAACTCATTTCAGAGGGTTTGCTGGGAAGACCTTATGAGATGAGGCACAAAACAAATGCCAACTCCTTTCTCAACCCCCAGGGAGGTGGCGACCTACTGTATCCCAGCCTCACGTGCATGGGTGTGGGATGCATGGAGGGGCCCCCAGCTCTCTCAGAGCTCCACAGGCCCAAAGTCACCCTGGAAAGGCAGCTGTACATGATGAACCTGCTGCAGGCTTGAATGAATGCAAGGACATCAGCCAGCAGACTGTGACTCCCAGTCCTGTCACCAAAGGAGTCATACCCACGAGAGAAGATAGACACATGTGTGTGTGCGTGTGCGTGTGTTAATGGCACCACACATGGAAACACAGCATCACAAATTTAAAATGCACCCGGGCTGAGAGAACCTACAGACCCTGCAAGAGCCCTTCTTTACCCAACACCAAGGCTATAAAATGCTCTTCACCCCAACCCTCCCCTCAAGCCCCAAGTCCTGTTCCCCGTTAGCAGGTCTGCAGGGCTGGGCCTCTGGCACCAGCAAACCTCACCCCAGCATCTGCTGAAGCCGCGTTTCGACACCACTGCCTGAGGTCTCCTCCTCTGAAATCAAGTCCTGGGCCAACAGACGCCGCGGCGACAGCTCCTGGCAGGACCAGAAGAAGCAGGCACAGGCCATGACTGTGCACCACACAAGCTGGCTGCGAATGGCAGGACGACCCTGCGGGGGCCGAGCCACCCAACCCAGAACACCCAGAGCACCCTCCCACCCTTCACCCACCCCAGGGGAGTCTGGGGTCTCCAGGGAGTCTGGCAGGCCCAGTGCCAGACCACCAGGCAACACGGGGCTTCCCCAACCAGAGCCAGGGCCACGTGCAAAGAAGAAGATGTGACGGAGGGGAGGACGCAGAAGGGGACAGGCCTTCTGGGGGGCGGGGGCTGGGGGACGGCGCTGACACAGGAGAGGGGAGCAGAGGCCAGTCTGGGTAACAGGAAGATGAATCAGATTTGAAACATCTTTATTTTGAAACGCTGGCCCCAGACAGGCTTCAGTGAAGGCCACTCGTCAGTCCATCAGCCTAAGCCAGACACAGGGGGCCTCAGACACTTTCCAGTCCACACTGGAAATGACCCCGGGCCTGGCAACCCGAATCCAACATCCACCCAGGCTGTCCCTGCAGCCACGCAGCACCCTAAGGCCAGGCCCTGCCACATCCTGCCCTGAACCGAGACGGGAGGGGAAGCTGAGACATGTCACACACCAGCCGGGAGAAAGAGGATGAGCCCAGAGACCCCGTCCTCACTCTGCACCCCTGGTTCATTTCTGAGAACTTGCTCCTTAAAAGAAGCAGGTTTTATAAACACATCAACACCCAGTTCACTGGAACCCAAAACATATCACACCCACTCTGAGGATCAGCCCTGGAAACTGTCCTTCACAGCTCACAGGTACAAGAAAGCTTACTGAACCAAAAAAAAAAGAAGTCTGTGATGAGTGGCTGATGTCTTTAAGTTCATGGGGATGACAGAATCCTGTCCTGGGTGACAGAGTGATCAGGGCAGCAGTCACAGAGCTTCAGAGATGAGGGTGCCTGACCACCTGGTCACTGAGGGTCAGAGAAACACAGTCCATCTTTAAAGGGACTCAACCAATCCACAAATACTCCTCGAGCTTCTATTATAAGGCCAGCGTGTTAGCACCTAAAGCAAAGATCCTGTCCCCCGAGGACAGGAGAAAATAAATTATTATCTGGAGAAAATAAACAGTAAGCAATAAGCATTCACTACTGAAGAGGGTGGTGGCATGGAATAATAAAAGAAAAAGCTGGAGCAGTTTGAGTCGGGGACTGTGTGTGTGTGTGTGCGTGTGAGTTAGTCGCTCAGTCATGTCTGACTCTTCGCAACCCAATGGACTGTAGCCAACCAGCCTCCTCTGTCCATGGGATTCTCCAGGCAAGAATACTGCGGAGGTTAGTGGTTTCCTTCTCCAGGGGATCTTCCCGACTCAAGGATCAAGCCCAGGTCTCCTGCGCTGCAGGCAGGTTCTTTTACCGTCTAAGCCACCAGGGAAGTCCCTAAGTAGGGGAGGAAGCTGCAATTTACATAAAACTGGAGGGAAAACCTCACTTTCTAGAAAGGGGCCCTGAGCAAAGACTGCAGGGCAGAAGGCACAGGTTTCAGGGGCAACAAGGACCAGGTCCAGGTGGCAGCCTGGGCAAAGGGGCATCCAGTCTCTTCATCCTGATGGTGGCCAACCTTGATACCTGCAAGGAAGGCTGGTTTCCCTGAGAGACAAACTTCAGATGAAGCTTCTGACATTTCTATGCTATTTTACACGTTTCTACCAAAAGTCATGTTGTCTTTTTGCTATGAGCTCATGCTCCTTTTAGTTTTTTTATTTTTCTTTTAATTTACTTTTTACACCCAGTTTCTTTCTCCTAAGCAGGCTCCCAGAGCACTGGAAGCAACTGGTGGAGACAGTCTGTTCCCTTCTGGCCCCAGTGGCGGAGGCACAAAAACCTTTCGACAAGCCCAGGAGAACTCCCCAAAAGCTGAAAGCCAGAAAAAGAAATATGAGATTCCCTATCACCTTTCCAGAAAAACTAAAGCAAAGTGACGGAAAATTCAGTAAGATCTTTCCTTAAACATCAATTACAGGAAAATCCCACAGATGTTGATAATGCAGTCTTAATCAGAGTAACCTCAAACACTTTTCATTTCTCCCTGGTTAATAATACGATAATAATAATAATAATAATTTTTAAGCAGCCAGTTTCCACGTTCCTAGAGTCTCCTTCACAACATGCAAAGTATTTAGCATATGCTGGGGAAAGGGACAAAGTGAGTGTTCAGGGTCTATGACGATCGTTGCTGGTGAAAGGTTGTTGCTGAAAGAAAAGACGTCGGGATTCTTGGGCTCTGGAGGACAAGAATTCAATCCAGGGCCAGAGACGAGGCTTGATTGCTCAGAGCTTTTGTGTAATGAAGTTTTATTAAAGTATAAAGGAGATAGAGAAAGCTTCTGATATAGGCATTAGAAGGGGGCAGAAAGGGTACCCCCTGCTAGCCTTCAGCTGGATGTTACATAGTTACTGCTGCTGAGTCGCTTCCGTCGTGTCCGACTCTGTGTGACCCCATAGACAGCGGCCCACCAGGCTCCCCAACCCCTGGGATTCTCCAGGCAAGAACACTGGAGTGGTTTGCCATTTCCTTCTCTCATTCAGCCTGTTAATGAAAGAAAGGAATGTCTTAAAACTCAGAATGACACCAGGACCTTCATCTATAAGATGCATTTTGGGATAATCTTGGCACCAGATGATTCATCCTGGGCCATAAAACGACTGACTTGAATCTTGTAGAAGGGTAGTTTACCATACAAATAGTTTCGTTTTCATAGATTAGGGGAACAATGTCTGAGTATAACATACTGGTTTATCAAGTAGGTTCTGAGCCATTAGGCTGGACCGACTTGAAGACAGAGTTTGGGGTAAATGCATAGTACATTAACATAGCTTAAGACAAACATTTCCATAAGAAAAATGCATGGGTTAACTCAAGGTTTGAGAATAGTTAACTTCAGGTGAAACCAGGGGTCATTATGGCAACACAGTATTTTAAGAGAAATCTCCTTTTAAATTTGTATAGAGAAGGAAAAAAATATGGCTAGTTTGTTTCCTCCTGCCGCATAAGAGAGAGACACTTGCAGCCTATTTCCTGCGCCTGGAGACCCCTGGCCTTCCTGCCTGCTACCCTCTCACTGGGTTAATAACTGCTGGCGGTGAGGGCAGGGGAGGCAAGGCCCAGGGAGCAGAGGACACTTTTCCAAAGAGAAGAATAACCAAGAACAAGACAAGGACCCATGCAGACCACTATGAGGCTCACTGCAAGATAAATATCCCACAGGATATAAGAATATAATTTAAACTAGCTACCACTTCGGCTTCCCAGGTGGCACAGCGGTAAAAAACTTGCCCGCCAATGCAGGAGGCACAAGAGATACGGGTTCAATCCTTGGGTTGCGAAGATCCCCTGGAGGGGGAAATGGCAATCTGCTCCGATATTCTTGCCTGGGAAATCCCATGGACAGGGCAGGCTGGCAGGGCTCCACCTTAAAGACCAAACACTTAAACAGGAAATTGTGTTAAAATCACTCCATATGCTTTAATAAAAGTAATTTTAAGGTTCCTCCTGCTCCCCAAAGGCACCATTTTTAAAAAGCAGTTGCAACTTTCAAAATTTCCATCTATCAAAGCACTGTCTGCATGCTCGCAACCTACCCAAGTCCTCTGGCTGCTGGTCTGATGCACCTGTAAAAGCAACCAACTTATTCCTCCCTTCGCAGCCAAGCAAACAGAAGTTCTTCAGCCCCCAGAACCCAGCCAGGGAAAGTGCCATGTCACCCCATCACCTCTAAGACTGGACAGAGAGACGCACCCCACTTCACCTCCAAGAATAACTAGTAGTCAACAGGACCATTGTGTGCACACCGGGCCATAATCAGATATTATAACACCGTGTCAGGACCCCACCCACGGTCCTGTCTTCAGACTTGTCAGAGTCACGGAAATTGCCTGCAGCCTCAGTGCCCCACAAGCCACCTTTCACCAGACAGCAGGAGACGGGCACTGCTTCTGATCTGCAGCCCCAGGGAGGACGCCCCTGGGTGGGCACGAGGGCCGTGGTCTCCCTGCAGTGGCCGGAGCCTGCTTTCCAACTGGAAACCAACCACGTGGGCAAGCCTGGAGCCAGCCACTCCCACCTCGAACACAGCCACCCTGCTCCGCCGAAACAGGCCTGAGGTTCCACATGGACCCGGGCACCGGTGAGACCAATGCAGGGCTGGATGTGGCGGTCACGGAGGCAGAACACGACGGTGTGGACCAAGGCAAAGCAGCAGGTGGTGCTCGGGTCTGTGACAGACAAACCGTGAGCCCTGTCCACCTCCCTGGGGAGGTCTAGCCCCCTTTCCTGCAGAGATGGTGCATTAACCTGAGACCAGAGGGATGTGTGAGGAAGAAGGCGTGCTCGCCCGGGGCCAGGTCCATCCACGGGGACACGTGAAGAAATGGGGTGCCCTGACAGCCAGCAGGTGGCTGGTGGCGGGAAGGTGACCAAGGCCAGGAGTGGACAAGCCAGGTGGGGCGGTGGTGGCCACGCCAAGCAGGACCACCCCGGCCCCACGGGACGATGTGGACGATGCTCACAGTCCAGCTGATACCAGAAAGGGCAAGTGCCGGGGAGCAGGCTCTGTCCTGTGATAGCAGCACCAGGTGTCAAGGGGCAGGAGGGCAAGGGGCTGGCATCAGAGACCAGGCCACTCCAACATGGAGCAGCCCGCGAGGAGCCCAGGGCCCCGGGCAACCCTGCCCTCTCCCTGCCACCGATCATTCTGCTGGCCCCAAGGCCCCAGCCCTGCAGCCTTTCTGTTGGAGCATGAAATCTCATTTGACAGAGTATTAATTAAGTTCAGCCCCTCAGTCAATCGATCAGCCTATAGGCAGGCATCACACACCTGTCCAGCCAAGCACAGGTGCCCAGGAGAAAGAAAGCAACAAGGTAGGGAGACCCTGATCCACAGACCCCACCCCACCCTGCCAGGCACCAGCTACATGAGCCGGGAGCTACCAGCATCTTTAAGCCCCAGTCCCGTAAACAAAACAGAAACCTAACCCATGCACCATGCTTGCCATGGTACCAGACAGAGAACGGAAAGAACACAGAGATGGTATTCAGTAAATACAGCTCTGTGAATCCTTCAGAAGGAATATAAGACCTGAAGCCAACCCTCTTCCAGAGAATAAGGTTCAGGTAAAACAAACAAAACATTCAGAACAGAGCGAGTCTGTCCCTCCCTAATAAAAAATTTTCCTTAATTTTTATGTATTATGTACTTACTTGTAGTATTTCACTGAGTCTAAGACACTCTTCCAATTTTACGATTTTGAAATTCAAACATTTTCCAACCAATCCGTATTTAAGGATGATATGTGATAATCTTTACTTTGCATGAAAAGTTGTCATTAAAATTGATCCTTTAGGGACTTCTCTGGTGGTCCAGTGGCTAACACTCCAAGCTCCCAATGCAGGGGGCCTAGATCCAACCCTCGGTCAGGCAGCTAGATCCCACATGCCACAACTATGGGCCACAACGAGACCCGGCACAGCCAGATAAATAAATATTTTTTTTAATTGGGCCTTTACCTCCTGGCACTTTAGGATCACGGAAAGTTCAGTGAGTGCAGAATCCCAGGACACAAGCAAATCGCATCACTGTAAGGCTCAAGTCCCAGAGACTGGGACACGTGTGTTCTCTACAACGTGAACACTCACAGCCCCCATCGGTAGGAGTGTTGAGAAAAACACACCTATCACCTGGCGGGGTAATGGCCTTCCCTGACTCAGAATCCTCATCTGTAAAGGGCAGAACAGGAAGGACTCATCTCACAGAGTTGTGGCAAGACTCCTACTTAGAAAAATCCAAGTAAAGTCCTTGGTTTGACAACCAGTGCACAGTGAGTGTGTTGGTTTTCTCATCTGTAAAATGGTTATCTTGAAGGTATGAAGGTGGTGTCTCCAGTGGTTGGCAGAAGGTAAAATAAGAGAGCCCAAGGCAAACCAACAGAAGGGCTGAATCCTTTCCCCACGACCTGGCCTCCACTGAGGGCTGAGGGTCAGGTTCCTCCTGAATAGATGACGCAGGGTCCCCACCAGTCCAGTCACGCAGAGTGTATCCTCATTACATTCACCAGTTGCCAGCTCCACCTCACAAAACACATCTCTATTAAACAGCTCAGTTCAGTTGCTCAGTCGTGTCCGACTCTCTGCAACCCCATGGACCGCAGCACGCCAGGCCTCCCTGTCGTTGTTACTAAATCCAGAAATAATCTCCAAAGATTTACAAAAACCCCTTTAGATGAGGGTCCTATCTACTGGAAGAGTCTCATAAAATAAAAATAAGTGAGGTCTCAAGTCATCCTTGCACCCATCTCTCCTACCATGGCAAGTGGAAGGAACTGTCCACAAATGTCTTAAAGAAAATATCGTCCAATGAAATGGTCTCTTTGCCAATACACATGTGTCAGATAAAAAACAGAGAGGCCACAGGATGACTCTGGCTGAAAAAAAGCAGTGCCACCGACCAACTTTGGGAACAGAATTAATTTCAGAGAACGACCCCAAATCCAGACCATAAAAGATGAGACCATCCAGCTTCTCCAGAGGGAGGCAGGAACCAAAGCAAACACAACAGAGGACTCGAAGCTGTGACTGGCAAGCGAGGGCTCACGGCCAGGTTGCCTCTTGTTCCCGCTGCCCCCACAGTGAAAGGGGTCACAAGCGGGCATAAGGGGGCCCGGTCTGCTCTCCATCTTCCCAGAACTCATATCACGAATCAACATCCTAAAATAGGAGTTGCTTGGGAGGGCCAGGCTCCGTTCAGCTCTGCTGGTGAGGCCCCAAAGCAGCCAGGGACAAGATACAAGAACGTGAGTGTAGCCGTTTTCCAATAAAACTTTATTTACAAAAGCAGGCAGGGGCTAGATACAACCCATAGGCTGTGGTCTGCCAACCTCTGCCCTGCAAAGGGAGGCTCCTGGTCAGAAGGCTCAGGAATGTACAACTGAAATGGGGCCAAGGAAGCAATCTGCAGAGACATGGGGCTGGGACAGAATTTATGAAATTACCGTACAGAGAAGCGGGGGAAGAGAGGCCATCGCAGAAGGCTGTTTTTCTACTCTCTACTGACAAACGGGGGCTTCCCGGGTGGCTCAGTGGTAAAGAATCCGCCTGCGAACACACGAGACACAGCTTCGATCCCTCGGTCGGAAAGATCCCCTGGAGGAGGAAATGGCAACCCTGTCTAGTATTCTTGCCCGGAAAATCCCATGGACAGAGGGACCTTGTGGGCTACAACCCAGAGGATCACAAAGAGTCAGACATGACTTAGCGATTCAACAACAACAACGAGCAAACAGAATCTTTGGAGAGTAAGGACAGCTTCTACAACATTCTACTTCTAATACAGGTGGATGTGCTTTCAAAAATCAGGAAGAGTTATAAAAGTGGAAATAAACATTTGGATTAAATATCTGGAGATGTGCCAATGATCTTATCAACTTATCTCAAATTTACATTTAAGAATCTTGTTTCTACCTAACAGCTCAACATTCTATTCATTCTATTTTCTAGCCGTTTTGTGTGTGTGTGTGTGTTTTGAGGCACAGCAAATGTTGTCTTATGTATAATAAATAAAATACATCTCATAATAGGTGCATAATTCCTTTATCAAAAACCTTGAGGATACAGCTGGAAATTAAGAATGGTCTGGATTTGAGAAAGAGGACACAGGGTCCAGGGCAGCCCTGTCACCAAGCCCCTTCACGTGCCTAAGGGAAGCAGTCCTGATTGATCGGGCTGGATTCTCTGAGACATGAGAAACAAAGAAATTTCTTGGTTCACAGGTTTGGGGATTTTAGAACTGCAGACAGTGGGCTGTGGGCCTCTATTTAAAAAGCCTCAAGGACCTCTCAGGCTTCCCTGGTGGCTCAGTCGTAAAGAATCCACCTGTGAGGCAGGAGATGTGGGTTTGATCCCTGGGTCGGGAAGATCCCCTGGAGAAGGAAATGGCAACCCACTCCAGCATTCTTGCCTGGAGGATCCCATGGACAGAGCAGCCTGCAGGGTTACAGTCCGTGGGGTCACAAAGAGTTGGACACGACTTAGCAACTGTATCACCAACACCAAAATCCTCTCGTTCCTAAGGGACAGATATCCATTCCCATCCCTGGCACTCCAGGCCAGGTGTGCTGGTCCCTGGTCCCGAAGCGGCTCTGGCACTGCCTGGCTGGAGCGCCACCCCCAGCTGCAGGCACACCCTGGCAGGGGGCCTCCCTGACCTCTCGCATCTTTCCCCCACTGTCCTGTTTCACCTGCGTAAGAATCACCATCACTACTCACAAGTGTCTCATACACCAGTCTCCCCAGGACTGTCTCCCTCACCAGGAGTCAGCAGCCCCAGGAATGAACCTGCCGGAGGGGAGCTGGCACCCAGCACTGACGTGGCACCCGGCTGGCGCTCAGTCAGCACCAAGGAATTCTGGTAACAACCCTGGGTGGGCACCTAAGACGGGGCTGGCCCCTTACTGGACTCTTCCCACACCCTTCCTCCAGTTCCACAGCGCCCTGACGTCACTCACCCGCTCTCACCAGCAGGGCCCCTGAAGCATCCCATCACTCCCCCGAGGCCACAGAATTATACCAGCACAGTTCAAAGGAAGAGCCAAAGCCTTGCGGAGTGAAGCCGTTCACTTCCCCTCCACCAGGTCCCCCCGCCGGCCCCCACCAACCTGCCGCCAGTGTCTTTGAAGCAGGAAGCAGGGTGATTAAATACACCAAATCCTTCTGGTGCTCCTGCGTCCAGAAAACACTGCCCAGCAGCTCACTGACGGAGCCCACACCTAATCCAAAAGCCACAGCGATGGCTGAGCAGCTAGAATGAGGACATGATTTGTTTGCTGAAGCTCGTACAAAGAAATTCCTCTCTATAAAAACTTGGAGATTTATCTCTTTGCTGTAACGACATATTACTCAAGACTGAACGCACTGTAAATCATCCCATGTTCTGAGAAATTCTGGAACTGTCAGCTGATTTTCCAGGAACACAGGATAAGAGCTGCCAAGTCGGCCTGCTGGACTCACAGGAGCGCGACAGCGCCTGTGGAAGCCACTCACCGGCGTGACTGAGCGCTTCTCCCCGGGGCGACAGGGTCTGCTGGCAGGCCCGCAGGGCGTCCGCCTCCTCCTGGCTCCCGCAGAGAGCCGCGGGCAACCGGGACGCCGACCACAAACACTCACAAGTCTCAGAAGCTGGGCACCGGCTGCAGCTGGCAATCCTGCCGTCGCTGCCTGGACCAAAGGAAGTCTGAGATGCCAGGGCGATGAGCTAAGCGGGCCTCAGGCGGCTCCTTCCCTGTGCCTTGTTGAGCCCTCATGGTCAGCTCGGTGACCAGTGGAGAGAACACTCGGCTAACTTACAGGCCTATTTCCCGGAGGAAGGCTACCCCTGAAGATCCCTGATCCGTTTTCCTGGGAGCACTGGTGCCAAGTGTAAGGCAGTAGGCTGGGTGACAACCGGCCAAAGCCAAGTGGCCAAGTGAGCATTGAGACCATGACCCGTGGAGCCAGCTCAGTGTCAATCAACAGGGTGAGGCAACCCGGCCTTTTTAAGACCAAGAAAACAGTCCCACAGGAGGCAGAGGACAGGGCCTGGAAAAGCTCACCCACTGAACACGCCCAGGGTCACCAGCAAGCTTCACGGCTCTACTGAGGCTTGAGCCCTCTTTTCTTGCTTGAAACTGATGGTGGCTTTGTCTCAAATTCAGTGATCACAGTGGACCCTATTCCCAGTCTATTCCTAGTCTCCAGTCTCTCTTCCAAAATCTGTTTCTCTATCACACACACACACACACACACACACACACAAATCAGGAAGACAGCCCTCTGCAGCTGTGATGCTACATGCAAATAATCATCATCACAACTAAACAGGATGCCATAGATAAAGGGAGAGACAGACCAGCTCAGAGAAGTGCAGATGTCGGACCAAGGGACTTCAAAACCTAAGACCCTGCTGAGAAATGGAGGCCAAGAGACGATTCAAGCGCTTTATGTGCTAAGACTCCTAAGGAGAAATGCAAATTCTCTTATCCAATCCAAAGATCTAAGGATCCAACGTGCCCATCTACTCCATAAAGCAAAAGTTCCAGCAGAAACCTGCCTCAGGAGATACATACAGGAAACTGACAGATGAAACTCGTCCAGCAGCCCCTGCAGAGGGGGCTGGGGGGACACCCACTCCGCCACTCAGGCTGCCTGATGCTCTCAGGGCGATAAGGGCCCCACCTGTGACAGGCAGGTCACTGCCAGGCCAAGAAGCTCCTCTGTCCCACTTCCTGCCCCGTAAGCTCCTGTCTCTCCTTCAGCAACCCAATGCCTGCCACCATTCCCACTCGCCATCTGGAGTTTTAGGGCCCAGCAGGGAAAAACACAGGGCCTGCCTCATTGCAGGTAGGTGTGCACCTCAGTGAAAACCCTGCAGAAAAGGATGCTGTGGCCATAGAGATGAACTCTCCCAGAGCAAGGAAGCAAGGCTGTGCAGACGTGCAGGATGTGTCCACGGCTCGCTCAGCACCTCCTCACTCGTCAGCTAGTGATGGCAGGCAGGTTACGAGCTCTGCCTGCGCCCTGGCCCTCGGCCGGCGCCCCTGTCAGAGTCCGCCATCCGCGCCCCCCTACCTTGTAGTATGGATGGTGCAGGAAGGAATCTGGGCCGCCTGCTAAAGCCATCGGTTCCTTCCCACGGTCTTCAAACCACATGGACTGCACGGGACCTGGAACAGAGACAGACTGTGAGAAATCCAGACAGAGGGAAGGTCCACTGCTCTCCAGTGACTCAGGGGCAGGGGGCTGACCCTGGACACCACTTGCATAGCCATGGTCTCTGGAACGGATGTGAGACGTGCCACCTCCAAGGAGTGCCAGAGCGACTTCAGCTCCATGAAAGTGCACACTCGGCTCCAACAAGGAGCCCCAGACGGGCAGGGAAGTAAGATCCCATCCTTTTTTTTAATCTCCTGTGGCACAAGCCATACATTTGATCCATACAGGATGGTCCATGAGAGTTGCCATAACTGACCCTGGCAAAAACCACCCCCTGCCCCAGCAATGCAGAGGACTGCCGGGGGTTGGGAGGGGCAGGAGGGAGGCGGCCACAGCAGCTTGGTCTGCACTGGGGACCCACCACCTGGCACTCACAGACCAGAGACCATCTGCAACACGACCTTCTGCAGCACACAGCTTATCTGCCACATCTCAGCAAAAATCAGAGTTTCATTTCCATGGAGACAGAAGACTGTTACAAGTCACACTCTGGACTGCAGCAAGAGGAGAGAGAAACCAGTGCTAGGGTGAGATCCCTCACACCACTCTTCTCGGAAATCATCAGAAGCAAGAATATTTTCAGGAACAGGGGCAACACCCATCAACATTCTCTGTTATAACCCACCTCAGAGCCACTCAGACCCTCCTCAGCTACCGCTGCGGCCCAAGGACCCTGAACAATTCTTAACTCCTGACGACGTGAGGCTCTCTCTGGCCTCCGCATCCACAGTACTGTTCTGAGCTCTGTTAGCTGCTGTAAGTGTTACGGCCCTATAGGACTGAGCTCAGGGGTCACCTCCTCCAGGAAGACCCCTTGGGACTGTCCCTCACCAGTCACCACCGCCCACGATGGTTCAGTCAGTGTCCACTCTGGGCTCCTGGGCCACATGCTGGGCTTACAGCCCTCTTTCCATCTGCCACGCAGAGATGTAAATGCCTCTGCTTGGTCTCACTCCCCACAAAGGAATCATAACCATGTGCTTAATTGTGACAGAGGCTTGCTCTGTGCAAACTGTCAGGAAGTGCCAGCGGAGAGACACTGTCTGGCTATGTAGGACTTGAGTCCCTGACAGGCTTTCTGCAGCCACATCCACAGAGACAGGAAACCCAAAGGGGTTCTTGGGTCATCGGCATCATCCCATTGGATGAGGGAAAGCCAGACAGTTCCAACACCCAGCCACCTTGTCCTGGGCCACCTGGAGGGACCCTTCTGCCCCACAGGTTCCCCGAGGGCACAGGCGGATGTCCAGCGGGTAGACAGCTCAACTCAGGCTGCGTTTCAGTGAATGGCGGCCAGAGCCTCAGTGATGAGCAAACCAGGAACCAGAGCTGAGAAACCATTTTCTGATCTAGTCCTCTGGGGCCTGGAAGGACTTATTTCCCTGATGCGGCTTTGAGAGAAATCAGACAAATTTAGAAAGTGGCTCACTTATCTTAACGAAAAGTTAGAAAATCAGGAAAAAAAGGGGACTGGAAGAAATACCGCAGGCAAAGATCTACCCAAGACAGACAGACAGATGCTGGGAGCCTTCACATCAGAACTGACACGGAGCAAACAAAACCCATGGAAAAGAAATTACAGAAGTACCGTAAACAGCCCACAGAGAGGGTGAGCCAAGCACAGGGGTGCAAAGAGACAGGAAGGTTAGGACACAACGCAGGACACAGAGGACAGACTGGGAAAGACCAGAAACCCCAGAAGTGTCCTAGGACAGAGCTCTTCACATTTCAGATCTGTCCTTCAACTCGCAGGCTCAATTTTCTAGAATTCAGAATTAAAAGACTCCCAGAAGGTCGTCAGAGGAAAACTGAACGATTTAGGTAGGGCATAAAAGTAGGGATAGTAATTTACTGTTGTTCAGTCGGTCAGTCACATCCGACTCTTTGCAACCCCACGGACTATAGCCCGCCAGGCTCCCCTGTCCATGGAATTCCCCAGGTAAGACCACTGAGGTGGGTAGCCAATCCCTTCCACTCGACTCAGGGATCGAATCCACATCACCTGCATTGCAGTTGGACTCTTTACCACTGAGCCGCCAGGGAAGCCCTAGGGATATTAATGCTACCAGTCAAAATAGCAAAAATATCACGATAAGATCTAGTTATGGGCCAGACTGTGTCCCCTGCCCCAAACTCATATGTTGATGCCCTTAACATCCAGGATCCTCAGAATGTTGCTATATTTGGAGGAAAGGTCTTTAAAAAGGTAACTAAGGTAAAATGAGGCATTACTGTGGACCCGAATCCAACAAAGGAGATGAGGACACAGATGCACGTGGATGGAGGACCACGTGAGGACAGGGAGAAGATGGTGATTCACACGCCAGGAGAGAGGCCTCGAGGGAAGCGGCCCTGCCCACACCTTGACCTCAGGCTCCCCACCTCCAGCTATGAGAAAACAAACTCCTGTTGTTCAAGCCACGAGTCTCTGGTTCTTGTTACGGTGTTTCTAGAAAACAATTTCAGACCCCAAATTCTTCAAACACCACCAAACTGTCATCATAGCTAAGAGGAACAGAAGCATCCTAAACCTGTAACATTTACCACCAGTCAGTCATTTCTGTTTTCCTCAAGGTCTCTGGGATTCTTTAAATCAGCACAGAAACGTACGAACGACCCGAGAGAGGCCGGTGGGCTGGAGAGGACCGGTGATGACAAGATGGCAGGGGTCGGGGCAGGGGAGGAGTTCGTCCTGGAGCAAGACGGGTGAGGCTGGCGCCGGCCTGCAGCCTCCGCAGGAGACCGCAGCCCCCAGGCCTCCAGGCTCCCCCAGCTCCAGGAGTCAACCTGCCCCGCGGCAGTCAGTCTCCTGTGCCCTTCTGTCCAGGCTCTACCACCCAGCCCTTTGATCAGACTCCAAAGTAGGTTTGTTCCAAAGGCATTCTGGAGACATGTTAACATCTGCAGTCACTTGGCACGAATTCCTGAACACAGCGGGGTGGCCCTCATCCCACGTGCTGGAGGCCTTGAGGGCAAAGATTGTAAAGGAGCAAAGACTCCAGGTTTCCTGGAGAAGAAAGAATCTGGCCTCAAGGCTGTAGTGAACTCCTGCCCCGTGGCCCTGACTTGCCAGACTATCAGTGGAGCCAGTTCCGTTCATCTCCTTACAGACACACATACTTGGTCAGTTTCACTGCACAGCCATGACCTCTTCACCCCAAGCACTTGCAGCAGGATCCCAGGACCGTACCATGAGGCCCCTTCGGGCATCCCCACCACAAACACACGGCCACATGGGTCTGACGGCTCCATGGGCCACCATTCAGCCTCCCTGCACGGCCTGCCCACCTCCCCGCCGCTACCCCAGCACTCCCGGCGCCTTCCACCCTGACTGCAGCCTCACTCTCCTCGGCTCAGTTTCTCTCCCCTCACCCACTTCTGGTGGCCTAGGGAAGGGGTCAGTGTCCTCCTGGCCCCTTGAGGACCTCTTGGCACCCCTCCACCATCAGGCTGTCCGTGGCCCCTGGCCCCTACTTTCTCATGCTGGCGTTGCCCACTCTCTCCCCAGCTCACTCGGTATGTCTTGCCTGCCCTGCTGTGCAAGGCAGGAACTCCTGGATGTTTTCAGCAAACAGAAACATATGACTTTCCCCTTAAGTTTCAAATTTAGTGGGTGTTAAGAATGCTGAAAATTTTAAATATGTTAGTTTTATTACCTAAATGTCACCTTTGAAAGACTTTGTTTGCCAGATGGAATTGCTTCTCAGCCAGAAAAATATATATTCCATAAGCTCTGTCGAGTAGGTTCTTAGGGAAAAGAAAACCATACTTAGACAAACCAAAAGGTTTAGATTAACTGGCCCCCAATAAGATGTATCAAACCCAAAGCTAACAGCAAATTCAGTGATGAAAGATGGAAAGCTTTTTCCTCTAAGATCACAAACAAGGTACGTATGATCCTTTCATCACTTCTATTGAGTGAATGATAGGAAATTCTACCCAGAGCCATCAAGTGAAAAAGGAAAACAGGAAAAGAACAAAAGTTATCTCTGTTCACAGAGGACATGATCTTATCTGCAGAAAACTCTAACAGTTAAAAACACAAACACACACAGCCCCCCTCTAGAGCTAATGAATAAATTCATCAAGGTTATAGGATACAAAAATCAACATGCAAAAATCACGTGTTTCTAAACAGCAACAATGAAAAGGAGATTAAGAAAACAACTCCATTCAAATTTGCAACAATAATAATTAAGAATAAATTTAACCTAGGAGGCAAAAGACTTGTGCACCAATTATCAACGATTACCAAATGTTGCTATAAGAATATAAAGATGCTGTAAGGGAAACATTATGTATTCATGGATTGAAACATTTAAAATTGCTAAGATGAAAAAACTATCCAAAGCAATTTACAGATTCAGTATAATTCTTACCAAAATCTCACTGGCAGTTTTGCAGAGATCAATATATCTTTCTACAATTCCTAAGGATTCTCATGGGACCCCAAGTAACCAAAAACATCTTAGAAAAGAAGAACATAGTTGGAGGATTCACATTTCCTAGTTTCAGAATTCACTACAAAACGGTGGTGATTAAGACAGTGTAATTACCGGTGTAAGGTCAGACACAGATTCATGGAACAGAACAGACAGACCAGAAATAAACACTCACACAAATGTTGGACTGATTTTCAATAAAGGTCCCAAGACCGTTTAATGGGGAACAGGACAGTCTTTGAAAACTGGTTCTGGGAAACTAGATATCCACATGCAAAAGAATAAAATTGGACTCTTTTTTACCTTACCATACAAATAAAAATTAATTAAAAATGGATCAAGGACTTAAAACTATAAAACTCTTGGAAAGAAACATACGGAAAATTTTTTATGATATTGGATTTGACAATGATTTCCAGGATATGACTCCTTCAAAAGTGAAGTCACTCAGTTGTGTCCGACTCTGTAGCCTCCCAGGCTCCTCTGTCCATGAGATTTTCCAGGCAAGGGTACTGGAGGGGGTTGCCACTTCCTTCTCCAGGGGATCTTCCCAACCCAGGTATCGAACCCAGGCCTCCCGCATTGCAGGCAGACGCTTTACCATCTGATGACTCCAAAGGCATATGCAAAAAAAGGAAAATCAAAGAAACTGGACTTCATCAAAATTAAAAACTTTTGTGCAAAGGACATTCTCAAGAGAGTGAAAAGACCCACAGAAAGGGAAAAAAATAGTTACAAATGATATATTTGATAAGTGCTTAATATCCAAAATAATACAACCACAATAAAAAAAGGGCCAAGGACTTGACGTTTCTCCAAAGAAGATACACAAATGATCAGTAAGCATGAAAAGATGTTCAACATCATTAGTCATTAGGGAAAGGCAAATCAAACCACAATAAGACACCATAAAAATAATAAACATGGCGAGGATATGGAGAAATTAGAACCCTTCTGCATTGCTAGTAAAAATGTAGAATGGTACAGCCTCCATAATAAATAGTATGTATATTCCTCAAAGAATTAAACATAGAATTAGCATAAGTTCCAGCAATTCTATCTCTGGGTATACACCCAAAAGAATCAGAAGTACCTATAATCCATGCTCAAAGCAGCACCATTTACAACAGCCAAAAGATGGGACTAAACCAAATATCCACTGACAGATGAATAGCTAAGCAAAATGACTATAAACAAACAATGAGCTATTATTCAGCCTTGAAAAAGAACGATATTTTGATACATGCTACAACATGGATGAAACTTAAAAGAGATTATGGTAAGTGAAGTAAATCAATCACAAAGTACAAATACTGTATGATCTTACTTATATGAGTTAATACCTAGTTTAAAGACAAAAAATAGAAGCGATCAGGGTCTAGTAGGAGGAGGGTTTATTTAAAGGGCACAGAATTTCCATTTGGGATAATGAAATGGTTCTGGAAACAGCAGTGATGTTTGCACAGCATTATGAATGCACTTAATTCCACTGAGATGCACACTTAAAAACAGTTGAAATGGCAAATTCTGTTTTTCATATTTTATCCCCGTGTTGCAAAAAATTACTGAAAAGTTGGTTATTCAGTGAGCCTCCTTTAATAAAATCAACAACTTTCACTATTTTTTTTTTAATATAACCAATAGAGTTGGCAGGATTTCTTAGGATGCTCAAGCTTAGGGCTGTATGAAGTAGTGATTCCAAATACTTCTTTCTTTAGTCAAGTTTTTACATTTCTATGTGTCTCGACCAACAGTACACTTTCTCAGTTCTGAGATTCTGTGCAACCCAGCTGTCTGGGAGGTGAAATGGAATCCATCCAGCAAGTCCTGCATAAAAATTATCTTATCACCCATACCCGACAAAGACTAAAAGTTCTAATATTATCCTATTCTCATGGAGACTGAAAAACTTGTACCATCTTGGGACAGGCAACCTCAATCTTTTTTTTTTTTTTAAGTATAGTTGATTTTCCATATTGTATTGATTTCTGCCATACAGAAAAGTGATCCCATTATACATACTGATATATACTTTTTCATATCCTTTTCCATTATGGTTATCAGAGGATATTGAATACAGTTCCCTGTGCTATACAGTAAGATGCTGTTTATCCATCCTATATGTAACAGTCTGCTTCTGCTAACCCCAAACTTTCAATCCATCCCGCCCCACTGGCAACCCCAAGACTGTTCTCCATGTCTTGGGAGTTTGAGAAAGCGCTTCTTCTAAATGTCCTACAACAGCACAGAAGTTCTGATAGACTGTGCTACATTAAAGAATTTAAATTTTAAATCATCGGTGGAGTTAACAAAAACAGTGTGCTTATACAGATAAGCAGGAACAACTTCCGAAGCAGGTTGATACTGCAACTGCGTATCTGTGATGATAAAAGGCATTCTCATGAGCAGATGTAGAATGACCAAGAAACTACCAAACTATTGTCTCACTTTTTTGATTCAAGGGGTTCATTGGCAAGTTTTGCTCACTTGACAGTTCCATACAACCCTTTAATTCTGAAAGTTAAGTCCTCTTTTGCACGAATTCCAATGTAAATAATGTATGCCACATTTTGACTGAGTTTTGAACTTGTGATAAAAATTCAAATACTCTTCTTCATAAAACTTGCACTGTTTTCCTTATTGGACTGTAGTTCAGAAAAACAGTTCAGGCAAAGTCAAAAGTTTACTGATTCCAGAGTCAACATTTTTCTTAATACTGTAAATATTTACACTTCTGGATGGACCCAGCAGCTGAACTTGAACATGGCTTTGTTCTTTGCATTTCATGTTTATTTTTTTTTCCACTTTAGGGCAATGTGTACTAAATTAAAATGATACAATGGTCATAAACTTGAAAAATGCTGCACTCAATAACATGTTTTCTGAAAAGTACATGGGGCATTCCCACCAGAAACTCTGGAGGCTCCGGCAGATGCGGACGAAGTGATTGATTATTCATGCTTTTCAGGTCACAACCGACTACATGTGATGCTCCTGGTCGATGCAAGGTGTTCCGTTCCCCCTGCCGTGAGGGTGACGCTGACATGAGGAGGTCGACTGTGAGAGACGCTGGATGGTTCCCGCAGCCCCCAGACACCCTAGCTTAGCCAGTGTGGAGCCTCCACGCAATCCACCCCGATTCTTCACCTCCTGCTCTACTTTCCTCATTAAACATGCTTTTCATCTTGACTTGATTTCCTGGCATAGCAATGGGTTGCAACCCAGAATGTGAAAATGGGTCAGGCTGGGGCCTATGGCCAACGCCCACCTCCAGCGTCCATGGGCTTGGAGGCAGCTGCCCTCCGACTGCTCCATTCCCCCACCCCAGTGCCTCTCCTTCCAGGCATCAGCTCCAAAAATGTTCACCGTGTCTACCTCCATCTCCAACCCACTCCTAGAAAAAGAACAAGACACCGTCACTTAAGGAAACTGGCCACTCCCAGGACCCCTGAATCCCGACTGTGTAAATGGTCCCTTTCTGTTTAGGTAACGACACATTCAAGGTGTGCATTTAATACTGTGGGGAAACCCTGCTCCATGTCCACAGGAAATGCTCACACTCTCCAGAGCATCGATTCATACACTCTCTTTTCTCTCCCCAAACGCCATCCCTCTCGCAGGACCCTCCGAGCAGTCAGCGAGCCTGCCTCTGCCGACCCCTCAGCACACGGTCCACGTTTGTTGCCCTATTACCTTTGGCCAGAGCGACAGCCAGCACTGGACATTCACCCAAAATTCCTTGTGGGGCATTATTAAACCCCTTCCTCGTTCAAGCATTCAGCCTTGAATTCTGCCACACCCAGCAGCACACAGCAGAGCTGTGTGGATTTGTCAACTATTAATTGCTGCTGCTGCTGCTGCTGCTGCTGCTAAGTCGCTTCAGTCGTGTCCAACTCTGTGTGACCCCACAGACAGCAGCCCACCAGGCTCCACCATCCCTGGGATTCTTCAGGCAAGAACACAGGCGTGGGTTGCCATTTCCGTCTCCAATGCATGAAAGTGAAAAGGGAAAGTGAAGTCGCTCAGTCGTGTCTGACTCGGCAACCCCATGGACTGCAGCCTACACTCCTCCATCCATGGGAGTTTCCAGGCAAGAGTACCAGAGTGGGATGCCATTGCCTTCTCCGAACTATTAGTTGGCTAAGTGAAAAAAAGTGAAAGTCACTCAGTCGTGTCCGACTCTGTGACCCCATGGATTATACAGTCCATGGAATTTTCCAGGCCAGAATACTGGAGTGGGTAGCTATTCCTTTCTCCAGAGGATCTTCCCAACCCAGGGATCGAAGTCAGGTCTTCCGCACTGCAGGTGGATTCTTTACCAGCTGAGCCACCAGGGAAGCCCATTAGTTGGCTATTAGAAGGTTAAACAGCATCATGATATGATATATATGATAGCACAAAACTAAATAGTGTAATTGTAGTCGTTTCATAATAAGTCAAATAATACATGGTACAGCAAACTTAGATGGTTTTATATGTCAATTATATCTCAATAAAACTGAAAAAATGAATTTAAAAATCTTTTAAAAATTGAAAAGAGAAGCTTCAAGTCCTAAAATAAATCACTAAAGGATTTGTTAAAAAGAAATCTGTACCTCACATAAAAGCCTGTTCCTTACTGGGAAAACAATGTAACTGAGCAATGTTCATGATATATTAAGATAATCACTTGCAGAACTGAAAGGAGAATATTTGCATTTTACATCATAATAAGAGGATAAAAGGAAACTAATAATACTTGAAACATCAAAGGGAAAATAGAAAATGGGCAGATGAAGAAGCATTCAAACCAGAAACAACTGGTTCAGAAGACAGAGGACATGGAGCAATAAATGTCAACCGTCCAATTCCCTTCTTTTCAAACAAAAATATTCCAATGTAAAAAAAAAAAAATATCCAGGGCAAATTGAAATTGAAAAGCTTTAAAAAGAGAGCTAGGAAAGGGAGACACAGAGCAGGCAAAGATACAGAACAAAACACATACTCAAAAACACCAGCAACAGTGACGGCAACGACAGAAAAGTATAATTAACACAAAGAAGTGCCAGTCCCCACAGATAAAAGTATAGTGGCTTCCCTGGTGGCTCTGACGGTAAAGCGTCTGCCTGCAGTGCGGGAGACCCGGGTTCGATTCCTGGGTCGGGAAGTTCCCCTGGAGAAGGAAATGGCAATCCACTCCAGCACTCTTGCCTGGAAAATCCCATGGATGGAGGAGCATGGAGGGCTGCAATCCACGGGGTCGCTGAGGGTTGGACAAGACTGAGCGACTTCACTTCACTTTCACTTCAAGCAACAAACAAAGGCAGTAGTAGGTCTCTACTCTCCAAATAACAAATCCACACAAAAGTGAATCTTAAATTATAAAAATGGATGTTATGCTTCAGTAAGAAGTTTACGTTAAAAGCCAACCATGCAACCAAAACTCTGACACCTACAAAAAGAAGTGGAGAAAAAGTGTTTGCAGCTGGACACTTGTGCTCATCACTTCTGGCAAAAGAAGGAATCAAACTGGGATAAAAAGAATACACAACACTGCATCATGAAAGGGAATTCATGAATATGCATGAAAAGTGGGCATCTGCAAATATTTACAAATACCCATGAATTTAAAAAAATACTGCCACAAAAATATCAGTGCATTTTGCTAACACGTCCAGGTCTCTGAGCTAAGGGACACCTGTGCTGAACTCCTGGCCCCCAGCCACAGAGAGGCTCAGACATGACTCCACTTGTCCCAGGGTGGACACAGGGAAAGCCAACCACCATGCCAACCCGCCCTGAGCCAGAGCCAAACAACACAACTAGAAATTCAAAAGTGCGTGTAAAAGGCAACAACTCAGCCACTCGAAAATTAAAAACAATCCCTGGCCTCAGTAGCTGGTCGAGGAGGAAATTAATATCAGAACAGTCTCCGGACAATTAGGTCAATGAATACCATCCCTCATGGAGAGAGAGGTTACACAAAGCAGGAGAAACAGCTGGGGAACAAAGGCCACGATTCTTGCACCATCCACGAAAGGAAAAGGCATTAAATGAACAACGTGAATCCAGTCTTGAAGCAGAAGGCAGGAAATCTGGTCAGAAAAAAAAAAAAAGGAGAAACCAAAACATGATGAAATTTATGAAAATCCAAGAACTTATTATCCAAGATAATAAAGACAAATCTTTTAAGAATTTTAAAACCCACCAAAAATTAAAATAAAATCTTACAATTCAAAATTAAAATAAAAATTTTAATTGGAAAAAAAAGGACTGTGATGACTTCTTTTAATCACACAGTAATTCTATGGACATTAGTAAAGCCATCTGGTGGCACAATGGTAAAGAATCCACCTGCCAATGTAGGAAACGTAAGAGACACAGCTTCGATCCCTGGGTTGGGAAGATCTCCTGGAGAAGGAAATGGCAACCCACTCCAGTACTCTTGCCTGGAGAATCCCATGAACAGCGGAGCCTGATGGGCTACAGTCCATGGGGTCGCACAGAGTCCAGCATGACTGAGCATGTACACATGCACGCAAAGAAAGCTATCTGGTAATGTCCATGGAACGATAATTTAGACTACATACCAAAATCAGAATAAACTAAAAAAGAAGCCTTAAGATAGAAGGTCCATCTAGTCAAGGCTATGGTTTTTCCAGTGGTCATGTATGGATGTCAGGGTTGGACTAGAAAGAAAGCTGAGCACAGAAGAACTGACGCTTTTGAACTGTGGTGTTGGAGAAGACTCTTGAGAGTCCCTTGGACTGCAAGGAGATCTAACCAGTCCATCCTAAAGGAGATCAGTCCTGGGTGTTCATTGGAAGCACTGATACTGAAGCCGAAACTCCAGTACTTTGGCCACCTGATGCGAAG
>SJYF01000050.1:603673-614332 GCA_006410515.1 Procapra przewalskii
AGTTGGTGATGGACAGGGAGGCCTGGTGTGCTGCGGTTCATGGGGTCGCAAAGAGTCGGACACGACTGAGCGACTGAACTGAACTGAAGATAGAAAACATCATAGATGCAATTCAATAAAACCCACCCTCCTTCCACATGTGCTTTTCCAATATAAACAGTGCCATGAACGTGTTAGACCAGGCACTGGGCTAAGCATGTCTATGAATGTGTGCGTGTATGATTACCATTGTTTACATGAGGAAATGAAGCAAGATGGTCAGGGTCCCAGAGCAAGTGACAGGAAGACCTGAAGGTAGTAAGACAGTCTGGTCCAGAAGCCCACTTTCTTAACTAGAACCCTATAGTCCCGTGGTTTTCAATTATGAACAGACAGCACAGGCATCACTTGGGAACTTGTTAAAAAGCAAATTTTAGTCAAGACCTAGACCAACTAAATCAGAGACTCTGGGGCTGGGGCCTGCAAGATCACATGGGATTCCGGACTGGCCGGTGGTGCACATGGGCCTACCTGGCCCCACCACTGGGCTGTGCAGCAGACCCACTCCGGGAGCTCTTGAAACTCCAGGACTGGGCTGGACCCCTGACCAGAGAAAGCACGGCTTCACAGCAGGGGAGGGGCCCTGCTTTAAGCTGCCAGAGTACTTCTGATATTGAGAACCACCACTCTCTTCTCTTTCTTTTACAATTATTATTCCTTTTTAAATAATGTCTGCAAGGGGGAGAAAATGGAAGAAAACTGCAAGAAAGCTTTGAGGAATTACACCTCTGTAGGGGCTGGGGAAGGGGAATCTATGGCTCTGAAGCTGTTTGAAGGGTAAGATACACTAGACTCTGTTTTGGAAATGTCATAACTGAATGCTGAGGGCTCGATTCCCAACTGGAGGCTTGTGCCTTGGATGTTTTTGCCTTTTAAACATCTATTATTTCTTCCTATGCAAATATAAAGAATTCCTTTTAGAATGCCATTTTAGCCTTTTTCCACCCGGCATTGGTAGAAGCAGGGCAGGACACAGGTTAAATAGCCGTCAGAACCACCTGCCGCAAAGAATGACTCCACCATTTAAAACTGTGTGGCCTGAAAGACAAAGGTCTAAATCTGACCCCATGTACGTGATCAGGACCTAGGACTTCACATTTTCAGTACTTTGAAAGAGACTTATCTGAAATATGCTACTGGAACTGTATGATAACGACTTATATGAAGAATCTAAACCTTACAACAAACTAGCGACCTGAAAGTCTCTTGGACTGCAAGGAGATCAACCCAGTCAATCCCAAAGGAAATCAACCCTAAATATTCATTGGAAGGACTGATGCTGAAGCTGAAGCTCCAATACTCTGGCCACCTGATGTGAAAAGCTGACTCATTGGAAAAGATCCTGATGCTGGGAAAGACTGAGGGCAGAAGGAGAAGGGGACGACAGAGGATGAGATGGCTGAATAGTAATGTCAACTCAGCGGACACGAGTTTGAGCAGATTTCGGGAGACAGTGAAGGACAGGGAAGCTGGATTTGCTGCAGGTCATGGGGTTGCAGAGTCGGACATGACTGAGTGAGACTGAACAAGAAGGAACTACTATAGCAATAAAGAGGCAGACTCAGATTCAGGGAACAAACTAATGGTTACCAAGGGGTGCTGGGGACGGCCAATACAGGAGCAAGGGATTAACAGGCACGCACTATTATATACAAAACAACCTACAAAGATATACTGTACAACACAAGGAATGAGCAAATATTTCATAACCTTTAAAAACCGTGAATCACTATATTGCACACCCGTAACATATATCCTACTGTACAGCAACTACCCTTCAATTAATAAAGAAAAACATGCTGTTTGAGTCCCAAGTCCTTCATCCCTAGGTGGGCTGCTCAGTGTCCTTATAGAAAACCAGTGGGATTTTCAGATGAACACATGACCGTGAGTCACGAGGATGACACATGGTGAGAACATGCAGCCCCACTGCAGCCCGCTTGATGCTGGCACGGCCCTGTCTGCGTTTACCTGTGTGAAGCACAGAATCCTTTCCATATACCCCGCCAAGACACTGTTACTCCCCCAACCCAACGGACCTGGAGGCGGAGAGTGATCACCCCGCTGGTCATTGCACAGCTACCTCACCAGCTTGGCTCTGCCCAAAGCCGGGCATCAGATGCAAACTCCCCAGGAATGGGGCTTGGGTATGCAGCCCAGAGGGGCCACTGTGAGACGCCCGACCCTTGCACTGCCCTCACCCTGCACTGGGCTTGGGGACACTGTCCTCCACCCCCTCCTCCCCCACAGTGGAAGCAGGTGGGCCTGGGGGTCGTATGTCAGCTCTCCAGTGTTCCAGTAAGGAAGGGAGGGCCTGACTGCACAGTGGTGCCATCTTGCAGGACACGGGCCCTGAAACCTCAGCACCCACGGAGGCCTGGGGCAGCACTGGACACCAGCAGGAACCTACGTGAGTACCACACAAGGTCTTGCTCACGGCCACATCCGTGGAGACACCCACCTACCCTGGGTAAGCGTGCGCAGAGGGCAGGCAACACCCATGCAGGGCGACGAACCCTACACAACACGACACCTGCAAGTGTGGTCATCCTAGTGGCTCAGACAGGGGCACCAGCTCCGAGATGCTGGGTGACCTGCCCAGGGCCACACAGCGACATGATCTCATGGACAGGAAACCTCCGCCGGCCTGAGAGTCAGAACAAAAGAAGGACAGGGCGCCCCCTACACCCAGACTCCCTGCCCACTTCTGACTGGGGCACCCTGGAGAGGGCAGGATGGGGCAAGAAGAAGAGCCATTATAATCTGAAATTGAAAATGAAGATTAATTACATACAGATCTAAAACTGGTGTCCTTTGAAAATAACTTACTTTCATATATATATATAAATTCATTAAATTTTATTTTCACTATTGGCATCATCACTTATGATAATCCTGATCCTTGAGTTTTATGAATCACTATAAACTAACTGCCTCTTGGTACCTTCCAAGGGATAGTTCTTTGCACATGAAAACTATAAAAAGAGAAACAGAAATTAAGAGACTAAATCAATGAAGTCAAAAAGGAAAATGACCACGATACCAGCCACATTACCAGCCATATCCGCCCCCAACCACCACCCCAGCAGCACAGTCATCAGAAAAACTAAGGTTGCACTATAAAACAGCCCTTGATTTAAATACTTTATAAAATACGGACACTCCAAAATCCTTCCAATCAGCATCAAAGAGGAAAGCACTTGTCCCTATAATAAAACTCGGATCACTGACAAGCGACTTCTTTTCTTGCAAAAAAAAAAAAACTTGAAAAGAAAGCCCCAAGAAGTTATACCTAAATCACAGTTTCCAGATTCTGGACTCAGGTTTCCGGTAAAAATACAAAATACTGCAGGTGACGGCATCAGATCTTCTTAATTTCTTCTTTCAATGATTCTCATAAAGGCCTGAGATTCCCTCTCATCAGCTTCAGCATCAGTCCTTGCAATGATTATTCAGGGTTGATTTCCCTTAGGATTGACTGGTTTGATTTCCTTGCTGTCCAAGGGACTCTCAAGAGGCTGCGGCACCACACTTCCAAAGGATCAGTTCTTCAGTACTCAGCCTACTTTACGGTCCAACTCTCACACCTGGACATGACTACTGGAAATAGCTTTGACTCTATGAGACCTTTGTTGGCAAAGTGACGTCTCTGCTTTCCAATATGCTATCTAGGTCATAGTTTTCCTTCCAAGCAGCAAGCGCCTTTTAATTTCAAGTCTGCAGTCACTGTCTGCAGTGATTTTGGAGCCCAGGAAAACAGAATCTGTCACTGCTTCAAGTTTTTCCCCTTCTATTTGCCATGAAGTGACGTGACAGGGTGCCATGATATTACTTTTTTTAAGGCTGAGTTTCAGGCCAGCTTTTTCACTCTCTTCTTTCACCCTCATCAAGAGGCGCTTCAGTTCCCATCGAAAGAGGAATGGATAAAAAACACGTGGTATATATACAGTGAAATATTTAGTTCAGTTCAGTTGCTCAGTCGTGTCCGACTCTTTGCGACCCCGTGAATCGCAGCATGCCAGGCCTCCCTGTCCATCACCAACTCCCAGAGTTCATTCAAATTCATGTCCGTCAAGTCAGCTATGCCATCCAGCCATCTCATCCTCTGTCATCCCCTTCTCCTCCTGCCCCCAGTCCCTCCCAGAGTCAGAGTCTTTTCCAATGAGTCAACTCTTCGCATGAGGCGGCCAAAGTACTGGAGCTTCAGCTTCAGCATCATTTCTTCCAAAGAACACCCAGGGCTGATCTCCTTTAGGATGGACTAGGTGGATCTCCTTGCAGTCCAAGGGACTCTCAAGAGTCTTCTCCAACACCACAGTTCAGAAGTGTCAGTTCTTCTGTGCTCAGCTTTCTTTCTAGTCCAACCCTGACATCCATACATGACCACTGGAAAAACCATAGCCTTGACTAGACGGACCTTCGTTGGCAAAGTAATGTCTCTGCTTTCGAATAAACTATCTAGGTTGGTCATTACTTTTCTTCCAAGGAGTAAGCATCTTTTAATTTCATGGCTGCAATCACCATCTGCAGTGATTTTGGAGACACCCCCAAAAAATTCTGACACTGTTTCCACTGTTTCCCCATCTATTTCCCATGAAGTGATGGGACCAGATGCCATGATCTTCGTTTTCTGAATGTTCAGCTTTAAGCCAACTTTGTCACTCTTCTCTTTCACTTTCATCAAGAGGCTTTTTAGTTCCTCTTCACTTTCTGCCCTAAGGGTGGTGTCATCTGCATATCTGAGGTTATTGATATTTATCCCAGCAATCTTGATTCCAGCTTGTGCTTCTTCCAGCCCAATGAAATATTACTCAACCATAAAAAAGAACAAAATAATGCCACTTGCAGTAACATGCATAGATCTAGAGATTTTCATATTGAGATAGAGAAAGACATTATATGTCGCTTATATGTGGAATATACAGAAAAAGTACAAACGAACTTATTTATAAAATAGAAATAAACTCATCCCCATAAAAAAGTTATGGTTATCAGTGGGGAAAAGGGGAGAGAAATAAATTAGGAGCTTGGAATTAACAGATACACATTACTATATATATAAACTGGATGAAAAACAAGGACCTACCTACTATACAGCAGAGGGAATTATATTCATAACTTGAAACAGACTGTAATAAAAAAGAATATGAAAAAGAATACATATAACTAAATCATTCTGCTATAACCAGAAACCAGTACAACACTGTTAATCAACTATACTTCAACTCAGCTCAGTCACTCAGCAGTGTCCGACTCTTTGCGACCCCATGGATTGCAGCACGCCAGGCTCCCTGTCCATCACCAACTCCCGGAGCTTGCTCAAACTCATGTCCATAGGTCGGTGATGCCATCCAGCCATCTCATCCTCTGTCGTCCCCTTCTCCTCCTGCCTTCAATCTTTCCCAGCATCAGGGTCTTTTCCGATAGTCAGTTTAAGCACATAAATAAATAAGCAAATCAACAAGGCATTTCCTAGGGTGGTGCTCTAAGGTACTGGGGTGACGAGGAGCGGAGAAACCTAGGCGGGCGGCAGTCCTCACTGGGGGAGGAGGCCTCAGCAGAGTACTGACAGCCGCAGGGGGCTGCTCTCAGGGGCTGGAAACTGAGGTCGCGGTAGAGGCTTAACTTTCCATGGAAGACCCTTCGGACCCGTAAAATGTGCGAGTATCTGAACCACCTACCCCTCAAAATAAATGAACACAATCTCTGTGTTTACATTCTGAGAAGAACTGATGCAGCTCGAGCTCCTGAAACTTTGCTATGATTTGTGGTGAACTCAGTAAAGTATATCATTCACTTCGGCTCTCATAGTATCCGATTCATATTCACTGTGGGTCAGAACAGCAAGCCTTGCTTCTGCTCGGTCCACAGAGCAGCGAGGTGCAGAGCGCAGGATCTGAAGAGCGTTTCCAAGAGGGGCCTGGCGTCCGGTCACCTCGAGTGGCCCTGGGCAGGCCAGCTGTAAAGATGCCAACCAGCAGTGTGTCCTGTGTTTACCTGTTTCTGGCAGTTCTGACCCGTACAGATGTTGGCCTTACTCTTAAACTTCACGGCCCCTTCACCACATCAGGCAGTAGGAAGTGTGTGATTCTGTGGTCTAACCCTATTCCCAAGCCCTGCTTTTGTCCACCGCCTTAACTATCTGGGGGCCATCTTACTTTTAAATCTATTAATTCAGTGTTTCACGGAGTCACACTTAGCAAAAGCCCTGACATGTGAAGCCCTTCTAGGCTTGTCACCTCAGCCTAGAAAAGTCTGGAGGAGCTCTCAGTCACCTGGAGACCCTAAGGGATCCTCACAGGGAGCTTCTGCTTCTGAGTTGTGTTATTCCCCCAGAGTCCCCTATACGCCGATCCACCAAACACAGGATTCACACTTCCTAAGTCTCTCTCCAGGGTGGAGTTAGGCGTCCGCTCTTATTCTTGCAGGAATGGACACGAGTCCACCTAACCACGACGAAGCAGGGGGGCTGGCACGGGGGATTTGCTCCCCTGCGCGTCCCTTCCCTGAGCCTGGGGCTGAGGCCTCCAGTCAACTTCTGCCCGCAGTGCTCACGATGAACACACAGCCAGGACTGCAAACCTCCTCACGCGACTCTCGGGCAGGGCCACAAGGTGAGAGGTGACGAGCCTACAAGACCACACAGCTGCACGGTGACCGCCGCCTAGGGTGACTCAGTGTCCTGATGTTAGGTTAACTGAATGTCATGACGCTAGGAGACCGTGTAATTCCTAGGGTCTGGCTGCCTCAAGCTGGGTTCCTTAATAGCAGCCGTGGAATTTTAAGCTTCATCACGATGGGTTTCCCTGCTGCGTTACTGTCTTAAAGGTCCCAGGGCATAAGACTGGACCAATTAGAGCCAGTTCAGTGTCCACAGCTTCCAAATAATCCAGATCGGTTCACTTTAAATATATCAGCTTTAATTAAAGACTAAACTCTCTGCTGATAAAGAATAACGGCGTTTTGTTCCAGGTGTGACTTGATAGCTCCCTCTGAGGAAGAAGCCACAAGCTACAGTGAGACATCAATGTTCTTACATTCGGGGCACCCACATTCCAGAGGAGGAAGGGAAGAGTCGAGACTATAGGGTCACAAGAAAACTGAGCCCACGTCTCAGGGTGCTGCTCAGAGGACTTTTCCCAGGTAGCATAAAGGGTAGCATCAGCCACCAAGGCGCAACCTCGAGGGACCTCCCAGAATCTGGGATTTGTCTTTCAGCCTGGGCCATCACTTTCTCCACAGCAGCAATACTGACACATTTTCTATTACCCTGAACCTCCCTCCAGGCATCCTGCTGCGGCCCCTGCAGAGAGTCTAAACCCCTGCTGGGCGGCTTGGTCGGCCAGCCCTCTGCTCACTCCCTCGGCTCACTCCGGGCTCCCTGGCCCTCAGCCCCTAGGTCTCAGCGCTCTTTCATCCCGCTGCCACACTGCTCCCACCCCAGGCCAAGGAATGTGCCTATTCATTTCCCATATTAGGAGGACTGGAGGGAGGAGGGGAGAAGGCGGGAGGGAAGGAGGGAGAGGGCACTCTCTTAATCAGCAGTCTCAGCCTTGCTGTCTCCCTGCATCCATCCGCAAATGTTGATACAGTAGCTTCTAAACCCACAGCCTGGATCCCCCAAATCAACGCGTTGCCTCACCACCAAAACTGTCTCAACGGTGCTCCAAAACCTGCCAAATGACTCTCTTCTCCAGGTCCCCCTGGGTTTGACTTCACAGTGTTTCTTCCTGCAGATCACAGAGGCTCTCTGACACTGTCATACAGGAGGTGGGTTTCCAAGTGATCTCACTGCCCCTCCCACCACCCACCCTGGCTTATAGCTCCTTGTGGACATGCTGTCTCCCAGCCCTGCCCTCGGCAGAGCACCTGTTTGCAGCTCCCACAGCCCAGAGCTGTCCCCACACAGGACCGCAGCCCTCAAAAGCTGAGTGATGCCCCGTAGACCCCCTCCACCTGCGGTCCCCATGCTGGTTAATGAGTCAGTAGGTGCCTCCCCAGCCCCTCACCTCCCCCACTAAGCAGATCCCCCTATTCCCTCCCTCCTTCTGCCTGTGTTGGCCATTCTCAGCACCCCACAATCATCCCCATAGGATCCTGGTTCTTAGCTCTGGCCTCACACTAGAACCCCCAGAAATGAAAATGAAATGTTAGTCACCTAGTCATGTCTGATTCTTTGCGATTCCACGGACTGTATCCCACCAGGCTCCTCTGTCCAGTATTCTCCAGGCAAGAATACTGGAGTGGGTTGCCATTTCCTTCTCCAGGGGATCCTCCCGACCCAGGGATCGAACCTGGATCTCCTGATTTGCAGGCAGATTCTTTAGCACTGAGCCATGAGGTTTTTCCAAGTCCTGCTCCAAGCCCCACATCCCAGTCCAACCGACTGAGGCTGGAGTTGGGCACAGAGCCTTTACCTAAGGAACTGTCCAGGTGAGGCTGCAAGGGGAGGCCGCGCAGAAAGGCGGCAGCTGCAGCTGCAAACTGCCTGGAGCCATGGAGATCTCCAGTCACCTGCCCTCACACTTCACCACAGCGGTCTTAATCCAGGAGCCTTAAATGGGCACACAAGTACTTTTTTATTCCAGTGTGGCTAGAAATAACCTAAATGCCTGGCTCTGGGGACCTGTGTACAAGTTAGTGTGTGAGTATGCACACAGACCCCACACACACATACGTGCACGTCATGGGGGCGCCGGGCTGTGAGAGTCGCCACACCACAGCCGCCACCCACAGGGTCTGCGGGAAGATATCCTGCAAACATCTGCACCTCCTTATCGATCCACAGTCTGCCTGCTGGGCTTCTGCCACCCACCCCCCACAGGCCACGGGCACAGGTCAGCTCTGGGTGCCCCCGACATCACCCGTCCCCTCCCAGGAGCCCGCGAGGCTGCAACCCTGCTGCCCTGCTCGCACACCCACCTGCCTCCAGTCCCCTTAGCAGTGGCCCCCCAACTTCAAGTCCCCTGAACAGTGAGGGTCCCAGCACCCACTGTTCAGATCTCACCCTCCCTCCCTCCCACCTTTACCGTCTAAACACACCAGAAACTCCGGGCACCCCCGAACCTCGCCTCGAATTCTAAGGACACACGCACAGCCGCCCTGCACATTTCACTCCCACTGTTCCCCGGCCTCTCAAGCCCAGCTGTCCGAAGTGCTGGTCCTCCGGGGGTCACTGCTTCTGGGTCTCAGCAGAAACGCCCCGTCCACTGGCTCGGTCAGAAGACCACAATACCACTTGACTCCATCCTCTCCCCGACACAGCCCACAAGGGATCCAGGCACCAACTGTGTCTCCCTGATGGGCCTGGTCCAAGCACAGGACGCTGCTGCCAGGTTTCTCAGCTGCAGCTTCTGCAGCAGAGAAGCCAGCCCGCCCTCTCAAGCCCAGGCCCCCACGGTGCTACTTGGCCCTTCACATGCCTCCAGGGACCCCCGTCCCTCTCAGAGTGAAAGCCACACCACAAAATAGGCTCTGCGTGACGGGGAAGTGGCGGGGGGCAGGGAGGACACGGGGGAGGGGGACAGGGCAGGGGCAGAGGCTGACCAGAGGACCACAGAGGAGACCAGGCCAGGTCTGAAAGGCGCCCCATCCCCCTTCTGCTCAAGAAAGCAGCTCTGCTCAAAGGCCCAGAGAAGCACAGGAGGAAAAGAAAATCACCTAGCTTCGCACTAAAGGCATGCGCTTACTGTGAGGTCTTTTCACAGTAAAGGAAAGTGAGGAGCCAGGATCCTGCTTCCTTCCCGCAACCCCGTCAAAAGGAAGGGACATTGAGCAGAGCAAGGCTAGTGCAGACTCTGCCCAGGGCCACAGCCTGGAGGAGACTCTGGGTCCCACTCGCCACGGGGCCACCCTTGGGAGTAGCCACTCAGGTCAAGGACACGGCTGCCTGCTGCAAGGTGGGGCTCTGCCCACCACTGCCACGCGCTGCAAATCCCGTGAAAGACCAGACCACTCACTGCCTCCTTAGAGCATTTCCAGCTGTTTGAAAATAAAGCTGGAAATGCTTCACATTTACCCCAGCTAAAACCCTCCCAGTTTAAATATAAACTTGCCCCAAATGTCACAGGAAAAGTTATCTGAAAGGTTTAATCTGTAAGAGATGCTGTTGTTCAGTCGCTCAGTCCTGTCTGACTCTTTGTAAACCCATGAGCTGCAGCACATCAGCCTCCCCTGTCCTTCACTATCACCCAGAATTTGCTCAAACTCACGTCCATTGAGTTGGTAATGCTACCTAACCGTCTCATCCTCTGTCGTCCCCTTCTCCTTTAGCCTTCAATCCTTCTAGCATCAGGCAGCTCTTTGCATCAGGTGGCCAAAGTATTGGAGCTTCAGCTTCAGCATCATCCTTCCAGTATGTACACAACTTACAGAATCCAGGACCCAGGGAAGGTCCTCTGGCCTCGGTGTACAGAGGTCAGTAACCTGCTACCTGGGGTGGGGAGGGGGTGGGGATGCCAAAAGCAAATCTGTTTTAAACACACCACCCTCCCCACCTTCAGGGGTCCCAAGGATCTGGATTAGTTAACAAAGCCCTGGGCAGAAACGACCGTCCACTCTGCCTCCCCTGGCAGGTCGGGGTGGGGGCGGGAGGTGGCGGGTCAGGCAGGAAGGGGCTAT
>SJYF01000050.1:620083-630504 GCA_006410515.1 Procapra przewalskii
AGGGGTGAACTGGCATTTGCCCCTCCCCCACATCCCAGTCCACAGGGGCCAGTGGGAGATCCATCCCACTCCAGGGTGAGAGTGCTGAGCTCGTGGCCTGCTCTCAGGGACCCAGGGGTGGCAGTGCTCCAGGAGGGCGTGAGGCTGAAGTGGAGCTGCACTCACCCACGCTGACCATATGAGCGGAATGGTGAACCCAGCAGAATCACAGACCCCAAGGCCACCGGCGTCCACCCCACAAGGCCCGCGTCTACACTTCAACAGTGAAACTCCCTCCAAGAAGGCTAAAACAGGATCCAGAGTCCCCCGACACAAACCCAAGATATCCAAAACAGCTGAAACCCATCTGTGTCCCAGGAGCCAGGATGACGCAACTGGACTGAGCAAGGACAGTTGACAGAGGCAGCCCTGGGAGACCCGTGTCCAGAGCCTCAGCGCAGCAGTCACAAACACGCTTCCACCGGAGCGGCAAAACCTCTTGAACAGATGCAAGCAGAAAAGCGACACCTCTAAGTGATGCCTAAGCAGGGAAAAACATTATTTTTCTTCCTTTTTTCAGAAAATTCTTATTGGAATATAGCTGCTTTATGATGTTGTGTTAGTTTCTGCTGTACAGCAAAGTGACCCAGCCATGCATACACATGTACCTCCTCTTGTTTGGATTTCCTTTCCACTTAGCCACCACACAGCACTGAGTTGAGTTCCCTATGCTGTTCAATAGGGTCTCATTAGTTACCTATTCTATATATACAGTAGTGTATATGTGTCAGTGCAGTCTTCCAGTGCATCCCACCCCGTTGTCCGCCTAGATGTGCATATGTTTGTTCGTTTACATCTGAGCCTCCTCCTCTGCTTTGCAAACAGCTTCATCTGCACCATTTTTCTAAATTCCATATGTGTGTGTTAATATGCAGTATTTGTTTTTTCTCTGTCTGACTTGCTTCACTCTGCATGACAGCCTCTAGGCATTTCTCTTCCTTCAATCTTAGTGACTTGTAGGTTTCTTTTCATCGGAGAATAATTTGCTAAGATACAGCTCCAACATATCTGGACCCAACAGAGCTAATCAGACATTTACTGAGATCCTGCAACATCGCCAGCTCAGGGCAGGAGGGGCAAAGTACCCAAAAGGAGGCAGGAATAAACCCATATGGGAGCTCTGCCGGAGGCTTCAGTCAGCCCGAACAACGTGAGGATGCCCTGCATGCCAAGATGGCAGCAGACACAGTGAGGAGGGGAAGTGAGGGAGGGGAGACAGGAAGCAGATACAGAAGTCAGGGGAGCACGTTGATCCAGAAACTGAGAGACGAGAGGATGCCCAGGAAGGAAGGAAAGAGAGCACGCATCACAGCACACGGGCGTCTCCGAGAGACCTGTTCTCGGCAAGCTGACACAAGGACCAAACAGCCAGGCATACGCTGTGATCTTCTGCCCTTGAAGAGAGGAAGGCAGAGGCCGTTCCATCTGTAGTGAGATTCTGAGGACACTTTGGTTCAAACGATACTGTAAATGGGAAGGAACGACTGATCCGTGCAACTGGGCAGAGAAATGGTCTCTATCCTTAGCCAAGCCCTGTCTTGCTACGTAAGTTAAAATAACTGCAACAGCAATAAGGAGCTCTCCTCTGCCCGCGCCCCAAGGGCAAACAGGCCAGTGAGAGAGGCGCTCTCCTACCAGCCACCCCGCACGGGCAGGACCGCAGCTATGGGCCGTGGCGGGAGGGCGATCGCCAGAGGCTGGGCCATCAGTGGGGCCGCAGCAGGGCCACTGAGCCTGGGGACGCGATGCTCCGACCCAAGTGAGTTAAAAGCTATCCAGCGACAACAAAACAACCAGCCAAAACACGGGACCCGAGGATGGTGAGGCGGAGGGAAGCACTCAGAGGCCTCTCTGGGATCTGGAGTGGGAAGACAGAAGTCGGATGATCGAAATCATCTGCACCTTCATCTCTCTCAACACCATGGCCCCAAATCAAACAGGTCTCCTGAGATCCAGTAAACTGTTGCCATCCGATCCTTCCCACCCCACGTTACCACCCACAAATCCGTGATCCCCACACTGGGTTCACCCAGGTCTGGGCTGGCTGCCCTGGTGAGAGCCACTGTGTAAAGAAGCCTGAGGTGACAATGACCATTTCCCTAACTGCCCTCCCAATGGGCCCCCTCAGACCCCCTTATTTCATGATATAACATCTTTCTGGAACTCCAGGGGGCTGGGTTCCACCCAACTCACAGATCTAACAGAACGAGAGTGCTTAAGGGAATCATGCTACTCAAGCGTGTTTCACGCCTGCAGACAAGGTCTCGCGAGGAACTCACGGAATAAGTGGATCACAGTTCTGCAAGTAAGAGCAGATCTGCTGATGGTTTCAATCAAGCATGCTATTTAATGTGCTCAGGTGACCTTAACTTGGGTCAAATGTGTTCCCCGTACTGCAGAGGCTCATCAAGGATGCCAAGGAGCCCCTGGAGGCCATGCACAGTGCACACAGCCTGCTGTGATGGTGTGAGCGTTGAGTCCATGGACCTGTGCACCCCCCACTCCCTGCACACCCCACCAGCATGCATTTCAGGAACTGGCGAGGGCGAAGGGTACAGTATGCAGCCACAGAATACCACAAACCGGCTTTAGAAAGCCAAAGGCTTTCCACCCTGGCTCATCCCTGCTGAAGCCCATCACGAGGACGGCCACAGGGACACAGGGAAGCAACAGAGGCTCCCACAGCCCTGCCCCTCCGCGTCAGTGGGGACTCCCAGCCCCGTCTCAGCCGTGGGTTCCACAGTGGTGCTGGGACAGGGCATGTGAGCTAGAGTCCCAGTCAAGGAAGGGTTCTGGAGCTGAGAAGGTTTTGGAAACTCCCCACAGGATGCTCTCCGGGGCCACCCTTTAGTCACTGCTCCTGCTGGACCTCTGGGGCGAGGGCTGGGCGGTCACAGACACAGCTCCCCACCCTTGGGGGGGGTCGGTGGGATGAATCCCATGCTGTGCCTTCCACACCAGTGGGCTCGCTGCCTAAGCCGCATGGATAATTAGGTTTCAAGCCCGAACAGGAGGATTAACTGCTAAACAAGCTTCATTTCAATGCTGTGTCCGTGCCCAGAGGTGCCTGGCCCGGCTGGCTTAAGCCTCACAGGTTTACGTCTTTTGTGTTTGACCAATCTGAGCAGGAGGAGGACGGGAGGTGCAGGCTGGCCAGGTGTGCTGAGAAGTGGGGGCCTGGGAGGCTCAAGGGTGTTTTCTTGCCTTTTTCAGATGTGTCTCTTACACTCTGAAGGCTCAGCAGAAACAAACACAGTCCCTATCCTCCAGGCATCGCAGGACAATTCGGAAGGGCTCACAGGTGCAGGGGAGGCGGGACTAAGGAGCAGGGGACCAGCTTGAGAGCACCATGTGGCCCAGGCCCCAGAGCACCCCACACAATCTACACAGGGACAAGGCGAGCCCCCGACACCCGGGGCCTGTGCCCGAAGCCTCGGACTCCAGAGGTGGCACTGTCACGGCCACAAAGCGTGCATCTGCACTATATTCTCCCAGGAGACAAGGTGCTTCCATGATCGTCATACCCCTGTGCTGGGAAGAGAGGACAGAGGTCGCATGTCACAGAAAGCAGTCTGTCTGAGGGCACAATCTGCCCACCACGAGGGCCACAAAGGTTCAGGCAAGTTCGAGAAGCCTCCCTGGCACCCAGGGAAGAACACGACACTGCAGGAAACATCAACCGTCCTGCCCACTAACTGGACGGAGACACAAAAGCGCCACACTTTTTGAACTCGGAACAGAATATGTGCCACGTTAGCCTCTGAGATAAGGAAGACACTCGGGAAGCATCTGCTGAAGGAACCCAAAGGATCAAGAACCCTTCTGTTCTGCTCTGTGGACCACAGAGGAAGCCTGGAGGGGACGTACAAGGTCAGCAAGGAGGCAACAGAAAGGGGAGGTGGAGAAGCGAGCTGGGAAGCGGGAAGGACGCAAGACGGACAGAGCATATCCTTCCTACCAAGGACCGTGGGCCCCAATCCCCAGTCCCCCTTCAGCCACCTGGCCTGGGGGCGGTCCCCGCTGTTAGGGGATAAATTCAAACACAGCCATGGTAAAGCCCCAACCTCCAGGATCTCAGAATGTGACTGTGCTTTAAAGACATAATGAAGGTAAAATGAGGACTTCCTGGAGACCTCACCTCATATATGACTGGTGTCCTTCTAAGAAGAGGGCACAGAAACACAGCATGTGAGGTCACGGAGAAAACGGCTGTCTGCATACCCGGAGACAGGCCTCAGGAGAGGCTAGCCCGCCCACACCTTGATCTTGCACTTCTGGCCTCCAAGATTGCAGCTGGAATGTGTTTATTCCAGTGGCTGAGCTGACTGATACAGTCTCCACTACCCACTACTCTTTCTGGGCAAAGGCTCCGCCAGGCACACGTACAGGAAGGCCATCGAGCCTCTGTGCTCCACCAGACACCTCAGACGCACCAACAGCATGGTAAGAATCCACAGCCAGGCCAGCCAGGGTGAGAGAGAGGGTCCATCGCTGCATCGGCCTCCTCGGGAGGCAGTGAGGTGGAAGGGGCCAGCACCCACCCCAGGCCGTCATGGCACACACGCCCCCAGCCGCAGGGGCACAGGTGGGCAGACCCCCAGCAGAGGGGAGGAAACAGGGCCTGAGCAGGGCCCTCCACCTCGGCTCTCAAAAGAACAGCTGCCAACTCTGGAGGGCTCGCCATGGGAATCTCAGAATAACCTGGGAGCATATCAGCACTCAGGCCTTCCCAAGTGGCTCAGTGGTAAAGAATCTGTCTGCCAATGCAGGAGACACAGTTTCAATCCCTGGGTTGGGGAGATCCCCTGGAGAAGGAGACGGCCACCCTCTCCAGTACTCTTGCCTGAAAATCCCATGGACAGAGGGACCCGGCAGGTTACAGTCCCCGGGGTGGAAAAGATTCAGACACAACTGAGCTGCTGAGCACACGTGCAGATCAGCACTCACTGCACAGAAAGCAAGGGGACTGGAGTGGGAAGCAGCAGGGATGGTGGCTCAAAAGGCTGTAGGGCCTGGACCAAGCTCCTTGTGGCCTCCCCTTCCACCCACCTCAGCTCAAAGATGGGGAGCGGGGAGGCCACGGAGTAGGTGGGGGCTCCTGCAGAAACCCTGGAAGGAAGGGCCCAGTGGGACATCTCTGCTTACACTTAGTGATTTACAATAAGATGCATTTACTAATCTCCCCTTCAACAACAGTGAGCAGACCCAGGTCCTGCGAAGTAACCAAACAGAGCTTACCTGTCGGGGGCTTGCTGGGGCTCTGGGCGTCTGGCGGCCACCTGGCTGGAACAAGCCACCTAGAAGTGGCGGCTGGTCACGGTCACGATCACAGGTCACGGTCACGGGGCCACGGCCCCTGCAGCCCCATCTTCAGGCTCAGCATGCTGCCCAGCTCCAAAGCTGAAAAGGCAAGGAGGCCTCCACTGAACATGCTGAATTTGCACAAGTGTGAATTTTACACCCTGCTCCCAAGAATACAAGTTTCAAAACAATTTTTAAACAAATAGAAGTGTTTTTTTCTTCTTTTCAAGGAGACTGTTTACAAGACCGACTCTTCGAAAGGAGTCCACAAACAGTGGGTTTCTAGTCGCCGTGGCGCTGACCACAGGGACAAAGGCCCACAGACACCAGAAACACCTTGGGAAGCTGCTGGTCCCAGGCCACTGCCCGACTGCTTCCCCCACTTCCCCAAAAAAAGCAGGCAGGTAAGGACTGGGCAGGCCTCTGCTCTCTTGCAAGGCCAAGTCTATACCTGGAAGGCATCCTTGGCACCTAGATCACAGCCCACATCTTTCCCAGGTCCTCCCAGGCTACAGCCCTCACCCCACCCGCTGGGGACCACCCTCATCTGAGACCAGGTTCTGGCCATGGTGCCCAGTGGCTGAGAGGCCCTGTGCAGGGCCCATGCGTGTGCCACAGGGGGAGCGGGAATCCTGGCTCTTTCTCCTGATTCAGTGCTCTCACTTCTACTGTGAGGGCCAAGACACTGCTCCAGAGTCGGGGGCCGGGGGGACAGAGACGAAGGTTTCCCCCCTGCCAGAGGGGAGCGTCTGGTCACCACGACAGCTCCGTGCGCTCCGCTCCTTGGCAGGGCAGAGGGGAGAGAGAGCCGCCTCCCAGAGGACCCTAGCACCTGACACTTGATGCCACAGAACTCCCCAAGCCCAGAGGAAACACACTCACTTGATGACTCAGGGAGATAAGCAGAGAGCAAAAGTGGACAGCAGTCCCGAGCACCGCTGTGCCTGTGTGTCTGTGACACGGTGTCCTTGGGTGGAGGATACGTCACCCCGGGATGCTGAACTAGCTTACCCTGACCTCTCTCTGGTGGAAACAAAGCCTGCCCTGCCTCCAACCTGATGCGGGAGAGGCCAGGGTCGAGGACTTAGAAAGCCACTGCAGAAGGTCCGTCAGGGTACTCAGGCTAAGAATCTGGTGAGGGAGCTGGACAACATCTGCCACCTCCTGAGACCACTCCCTCTCAGCGGGTGACCTGTGGGCGGATCAGTCCACTCCTTGAGCCTCGGTGTGCCCCACCGCAAAATCGACATGAAGATAACATCTCCCTCCAGGGCTTTTATGAGCATGTAAAGACTTAGGATACAACACACAGTAAATGTTAGACAAACGCTAGTTATGAGCGAGGACACAGCCAGCAAGGCCCCTGCTGGCAGATGCCGACCACAGCAGCCACCTGCAAGCTGCAGAGGCCGCTGGTGTTTAGAGGGGATGCTGCACTTCTAGGCTCAAAAGGGGAGAGACCCCTGCTATAGGATTCTCTGACTGCTCAATGATGAATATTACCCATGCATGCAAAGACATCTGATGAAAGGTGCCTGCTTTCACCCCCAAAGAATGTGTAAGCCTAAAAAGTGTTATAATGTTTATGTCGAATGCAACAACTGTAAATTCCAGTAGCTAAGTTGACAACAAGTTTAAAAATCTTAAAAAGAAATAAAAAGGCGAATGGTCACACAGGCATGAGGGTCTTTGAACAACTGGCTGGCACACTGGCAAGGGCACCAGGTCATATGACAACAGAGTATCACATGCCCATCATCACCTCCAACCCTCACATCCTGAGAGGTCTCCCCTCGTTTCCAAAGGAAAAATCTTTCCTTGGACGTCATCCAAAAGCCAAAGGACCAATTCCAAATGCATCTTTCATGCCTGTGACCTTTAGCTGACTATATACGTTTGGGAGACTTACTTTTTATACTAAAAATTTTTTTAAATGACATAGTTGCCTGTCAAGCTGTTCACCACTTTAAGCATTTTCATCTATTTTTAAGAAAGTGAATATGTAACTACAGCAGATAAAACAAAGACATGATTTTTGAACCTGATGAGCTGAAAAGAGGTACTAAGATACAGCACCCTTCTCAGGAACAAAGGCATAGGTGCTATTTCCAGGGCCCCATCACCTGGACCCCCACCAAGCACAGCCCCACAGGCTTCCTGTAGGAACTGGACCAGCTGCACCCAGACCCACAGAAGAGACAGAACTCTCTGGGTGCTGATCACCAACTGGGTGGTTCCACAGGAAGACATGACAAAAACTTGAAATCTTCAAGAATATACCAAATTGGGCAAAAAAGAAATGTCTTCACTTACTTCCAACATGTTTCGGAAACAAAGGACCTCTTGATTTCTGCTGAGTGCCTCTGACCCTTTCCAGAAATTCCTGAGTTAATATAAAGTTTTCCTTCTGTCTAGCTTTCTCACACTAAATATTTAGAGTCATAACAGTGACTATTTAGACACTCAACAAATCCCAAGCTTCATGATGAGGCTGCTCGGGCAGTTTGGAATGAAGGCTGGGGCTTCTCGAGAGGGGACAAAATACCTTTCATCAGAAAAATTAAACTCAGGATTGTACTGACCTCAGAGGCTGCTCCGTTTTCATGGCGTAAGAAGGCGCTTAGAAGACAAACTGAGAAATCCATGAATGAAACGGAACTGAAGAAAAGGCAATGTTTTCTAACTGATGATAAAAATCTCAGGATACTATCACCAGAACATTTGGAAGGCTAAAAAGGGGAAACAGTTAAAGCTGAGGGTCCTCACTGTCCCTCACTGCCGTCGGATGCACTTGACGGGACCTCCATTCCAGTGATGCTACAGCTACTTCTAGGGATGCTAGAACATGAAGATAAGGATGCTGGCAATACAACAAAGTTCAAACCCAGGTTCGTTCCCACCCAAATGCCAACATCATGCTTTCAAACCACACACACAAAGGAAAGGTCTGGTAACAACTCAGCAGTGACACTGACCCAGTCTAGGAAGGGCCTTCCCACGGTGGCCCATCCACCGGCAGACCACCCCGAGCCCCACAGGATGCAGAGCATTGCCCAGGACAGGGCACTCGTATCCCAGAAAGAGCTTCCCAACTGGATGCCACCGTGCAAACTTACCCAAAACCTATGAATGCGTCCAGACCCTATCTGCTTCTCAAGTTCAGGGTCAAACGGAAAAAAGGATACTCCCAATCCTCACCATGGGGCTTCTGGGGGACGCCAAGCAAGTCTGAACATGGGCTGTCCAAGGCCAAACAGGATGGAGATGCAGTGGGATGAGGGGACTGCCTCCCTGGAAGAGGCAGGACTCTTCTCCCCAAAACGAATCCAGAGTCCACAGGGCAGCGAGGGGCAGGATACACAGAGACAAACACGGGAAGTGACTACAAGACGGACTGAAAACAGCCACTCTCCACAGCTGACAGGCACACATGCCTGTGCCAGTTCAGAACCACGACCAGCCCAGCAAAATAAAGAGTATCACCACCCTTCTATGAGAGAGACAAAAGGCCTGCATTTCTGGAAACGTAAGTTCCTAAACGGGAAGACCAACCGTCACAAAGGTTTCGACTGTCTTCGAATAATGAACTTAAAAATTGAAATTAATTTTGTCAATGAAAGGCAGTATCTCATGCAAACTGACAAAATACAATAAAAGGTAAGACTGTCCAGCACAGAGCATTAAGAGAACAATGGTCTCATCACAGAAGACGCTGGAAAGCAAAACTAATTACAACAGGGTGCTGCTGTGTAGAAATCCTTCTAGTTCCACCAGAAGGGCTGGGCTTCCAAATGTGAATGTTAGCATTTCATTCCAGCAGCACGAGCTATCCTAACAGGAGACTGGGTCAGAATCACCAAGCTCCCCCACGGAGCACACAGGACCCATGGGACAGGAAGTCCTGAGTCCCCTCTTCCCTGACCCCCCGACGATGCTGCACAAGGCAAAGATGACACCCTGATGATGCAGAGGGGGCCACAACCAGCCTTGAGTGACGACAGGACCCGTGGGATGGGAAGCCCTGAGTCCCCTCTTCCCTGACCCCCCCGATGATGCTGCGCAAGGCAAAAATGACACCCTGATGATGCAGAGGGGGCCACGACCAGCCTTGAGTGACTACCTCTTGTGCCAAACACCTCACCAAATGCTTCAGAGCCGTTCTCGAAGATTAAAAGGAGAAAAAGGACATGAGACTCATAATAGACACACGTGAGATATATCGTCAATTCTTGAGGTAGAATTATGACCCCATTTTATAGGTGGATAAACCAAGCCTGGGAGGCAATATAGTAGCTGTCGAGCTCACACAGCTAAGAAATGGAAGAAGTGAGATTCAAATCCATAGATGTTTGAATCCACCCACCCGCTTTAGTATCTTGCTGATATACTATCATTTGCATGAGAAGAAAATAGACAACCTTTGCACTTATTTGTAAGGCTGTTCTTCATTTTTTTTTCTTTCAATTACATTGTTTGGAGCATAGTTTATCTTTTTTCTTTTAGAGAAATAGAAGGTAGCCATAAAGAAGAGCCTGAAATTCAAAGCATAAAGGATAGGGGAGGGGGGGACCTCCTGCTCGCAGGAATTAAGATTTCAATGGTGGGCATGAAATAAGGAGCCTTCTTAACCTTATAATCACCTACCAGACACCTCCTGCAGGCAGGTGGCCGACACAAAAAAGAGGCACCAAAAGATATACAGAACATCTGGAGAAAAGCACGGTTACAAAGGACACGTGCACCCCACCGTTCACAGCAGCACGATTCACAAGAGCCAAGCCGTGGAAGCCACCTAACTGTCCACCGACAGAGGCTTGGATAAAGATGTGGTCCATATATACAATGGAATATTCAGTTCAGTTCAGTTCAGTCGCTCAGTCGTGTCCGACTCTTTGCGACCTCATGAACTACAGCACGCCAGGCCTCCCTGTCCATCACCAACTCCTAGAGTTCACTCAGACTCACACCCATCAAGTCAGTGATGCCATCCAGCCATCTCATCCTCTGTCGTCCCCTTCTCCTCCTGCCCCCAATCCCTCCCAGCATCAGTCTTTTCCAATGAGTCAACTTTTCGCATGAGG
>SJYF01000050.1:630512-643710 GCA_006410515.1 Procapra przewalskii
TCATTCCTTCCAAAGAAATCCCAGGGCTGATCTCCTTCAGAATGGACTGGTTGGATCTCCTTGCAGTCCAAGGGACTCTCAAGAGTCTTCTCCAACACCACAGTTCACAAGCACCAATTCTTCGGCGCTCAGCCTTCTTCATAGTCCAACTCTCACATCCATACGTGACCACTGGAAAAACCATAGCCTTGACTAGAAGGACCTTAGTCGGCAAAGTAATGTCTCTGCTTTTCAACATGCTATCCATGTTGGTTATCACTTTTCTTCCAAGGAGTAAGCGTCTTTTAATTTCATGGCTGCAGTCACCACCTGCAGTGATTTTAAAGCCCCCCAAAATAAAGTCTGACACTGTTTCCACTGTTTCCCCATCTATTTCCCATGAAGTGATGGGACTGGATGCCATGATCTTCGTTTTCTGAATGTTGAGCTTTAAGCCAACTCTTTCACTCTCCTCTTTCACTTTCATCAAGAGGCTTTTTAGTTCCTCTTCACTTTCTGCCCTAAGGGTGGTGTCATCTGCATATCTGAGGTTAATGATATTTCTCAATATGAGGAATGGAATATTACTCAGCCACAAAAAGTGAAACAACGCCATTTGCAGCAACATGGATGAACCCAGACAGATTATCAAGTGAAGTCAGAAAAAGACAAATATCATATGATATCACTTACACGTGCAATGAAAGAAAAAGGATGCAAATGAAGTTATTTACAAAACAGAAACAGACTCACAGACATAGAGAACAGACTTATGGTTACCAGGGGGAAAGCATGGGAGGAGGGATAAATTAGGAGTTTGAGATTGACAGATACATCCTACTATATATAAAAGAATCCACAAGGACCTACTGTATAGCACAGGGAATTCTGCTCAATATTCTGTAACAACCTAAATGAAAAAAAGAATCTGAAAAAGAATGGATGCATGTATATGGTTAGCTGAATCACTTTGCTATATACCTGAAACTAACAACTCTGTTAATCAACTATACTCCAATACAAAATTTTAAAAAAAAGTGCATACCAGACTCAAGTTCTTCACCAGGAGGCAAGGAAGGAGAAATCAACTCATCTACAGTCAAAGACCATCTGTGCAAAGTCCAGAGGGAAGCAAAGAGCCTCGAGAGAAGCTACCATGAACACAGGCAGCAATCTGCACTCAATAAATCTCCCATTTATTAAAATAACACGGGACGAGCAGCCTACTGCAAAAACAGGGAGAGGACAGAGCAAACAACTCGTGAAACACACTCAACTTCCCAAGTAACCATGGAAACACAAGTCACAGCAGCAATGAATGACACATCTGACTGCTGAACATTTTAAAACCTGAGATGACCCCTGGGAGCTGGGTGGCCTTGGAGCAAGGGGGCTCTCCTAAGCCATAGGCGGGGCTCCTGAACAGACTCTGGGCGCCGGAACATCTCCCAGATGTCAGTGTTAGAAGCGGGAATCTCACCTCTTGTAACTTATTGTCACCTGAGCGTGCAGAGACACACACAAAGAGCGATTACTGCCACATCCGGCAACACAAGAAAGCTGGAGCAACCCAGATACACCTGCTCACCAGCACCTCCCCCTTCAGCTCCCAGCAGGTACGCATGGCAGAAACCCAGGGGCTGCCTGTGGCCTCCTTGACCTCCTGCCCATGCAACCCACAAGGCCACTTACTTTTGGCCAAAGAAGCATCTGCAATCTATCCACTGCCCTCAGCTGCCAACATCAGCCATCACTCCCATCTGACCAGGACTCAGCTCCTTCCACATGCTGCGCCTTCACCCCCCCCCCAAGCCAGCGGGCACTTGGGATACACCTTGGGGTACACCCTGTCTGCCTTCAAGCTCCTGGGAAACGCCGGCCCAAAATTCACCCTCCAGGCCCCTCGCCTCCCCCAAGTCCTGCCACTCCCCTCCTGTGACCTCTGCGTCCTCTGTCCAGGATGCGCCCCTCTTTCTTCCTCCTCTCCTTGAAACCAACTTTATGATTAACCTCTCCATCCAAAACATTATTTCCTTTCTTGACCCACACCTGGTCCCCTGGGGACTGAGGACTGACGAAGAAAAGGGAGGATGCAAACCGAGCAGGACCCTGCGGAGCCCCCCTGGGTACCAAAGCCCCTCTTTATCCCTATTTCTTATTGTAGAAAAAGGCTTTCATTTCCTACGCTTTCCCTGAGTTCCAAAGAGCAGACTCAAGCAGTTAGTAACTTGGGAAGCGAGGGAATGCAGAAACAGAGGAAAGGAAGGAAACTCATGTCCAGCAAGGAAATTAATGACAAAAGCTCAGGGATAAAGCAGGGTCCCAGCTCCTCCTCAAGGGATCAGCATGACAATGTGATGCTCATCTGTGAGCTGTGCGCAGAACTAAGACACCCCAGCTCCCCAGGTGGAGGGAGGGTGGTGATTACATGCAGACTACAAGCGGGTAGACCCCAGACTGGCTGGAACCAGAAGGTTGATGACTCAGATTCCTGTCACCTCACCACCAACCAATCAGAAGGTCCAGGAGCTGCCCCCCCTCGCCCCACAGGTTGCCTTTAACAACCGTCTGCTGAAAGCCATCGTGGATTTCGGGTCTTCTGAGCATGAGCTGCCCCTTCTCCTTGTCTAGCACCTGCAATAAACACTGCACTTTCCTTCACCACAACCCATGTCAGCTGATGGGCTTTGCCGTGCCCTAGTGAGAAAACCTGAGTTCAGCTTGGTGACACCCTGCACGCATTCTCTCTGCGGCGTTGTAGCCCTACTCGCCGCTCTAGGACCCTGCAGGCCCTGCAGACCCATCCAAGGGGGCGGTGGCTGCCTTCCTGCTGCTGATTCCATGTCTGCTTCCCCGCCGAGGAGTCTGCTTCCCCGCCGAGGAGCTTCCCCTGTACCAGACACTGCAACCCCCTCAGCTCTCAGCACGGGCCGAGGGCGCAAGGCTTTGCTGAGAGGGTGAAAACACCTCCCGATGGGAGCCTGGGCAGGTCCTCCAGTGCAGAGACTCTCCAGGCTGGCAGGTGGATCCGGTCGAGAGAACCCCACCAAGTGGGGTTAATAGCCCCAGCGAGCAGCCCGCTCCCTCCAAGGCCGCAGCTTCTTGGTGCTGGGATGAGATGACCCAGTCCTGACCTCACACGAGGACACAGTGATGCGACTCCCACAGCTCTTCTCAGAGAACAGGCGAAGGGAGCTCTTGACTAATGGTGACGAAGACGAAGGAGGAAGAGAGATAAGGCCTAACATGACACTCTAGTGCAAAGGGGGAAACTGACAACAGGGCTTGTCTGGAATTCCACAGAGAAAAAGACCCGGAAGGACCCCGAGCATCCTGATGGGAGGGAGGCTGCAGGGTGAACAGACAGTGAGAGGGGCTCAACTCTACATACTGCAGGCTGGAATTTTCACAGTAAGGCAATTATGTAATATCATTATCTTTCCAGGAAGAACTGGCATCAAGGTTCAGAACAGTGGTCCTGCCTGCTCTCCTGCCTCCCCACCCCTCACCCTGGATCCTGGTGACGCCCAGGCATCTCCTCCCTCTGCCCAAGCACCCTCTGACCATTCTAGGCATTCCAGAGAATTCGCTGCCCCCTCCCGCCAACAATGAGGCCATTAAATGCTTCCGGGAGGTCACATGAAAATGATCTCAGGGCTCCTTTGTACAGGCTGTTTCTAGAAATGCCAAGGATTTGCCTCTATTTTCTTTTCTTTTCCTTTCTTTTGTACTTTCTACTCTTCAGAGGTTAAAAAAAAAAATGAGGAAAAGTAAGTGAAGACACTGTACCTCATGGAGAAAGCACACAGTTTACTCTTCAGGCAGCAACAATTTTGCAGGAGGAGGGTCAGCCAACAGCTGGGCAGGGCTTCTCCCCTCCTCACCAGATAAACCGGCAGCAAACGGCGCCGATCTTGTTCGGATGCTTTATTGCCACTGCAAATAGCCCGTTACCAGCGTGCACTAGCGCACAGGGTGCACCCCGAAGTCCACCACACCCTCAGCTTCACACTTCACATCTCAAAGAGAAACACATCTTTTCTTCCTTGGGACTATTCAGGAGTCATGACTGTGGGTTCTAGGTTTCTAGGATAAAGTATGACACGCTGGTCCTCAGCTCAGACAGGACTCAACGTTTGAGGAAGAATGACAGGCACGGAGCATTACCCGAGGCAGAGGCACTTGGAACACGACGACCCGCAGCTCTGAGATGCACTCTTGCACGTGCAAGGCGGGTCTAGCAGGGCTGAGCACAGACCCAGCACGGAGGCAGACTCGAAATTACCATGCTTAGCCACTGCCTCGACTGCGGTTCCTCTCATAAGATCTAACAGCACGAACCTGCAGTGACTTCTGTCTCCATGTAATAGTCCTCGTCATCCCTGCTCAGTCCTATCAGTGACTCACCAAGTCCCTGCTGGCCAGGCTGCTCAGCCCTCGAGGAGCCAGAGATCATCACCAGGGCGCCCAGCTACCCCTGGTGCCCCACCCGCAAGCCACAGCTGACCCCTGAAGGGGCGGTACAGGCCCCTGAAAGGCTGCTACTGGTTGCACTGCTGTGTGCCCCCCAAATCCACAAGTCAAAACCCAGACCCCCACGGTGGTGGTGCCTTTGGGAGGTCCCTAGGTGAGATGAGGTCGTGAGGGTGGGGCTTCCATAATGGGATTAGGATCCTAGGAAGAAGGGCTCAGACGTAACATACAACACAGTGAATATAATTCACATTGCTCACATTATATATGAAAGTTAAGAGAGCAAATCCTAAGAGCTCTCATTGTAATAGAAAACTTTTTTCCCTTTTTACTTTGTATCTATATGAGATGTCGGGTGTTCACTAAACATACTCTGGCCATCATTTCATGACGGATGTATCAGATCAACACGCTATATACCTTACAGGTATTCAGCACAGTATGTCAATTACATCTCAAAAAACTGGGAAGAAGCAAAAGAGAAGAGACCAGAAAGCTAGTGTGTACTGCGTGTCCACCTCGGGAGGACATGGGAAGCTGGCGTCTGCAAACTAGGAAGACGCCCCCATCAGACACAGAAGCTGCCGGCACCATGACCTTGGCTGTCCAGCCTCCAGAGCCATGGGAGGTGCGTGTGTTTTGGGTGATAGCAGTCCCCACAGACTAGGCGGGGTGGGCACCTGGAGGCCGCCCCCAGCACAGCTGCTCTGGAGGGACAGGAAGACTGCTGCTCCCTAAGCTCAGAGCATGAGGGACTTGCAGCCTGGCCCCAGCACCATGAGTCACCAGCCCTCAGAGGACCGGCTCTCCTCTGCCACATGGCCCTTCACTTGGACCTGCAGGCTCTGGGGCCATGCTCCAGCAAGCAAATTGTTCTGGTCTGGCAGGTGCCCCAGGCTCTGGTCCTCTGGATCCACGTCTCCTAGTCCTGTGGATGTCACAGCATGGCAGTCAAGACAGGGCACCCCTCCCACTGACCCTGCAGCCCTCTGCAGGTGTGGCTCAGGCTCTAGTGTGTCCACTGGGGCCCAGGAACAGTCCATACGTGGTTCTATATCAAGTCATCTCCCAGATGCCACCTCGTAGTGAGCCCAGCACGACAGGGCCTGGGCCACCCTGCGCCCACCATCAGCTCATCAAGTATCCAATCTGTTCACACTGTGCCTGGGGCAGGGATAAAGCTCTGACCAACGGGGTGGCCGGACAGGGCAGACCCTCCCGCCACTCATCGCATCTTCCCATCCTCCCCACCCCCTGCCTGCACACGTGTCCCATCCCAGTGGTCCTGTTCTGGGTGCTGGACCTCTGGAGCTGGGTCTGAGAGCATAATTCCCAGGATACTATGGATCTCAGGCTGCTTCTCTGTGCTAGGTGGGCATCTTCTATTAGGATGCAGAGTCAGGGTTTGCACAGAACAGTGCTGGGCTTCCTAAAATGCAGACACAGCCACGGCATCACTCATGCCCCTGGGCTCGCATCCTCTCCTCGCCCAGCATTCGCTCCCAGGGACTCGACTCGACTCTGCTTGTAGGACAGTGCAGATGTGGACGGGGGACTGGGCCCTTCTCCTAAGGTTAACAGTCCATGATATCATACAGTCTGGAAAGCCAATGTGGCGTCAGGAAGCACTGGCTCAGGCAGTTAATTCTGTTTCTATGGGGATCCAGCACTTTGTGTAGAAAACGTGAGAACTCACATTGCTGCCTCAATTCCCAAGTAACTCGCATCCAGAATCAATTCCCCTGAAAGAAGAGCATATTCTTTAGACACCAGTTAAAAGGATCCTGCTGCTGAAGGCAGCTCGTCACACTAAGGCTCTCGTCCACCCAGGAGTTGCCAGCCAACCACTGAAAGGCTGGTACTGTCTTCCTTAACCACCTCTTTGCATGCTCATCTGAGCCCTGAAATTCATGATTCTTCTCCTGAATCCACTCCACCAACATGTATGGAGCACTCACTATGTTCTCAGTCCAGCTTGGGGAATCACAGAACCATCAGAATGCAGTCCCTAAGCTTGTTTTCAATGCAAGATACAGGTCTCTGGCCAAATCTTGGTCAAGACCCTGGAACGATAACGTGGGAAGAGAAACAGCTTGCAGCACGCAGTGCCCAATCATTGTTTTTGTCGATTCCTCAAAAATGGCTTGCACATGCGAAAAACACCTTCTGCGTTAACTTGTTCTCAGGAATCCAGCAGGGGACTTGCAGCTGCTGATAATCCCCACGGCTAACAGCCCTAAATAACTGCTAACTTCTTTAGGAACCAAATCGCTGACACATCACTGACCAAAAATCAGGTCCTCCCAAGTCTGGAAAAGTTTACTCCTTGGATCAGAGGAAAGGAAAAACAGGGAGACCATTCACCAGTCAGACAGCCACTGAGGGGACTGGTGTCCCAGGCACATTATTCTCAAGCCCACCTGAGTTAGGTGAGTGCCCCTCAGAATGCTCACTGTCGCTCATGTGGATGGTGTCCCGGGGGTTGAGTTTCCTACTGCAAAGCTAATTCAGACTTCAGTTCAGCATCAATTTTCAAACTTAACATCTCATTCTCCATCTGCCATTTGAGCTATGTAAACAGTCACAACAAACTAACTTCAAACAGTTGCGTATGAAGATGCCTAAAGTTTGCTTTCATCTTCGTAGAATTCATTCTCGCTGTCATCAAGGTGACAGTTCAGTTCAGTCGCTCAGTCGTGTCCAACTCTTTGCAACCCCGTGGACCGCAGCACACCAGGCCTCCCTGTCCATCACCAACTCCCAGAGTTTACACAAACTCATGTCCATTGAGTCAGTGATGCCAACCAACCATCTCATCCTCTGGCATTCCCTTCTGCTCCCACCTTCAATCTTTCCCAGCATCAGGGTCTTTTCAAATGAGTCAACTCTTTACATCAGGTGGCCAAAGTATTGGAGTTTCAGCTTCAGCAGCAGTCCTTCCAATGAATATTCAGGACTGATCTCCATTAGGATGCATTGGTTGGATCTTCTTGCAGTCCAAGGGACTCTCAAGAGTCTTCTCCAACACTACAGTTCAAAAGGATCAGTTCTAAGGCACTCAGCTTTCTTTATAGCCCAACTTTCACATCCATACATGACCACTGGAAAAACCATAGCTTTGACAAGATGGACCTTTGTTGGCAAAGTAATAACTCTGCTTTTTAATATGCTGTCTAGATTGGTCATAACTTTCCTGCCAAGGAGTAAGTGTCTTTTAATTTCGTGACTGCAGTCATCATCTACAGTGAGTTTGGCGACCCAAAAAATAAAGTCTGACACTGTTTCCCCATCTATTTGCCATGAAGTGATGGGACCAGATGCCATGATCTTACCTTTCTGAATGTTGAGCTTTAAGCCAGCTTTTTCATTCTCCTCTTTCACTTTCATCAAGAGGTGCTTTAGTTCTTCTTCACTTTCTGCCATAAGGGTGGTGTCATCTGCATATCTGAGGTTAGTGATATTTCTCCCAGCAATCTTGATTCCAGCTTATGCTTCAACCAGCCCAGCGTTTCTCATGATGTACTCTGCATATAAGTTAAATAAGCAGGGTGACAATATACAGCCTTGACGTAGTCCTTTTCCTATTTGGAACCACTCTGTTGTTCCATGTCCAGTTCTAACGGCTGCTTCCTGACCTGCATACAGATTTCTCAAGAGGCAGGTCAGGTGGTCTGGTATTCCCATCTCTTTCAGAATTTCCCACAGTTTGTTGCGATCCACCCAGTCAAAGGTGTTGGCATAGTCAATAAAGCAGAAAGAGATGTTTTTCTGAAACTCTCTTGCTTTTTCCATGATCCAGCATAGGTTGGCAATTTGATCCCTGGTTCCTCTGTCTTTTCTAAATCCAGCTTGAACATCTGGAAGTTCACTGTTCACATGTTTTTTTTGTTTTGTTTTGTTTTTTATTTTGTTTATTTTTATTTTTTTATTTTATTTTAATTTTAAATTTTATTATTATTGTTATTTCCCTACTGTTCACATGTTTTTGAAATCTAGCGTGGAGAATTTTGAGTGTTACTTTACTAGCATGTGAGATGAGTGCAATTGTGTGGTAGTCTGAGCATTCTTTGGCATTGCCTTTCTTTGGGATTGGAATGAAAACGGACCTTTTCCAGTCCTGTGGCCACTGCTGAGTTGTCCAAATTTGCTGGTATATTGAGTGCAGCACTTTCACAGCATCATCTTTCAGGATTTGAAATAGTTCAACTGGAATGCCATCACCTCCACTAGCTTTGTTCGTAGTGATGCTTCCTAAGGCCCACTTGACTTCGCATTCCAGGATGTCCAGCTCTAGGTGAGTGATCACACCATCATGATTATCTGGGTCGTGAAGATCTTTTTTGTACAGTTCTTCTGTGTATTCTTGCCACCTCTTAATATCTTCTGCTTCTGTTAGGTCCATACCATTTCTGTCCTTTATTGAGGCCATCTTTGTATGAAATGTTCTCTTGGTATCTCTAATTTTCTTGAAGAGATCTCTAGTCTTTCCCATTCTATTGTTTTCCTCTATTTTCTTTGCAATGATCACTGAGGAAGGCTTTCTTATCTCTCCTCAGTATTCTTTGGAACTCTGCATTCAAATGGGTATAATTTTCCTTTTCTCCTTTGCTTTTCACTTCTCTTCATTTCACAGCTATTTGTAAGGTCTCCTCAGACAGCCATTTTGCTTTTTTGCATTTCTTTTCCATGGGGATGGTCTTGATCCCTGTCTCCCGTACAATGTCACGAACCTCCATCCATAGTTCATCAGGCGCTCTATCAAATCTAGTCCCTTAAAAATCTATTTCTCACTTCCACTGTATAGTCATAAGGGATTGGATTTAGGTCATACCTGAATAGTCTAGTGTTTTCCCTACTTTCTTCAATTTATGTGTGAATTTGGCAATAAGGAGTTCATGATCTGAGCCACAGACAGCTCCTGGTCTTGTTTTTGCTAACTGTATAGAGCTTCTCCATCTTTGGCTGCAAAGAATATAATCAATCTGATTTCGGTGTTGACCATCTGGTGAGGTCCATGTGTAGAGTTTTCTCTTGTTGAGTGTTATGACCAGTGAGTCCTCTTGGCAAAACTCTATCAGGCTTCACCCTGCTTCATTCTGTACTCCAAGGCCAAATTTTCCTCTTACTCCAGGCACCTCTTGACTTCCTACTTTTGCATTCCAGTTCCCTATAATGAAAAGAACATCTTTCTTGGGTGTTAGTTCTAAAAGGTCTTGTAGCTCTTCAGAGCACCATTCAACTTCAGCTTCTCCAGCATTACTGGTTGGGGCATAGACTTGGATTACCGTGATATTGAATGGTTTGCCTTGGAAACAAACAGAGATCATTCTGTCGTTTTTGAGATTGCACCCAAATACTGCATTTCGGACTCTTCTGTGGACCATGATGGCTACTCCATTTCTTCTGAGGGATTCCTGCCTGCAGTAGTAGATATAATGGTCATCTGAGTTAAATTCACCCATTCCAGTCCATTTTAGTTTGCTGATTCCTAGAATGTCGACGTTCACTCTTGCCATCTCCTGTTTGGCCACTTCCGATTTGCCTTGATTCATGCACCTAACATTCCAGGCTCCTATGCAATATTGCTCTTTACAGCATCAGACTTTACCTCCATCCCCAGTCACATGCGCAACTCATTCTGGTTTTTGCTTTGACTCCATCTCTTCATTCTTTCTGGAGTTATATCTCCACTGATCTCCAGGAGCTTACTGAGCATCTACTGACCTGGGTAGTTCATCTTTCAGTATCTTATCTTTTTTCTTTTTCATACTCTTCATGGGGTTTTCAAGGCAAGAATACTGAAGTGGTTTGCCATTCCCTTCTCCAGTGGACCACATTTTGTCAGAACTCTCCACCATGACCTGTCCGTCTTGGGTGGCCCTACATGGCATGGCTCATAGTTTCATTTAGTTAGACAAGGCTGTGGTCCATGTGATTAGATTGGTTAGTTTTCTGTGATTGTGGATCATGATGAAAAATGCTCAGGAAAGGTAAGAGCCATCACTCCACACAGGGGGCCTCACGGGAAGAAAGACAATATCAAGACCCAAGAAGGAATCTTCCATTGTGACCAAAAGCCCCTGCTTCAGCTACGAGATCATCCTCTTCGCAAATACCCATGATGTGTTCCTCCCAGCCCAGGCCCTATCCTCACACGCTCCAAGCTCAACGGATGTGCTCTGAGACTTGCATGTGTTACCTGAATAGCAAACAGATAAATATCTGGTCTTGTTCTAGTTCCTGATACAGTACCCCTGAAACTCGTGGGAGTGGTGAGTGTCTTTTGTACACTGATGAGGTGACAGGCAGCTGGGGAACTGGGGTTCCCTAAACAGCCGCAGAATTGGGGCTCACCAAAAGGCGAAGGCAGTTTGAGGGCTGGAACCTGCAGCTTCATCCCATGACCTCTGGTGGGGGAGAGGGGCTGGAGACGGAATTAATCACCAATGGCCAATGAGTTAATCAATCATACATACGGAATGGAGCCTCCACATAACCCCTGAGGGACAGGGTCTGGGGAGCTTCCTCGTTGGTGAACACTCTGGGGTGCTGAGAGGGGTGCACCCCACCCGTACATCTTAACCTTATGCATCACTCCCATCTGGCTGTTCCTGAGCTGTGTCCTGGGGGCCGTGTCAGGCCCTTTAACCTGTGGGGTCTGGTTCTAATTCTGGGCAGATGGGCTCAGAGCTGAGCTGAGCAGTAGGACACTCAGCTGGTGCCTGAAGAACTGAAGGATTGATGTTGGGAGGAAACACCTTACATTTGTTGTCAGAAGTGTTGTGAGTAAAAACAGCTCAACCTGACAGAGAAAAACAGGTCCTGTGGCTAAGACTGTCCCGCCCCCACTGCTGGTCTGTCCTCCCGCGGAGCTCAGGCCCCAGTCAAGGCCCCTACCCCCTACCCTGTGGGCTCTGTGGTCTCAGTGGGGCCCTTCGTGCCCTCGGGAGGCTGCATGCTTCCTGGCCCTTCAGATCCACCAGCAGAAAGACAGGGCAGAAGGAAGAGAAGGCAGGCCCCTCTGCTCCCCCATCACAGCTCAGCTTTTCCCCACCCAATACATAGAGCACCCCCTCTGCCTTCTGGGTTCTGCTGATTCACTCTGCTTAGCTCCCGACTGTTCTTAGAGGCACCTGAGGCCCTTCAGACCCCCCACCTTAAACATGACGTAGGACAGGGCAGCCCATACTAGGCAGGATGCAGGCAGGATGCGCTCAGCCGATAGGGCCAGCCTAGATGTGAGACCTGCCCTCCCACGGCAGCCTGGACCATCCTGCAGAGCTTCCCCCCACCCACGGAGGCCACTGCAAGACCGCCGACCTGACTCTCCCCGACCCAGCCTGGAACACAGGCCACCTCAGCTGACCTGTGCCTGTGGCTCCTGCCATCATTTCCACTGTGCACCCATATATTAAACCCAAAGAGTCTGAGAATGCCAAGAGACCGAAGATCCAGACTTCCCCTTACTTGGCCTCAGTAACTCTCGACCCAGAGACTTCTTCCTTAGGGAAGATTTTCTTAAAAATGATGCTGAACTTCAGAACTCTTCATCCAAGATGTGGCCCTGCAAACAGCATCCCTTGTCAGAGCCCACATGGGCTCCATTCCAGGTGCAGAGGAGGGGACCCAGGTCGACCCCTCAGACCTTGGCTGGTCCTCACCCTGATTCTGGCAAGACGCAGGGCTCTGAATCACTCAGCACCTTCCCCTCTTCTCCTTTGCCCCCAACAAATAAGCTACCAAAGGGGCCCACAGTAGAGGGAAGATGCCACATGTCCAGTATTTCCGGAATGGTCGCAGGGTTGGGAGGTGGGGCGCTCCCTCCCCCGGGGAGCCAGGCACAGGCCCAGAGAGCAGGGCAGACAGTGTCAACGCACCCGGGTGCCCACCAGTGCCGAGCCCGATGGCGCTTCCTTCCCGGGGCCTGGGAGCCGCAGCCCCCTGGTGTCTCCCGCCTCCTCGGGCTTCTGCAACAAGATTACCACCCCCCGGGGCAGCACCCGCGCTTAAGGAGAGGAAAGAGGATCTATTTCTGACCCGACAACATGAGATTGACTCTGCTAAATATGGCAAGGGCCTCCGTAATACCCGTCACCTCTATCCTCAGCTTCCTACTCCCCAGGGAGCTGAGAGGGACCAGTGCCTGCGCGCACGTCCTCACCTCGGGAAAGCCCCAGGTGACCCTGCCAGGCTTAAAAAAGGTCCTTGGACTCAAATGGTACCTGAGTGCCCCCAAACCTAGCACTGATGTACCAGAGCCTACGTGAGACTGTCACAAGGACGGAGATCGATGCAGGCGGACTTCTGCACCCTGGGAACCACCCCCGGTGACCTCCAGGATCTCAAGGAATAAAGAAAGGACAGAACTGTGAGCACGGTGGGGGCAAGAGCAGGTCCTACCTCCAAAAGGCCTCAAACCCCAGGCCTTGGCTGTGAAACTCCAAGCTCCGATGTGGCCACCCAGCCGGGAAACAGGGAGAAACAGCTCTGCCAGTGGACTTAGCCCCGAGACCACCCTGAACCCAAGGGTCCCAGGACTTTCAGGAACACGTCACCTTTCCTGCAAAAGTCCCCCAGGAAAAGGGAAATGAAGGAGGACCTACTGTGTATCGGGACCATGCAAGGAATTGACTTGCACTTTCCTTTAAGGTTCACAAATCCTGGGAGCAAAGATTCTGCATCCTGGCAGGGTCTGGGTGGACAGAAAGACACCCCCCCCCTCCCCCTTACCCCTTCCTCCTCCCTG
>SJYF01000050.1:680184-690754 GCA_006410515.1 Procapra przewalskii
CAAAAGCATCAATTCTTCGGCGCTCAGCTTTCTTCACAGTCCAACTCTCACATCCATACATGATCACAGGAAAAACCATAGCCTTGACTAGATGGATCTTTTTGGCAAAGTAATGTCTCTGCTTTTGAATATGCTATCTAGGTTGGTCATAACTTTTCTTCTAAGGAGGAAACGTCTTTTAGTTTCATGGCTGCAGTCACCATCACAGTGATTTTGGAGCCCCCCAAAGTAAAGTCTGACACTGTTTCCACTGTTTCCGCATCTATTTGCCATGAAGTGATGGGACTGGATGCCATGATCTTACCTTTCTGAATGTTGAGCTTTAAGCTAACTTTTTCACTCTCCTCTTTCATTCTCATCAAGAGGCTCTTTAGTTCCTCTTCACTTTCTGCCATAAGAGTGGTGTCATCTGCATATCTGAGGTTATTGATATTTCTCCTGGCAATCTTGATTCCAGCTTGTGTTTCTTCTAGTCCAGCGATTCTCATGATGTACTCTGCATAGAAGTTAAATAAGCAGGGTGACAATACACAGCCTTGACGTACTCCTTTTCCTATTTGGAACCAGTCTGTTGTTCCATGTCCATTTCTAACTGTTTCTTCCTGACCTGCATATAGATTTCTCAAGAGACAGGTCATGTGGTCTGGTATTCCCATCTCTTAAAGAATTTTCCACAGTTTATTGTGATCTACACAGTCAAAGGCTTTGGCATAGTCAATAAAGCAGAAATAATGTTTTTCTGGAACTCTCTTGCTTTTTCCATGATCCAGCATATGTTGGCAATTTGATCTCTGGTTCCTCTGCCTTTTCTAAAACCAGCTTGAACATCAGGAAGTTCACAGTTCATGTACTGCTGAAGCCTGGCTTGGAGATTGTGAGCCTTATTTTACTAGCATGTGAAATGAGTGCAATTGTTTGGTAGTTTGGGCATTCTTTGGCATTGCCTTTCTTTGGGATTGGAATGAAAACTGACCTTTTCCAGTCCTGTGGCCACTGCTGCGTTTTCTGAATTTGCTGGCATATTGAGTGCAGCACTTTCACAGCATCATCTTTCAGGATTTGAAAGAGCTCCACTGGAATTCCATCACCTCCACTAGCTTTGTTCATAGTGATGCTTTCTAAGGCCCACTTGACTTAACGTTCTGTGATTCAGGTTTTTTTTTTTTTTTCAGATTATACTTCATTAAGAGAAGGCAATGGCAAGCCACTCCAGTACGCTTGCCTTGAAAATCCCATGGATGGAGGAGCCTGGTACCCTGTAGTCCGTGAGGTAGCTGAGAGTCAGACGCGACTGAGCGAGTTCACTTTCACTTTTCACTTTCAGGCATTGGAGAATGTTCTTGCCTGGAGAATGCCAGGGACGGTGAAGCCTGGTGGGCTGCTGTCTATGGGGTCGCACAGACTCGGACACAACTGCAGCGACTTAGCAGAAGCAGCAGCCCCGCATACTTCATTAAAGTTACTATCAGATGATGGTTACAATCCCCTGCAGTGTGCAGCAGGTCCTTGTCGTTTACCTGTTTGCACACAGTAGTCTTCATCTCCTTACCCCATACCCATAACTTCCTCTCCTCCTTTCCCTCTCCCCACTGAGAACCACTTGCTTGTTTTCTGTGTCTGTGAGTCAGTTTTGCGTATATTGGTTTACATTTGCCTACATTTGTTTTTATTATTTTTTTAGATTCTGCTCATAAATGATATCATGTAGTATTGGTCTTTTTCTGTCTGACATTTCACTAAGCATTATACTCTCTCTAGATCAATTCATGTTGCTGAAAATGGCATTATTTCATCCCTTTTCAGGACTGAATATTATTCCATTGTCCATGTATTTTATATTTATGTATAAGATGTATGTTTATACACATGTATTATACACACCACTCCTTTTTTTCCCATTCATTTGTGGACGGGCACTTGAGTTGTTTCTGTGTCTTGGATATTGTAAATGATGCTGCTGTGAACATTGGGGTGCATGTATCTTTTCAAATTAGTTTTTTCATTTTTTTCTTGATCTATATACTCAGGAATGGAATCCCTAAATAGTATGTTCTATTTTTATTTTTTTGAGGAAGCTCTATACTATTTTCCATATTGGCTGCCCCAATTTACATTCCCACTAACAGCACAGGAGAGTTTCAATTTGTCTATATCCTCACCAGCATTTGTTTTTTTATCAACTTTTTGATGATGGTTATTCAGGGAGAAGGTGATAACTCATTATTTGCTTTGCATTTATCTACTAATTATCAGTGTTGAGCATCTTTTCTTGTGCCTGTTGGCCATCTTTATATCATCTTTGAAAAAGTGTCTAATTAGGTATTCTGCTCATTTTTCAGTTGGGTTGTTTTTCTTGACACTGAGTTGCATGATCTGTTTATATATTTTAGATATTACTCCCTCATTAATTATATCATTTGCAAATATTTTCTTCAATTTTATTGGTTGTCCTTTCATTTTGTCAATGATTTCCTTTGCTGTGCACAATCTAAGTTTAAGTAAATCCCATTTGTTTATTTTGCTTTTATTTCTTTTCCATTATGAGACCAAAAAATACATTGTTACAATATACGTCAGAGTGTTCTGCCTATGTTGTCTTCCAGACTTTTATGGTTTCATATCTTTAATCCATTTTTAATAGATAAAATTAAATATCTTTAATCCATCCATTGAGTTTGTGTTTCTCTGTGGTGTGAGGAAATGTTCCAGCATCACTGTTTTGTATGTAGTTGTCTAGTTTTCCAAACGCCACTTATTAGAGAGACTGTCTTTTATTCAGTGTGCGTTCTCGCCTCCTCTGTTGCAGGTTAATTGGCCATGGTGCCAGTTTACTTCTGTGCTTTCTATTCTCTTTCATTGATCTGTGTGTCTGTTATTGCAACAGTACCATGCGTCTTTTATTTCTGTGAGTTTGTAGGTTATCTGAAGTATGGGAGGATGATGCTTCCACTTATTCTTTTCCCTCAAGATTGCTTTGGGAATTTGGACTCTTTCATAGTTCTATATGAATTTTAGGATTCTCTTTTCTTTGCTGTTGTCATTTAGTTGCTAAGTCACGTCCTGCTCTTTGTGACCCCATGGACTGGAGCATGCCAAGCTTCCCTATCCTTCCCTGTCTCCTAGAGTTTTCTCAGACTCATGTCCATTTAGTCAGTCCACTCAGCCATCTCATCCTCTGTCATCCCCTTCTCCTCCTGCCCTTAATCTTTCCCAGCATCAGGGTCTTTGCCAGTGAGTCATCTCTTCATATCACATAGCCAAAGTACTGGAGCTTCAGCTTCAGCCTCAGTCCTTCCAGTGAATATTCAGGGTTGATTTCCTTTAGGATTGACTGGTTTGATCTCCTTGCTGTCCACAGGACTCTCAAAAGCCTTCTCCAGCACCACAGTTTGAAAGCATCAGTTATTCATCACTCAACCCTCTTTCTAGTCCAACTCTCACATCTGTACATGACTGCTGGAAAGACCATAGTTTTGATTATATGGATCTTGGTTGGCAAAGTGATTTCTCTGCTTTTTAATAAGCTTTCTAGGTTTGTCATAGCTTTTCTTCCAAGGAGCAAGTATCTTTTAATTTCATGGCTGCAGTCACCATCTGCAGTGATCTTGGAGCCCAAGAAAATAAAGTCTGTAACTGTTTCCACTTTTTCCCCATCTATTTGCCATGGAGTGATTTGACCAGAGGGCTCCCCAGGGGCACTCAGTTCAGTTCAGTTCAGTCGCTCAGTCATGTCTGACTCTTTGCGACCCCAAGGACTGCAGCACGCTAGGTCTCCCTGTCCATCACCAACTCTTGGAGTTTACTCACGCTCATGTCCATTGAGTTGGTGATGCCATCCAACCGTCTCATCCTCTGTCACCCACTTCTCCTCCCGCCTTCAATCTTTCCCAGCATCAGGGTCTTTTCAAATGAGTCAGTTCTTTGCATCATGTGGCCAAAGTATTGGAGTTTCAGCTTCAGTGTCAGTCTTTGTGATGAATATCCAGGACTGATTTCCTTTAGGATGGACTGGTTGGATCTCCCTGCAGTCCAAGGGACTCTCAAGAGTCTTCTCCAACACCACAGTTCAGAAGCATCAATTCTTCTGTGCTCAGCTTTCTTTATAATCCAGCTCTCACATACATACATGACTACTGGAGAAACCACAGCCTTGACTAGACGGACCTTTGTTGGCAAAGTAGTGTCTCTGCTTTTAATATGCTGTCTAGGTTGGTCATAACTTTTCTTCCAAGGAATAAGCATCTTTTAATTTCATGGCTGTAGTCACCATTTACAGTGATTTTGGAGCCCCCCAAAATAAAGTCTGTCACTGTTTCCACTGTTTCCCCATCTATTTGCCATGAAGTGATGGGACCAGATGCCATGATCTTCGTTTTCTGAATGTTGAACTTTAAGCCAACTTTTTCACTCTCTTATTTCACTTTCATCAAGAGGCTCTAATTCTTCACTTTCTGCCATACTTAGGGGGGCACTGGTGATAAAGAATCTGCCTGCCAATGCAGGAGACATAAGAGACTCAAGTTAGATCCCTGGGTTGGGAAGGTCCCCTGGAGGAGGCCATGACAACCCACTCCAGTATTCTTGCCTAGAAAATCACATGGACAGAGGAGCCTGGCAGGCTGTAGTCCATAGAGTCAGATACGATGGAAGCAATTTAACATGAACACACACACGATGGGACTGGATGCTATGATCTGAGTTTTTTTGAATGTTAATTTTAAGCCAGCTTTTTCACTCTCCTCCTTCACCTTCATCAAGAGGCTGTTTAGTTCCTCTTCATTTTCTACTATTAGAATGGTATCATGTACATATCTGAGGTTGTTGATATTTCTCCTAGCATTCTTAATTCCAGTTTGTGATTCATCCAGCCTGGCATTTTGCATGATGTACTATGCATATAAGTTAAATAAGCAGGGTGACAGTATATAGCCTTGACATAGTCCTTTTCCAATTTTGAACCAGCCTGTTGGTCCATGTTCAGTTCTAACTGTTGCTTCTTGTCGCACATACAAGTTTCTCAGGAGACAGGTAAGGTGTTCTTGTATTACTCTTTCTTTAAGAACTTTCTACAGTTTGTCATGATCCATACAGTCAAAGGCTTTAATATAGTCAATGAAACAGAAGTAGATTTTTTTTGGGGGGGGGATTATCTTGTTTTCTCTATGAACCAGTAGAGGTTGGCAATTTGATCTCTGACTCCTCTGCCTTTTCTGAATCCAGTTTGAACACATGGAAATTCTCAATTCATGTACTGCTGAAGCCTAGCATGAAGGATTTTGACATTACCTTTCTTGCTTGTGAAATGAGTAACTGTATGGTAGTTTGAACATTCTTTGGCATTGCCCTTTTTTTGAGATTAGAATGAAAACTGATCTTTTCTAGTCCTGTGGCCACTGCTAAGTTTTCCAAAGTTGCTGACATATTGAGTGCAACGTTTTAACAATTAATCGTCTTTTAGGATTTGAAATAGCTGAGCTGGAATTCCATCACCTCCATTTGCTTGATGCGTTGTAATGCTTCCGAAAGCCGACTGGACTTACCACTCCAAGATGTCTGGCTCTAGGTGAATGAACACGCTATCATGGTTATCTGGGTCGTTAAGACCTTTTTTGTGTGTAGTTTCTTTGTATATTCTTGCCACCTCTTAATCTCTTCTGCTTCTGTTAGGTCCTTGACGTTTCTGTCCTTTATTGTGCCCACCTATCTCCAAATTTTTTGAAGAGATTTCTAGTCTTTTCCATTCTGTTGTTTTCCTTCATTTCTTTGCATTGTTCACTTAAGAAGGCTTGCTTCTCTCCTCTTGGTATTCTCTGGGACTCTGCATTCAGTTGGATATATCTTTCCCTTTTTCCTTTTGCCTTTCACTTTTATTCGTTTCTCAGCTATTTGTCAGGCCTTCTCAGAAAACCACTTTGCCTTCTTGCGTTTCTTTTTCTTTGTTCTATGAAAAATGTGTTCTGTGAAAAATGTCATTTTTACAGGGGGCTCTTCCTGACCCGATTGAACCCTCATCTCTTGTGTCTTTTGCATTGGCAGGCAGGTTCTTTACCTTTAGCAGCACCTGGGAAGCCCGTATATTATTGGACTTGGTTTCCTAATATTTTGCTCAAGATTTTTGTGTCTATATTCATCAAAGAGACTGGCCTGTAATTTTCTTTTTTTCTACTGTCATTGATTTTGCTATCAGGGTAATGATGATTTTGTACAATGAATTTGGAAGTATTCCATCCTCTTCACTTTTTTGGAATTGTTTGAAAAAGACAGGTGTTAGTTCTTTATATGTTTGGTAGAATTCCCTTATGAAGCTGTCTGATACTAGACTTTTGCTTTCTGGGAGTTTTTAAGATTTCAATATAGTAATAGTTCACTTCAAATTGTTTTTTTCTTCTTTCTTCAGTTTTGCAGGGTGTGTGTCTCTAGATTTTCCACATTGCTGGCATACAGCTATTTGTAGTATTCTGTTGTAATTGTTTTGTATCTCTGTGGTCTTGTTGCTTCTTTCATTTTTTGTCTTTGTTTGGGTGTTCTCTCTTTTCTTTAAGACAGGCTAAAGATTTATCAATTTTGGTTATGTTTGCAGAAAACCAGCTCTTGATTTCATTGATCTTTTCTCTTTTTTTATTTTCTCCATGACATTTTATTTCCTTCCTCCTGTTGACTTTGTGCTTCTTCCTTTTCTTAATTAATTTCTTTAGGTTTTAGGTAGGTTGGTTGGTTGAGACTTTTCTTATTTCTTGATGAATGCCCATGTTGCTATAAACTTCCCTCTTAGAGCTGCTTTTTCTGCATGCCTAAAATTTGGATGGCTTTTCCATTTCATTTGTCTTGAGACATTTTCTGCTTTCCTTCTTGATTTTTCTTCATTGACACTTTGGTTTTTTAATAGCATGTAGTTTAGTCTCCACATGTTTATTCTTTCCCCATTTTTCTTTCTGTAATTGATTTCTAATTTCATACCTTTGTGGTCAGAAAAAAATGCTTGATGTAATCATTTCTGTCTTCTTAAACTTGTGGAGACTTGTTTGTGACCTGGTGTGTTATCTATCCTGGAGAATGTTCCATGCACACTTGAAGTCAATGTGTATTTTGCCGTTTGGAGATGAAATGTTCTGTAGATATCTGTTAAGTCCAACCGATCTACTGTGACATTGAAGACTACTCTCCCCTTCCTGGTTTTCTGTCTGAATGATCCTTCACTGATATAAGTGGGGTGATAAAGTCCTGCACTGTTACTGTATTATTTCCAGTTTCTCTCTTTTTGTCTGAAGTATTTGCATTCTGTGTTTAGGCGCTCCTGTATTGGGCACGTATATATTATCAAGTGCAACGTCTTTTCTTGTACTGATCCCTTTATCGTTATGTGACACCCTTCTTTGTCTTTTGTTGTAAGTTTTGTCTTAAAGTCTATTTTACCTGATATGATGCCTGCTGCCTCCACTTTCTTGTTGTTTCTGTTTGAATCAAATATATTTCTCCATTTGTGGCTTTAGCTCTGAAGTGAGTTTCTTCTAGGCAGCATATAGATGGATCTTGTTTTTTTTTTTTTCAATTTTTTTTCTTTGGCCCACCATGCAGCATGCAGGGTCTTAATTTCCACCAGGGATCAAACCCACAGTGAAAAAGTAGAGCCACAACTGCTGGACTGCCAGGGAAGTCCCAGGGTCTTTTTTTTTTTTAAATTCAGTCAAGCACCTATATCTTTTGATTGCAGTATTTAGTCCATTGACCTGTAATGTAATTGTTGATATGTATGTGCTTATTGCCACTTTATTACTTGTTTTCCAGTTTTGTGTAGTTCTTCCCTGTTCATTTCGTCTCCTTTTTGTTTCTTCCTTTGTGGTTTGATGATTTTCTTTAGCAGTATGCTTGAGTTCTTTTCTTTCTAGTTTGTGTGTACCTCTTGTAAGGTTTTGATTTGTGATTACCATGGGATTCTTACATGCTGAACTATAACTATGTCTATTTATTTTGAATGTGTAGTCCTTTAAGTTCAAGCACATTCTAACAGATTTACGTTTTACTGCCTTCCCTCACATTTTGTGGTTTTCATGACATATTTCACATCTTCATGTTTATTCTTTCGCTTGTTTATTATATATTTAATTGCTTTATAATTTTTTTGATCTTTTAATCATTGTACTGGCTTATTTAGGTGGTTGATCTTTAATCCTTATTATATATTTTCCTTTCTGGTGGGATTTCCCCTTTCCTATAGATTCTTCTTTTCCACTTAGAAAATATCCTTTAACAGTTCTTCTAGGGTAGATTTATTATAGTGTTAATGAACTCTTTTAGGCTTTGCTTATCTGAATTCTTTATCTCTCCTTCAATTCTGAATAATAACCTTGCTGGTAGAGTGTCCTAGGTTGCAGGTGTTTCTGTCTCATCACCCTGGATATATTGTGCTACTCTCTTCCAGCCTGAAATGCTTCTGTGGAGAAATCAGCTGATAGCCTATGGGAGTTCCCTTGTAAGAGGCTGTTTTTCTTCCTGCTGCCTCTAGGATTCTTTTTCTTTAATGTTTGCTATTTTAATGATATGTCTTGGTGTGTTTCGTTTGGGCTCATCTTCAGGATTCTCTGTGCTTCCTCTACTTAGACTCTGTTTCCTTCTTCAGGTCTGAGAAGTTTTCAGCCATAATTTCCTAAAATATGCATTCCCCTTGTCTCTTGTCCTCTGAGACCTCTGTAATGGAACTATTGGTATGCTCAGTATTTTCTCAAAGATCTCCTAAATTTCTTTTAATTTTTAAAATTTGTCTTTCTGTCTGCTTTTGTTGAAGTGGAAGCAGTGGCAGATTTTATTTTCTTGTGCTAGAAAATTGCTGTCAACAGTGGCTACAGCCATGGAACTATTTAAAATACACTTGCTTCTTGGAAGGAAAGCTGTGACAAACCTAGGTAACATATTAAAAAGCAGAGACATCACGTTGCCAACAAAGGTCTGTATAGTCAGAGCTATGGTTTTTCCAGTAGTCATGCACAGATGTGAGGGATGGAATCTAAAGGAGGCTGAGTGAGAAAGAATTGATACTTTGGAATTGTAGTGCTGGAGAAGATTCTTGAGAGTCCCTTGAACTGCAAGGAGATCAAATTAGCCAATCCTAAAGGAAATCAATTCTGAATATTCATTGTAAGGACTGATGCTGAAGCTCCAATACTTTGGCTGTGTGGTGTGAAGAGGCAACTCATTGGAAAAGACCTTGATGCTGGGAAAGATTGAAGGCAAAAGGAGGAGGGGACAGCAGAGAATGAAATGGTTAGATAGCATCACCAACTCAATGGACATGAATTTGAGCAAACTGTAGGAGATAGTGCAGGACAGAGGAGCCTGGCATGCTACAGTCTACAGGGTCACAAAGAGTCAGACATGACTAAATGACTGAACAACAATTTCTGTTATTCTACCTTTCAGATCACTAATGCATTCTTCTGTATCATTTATTCTGCTGTTCAGTCCTTCTAATGTTGTTTCATCTGCTAAATTCTTCATTACTGATTGTGTCTTCTTTATAATTTCTTGTTCCATGTTAAAGTGTTCACTATATTTGTAATTCAGTTACTGTTTTTATTAGCCAACCTTTACATTCTTAATCTGGTAGATTTTTTATTTCTGTTTCATTATTTTCAGGGGTGTTCTTTCTTTTCTTTCTCTTTCCACTGAGAGATTCCCTCTCTCTCTTCATTTTGCTTAACTGTCTCTGTCTTTATGAATTTAGGTGAACAGTGGTCTTGAGGGGGTGCTTTCGTGAGGGAATGTGCCTATGCAGAGCACATATGCCCATCACCATTGGTGGGAGGGCTGGATTTGATGACACCAGCCATGTTCTTCCTCAGGCTCTCCTGGCAACCCTCTCCTTGGTGGGACAGAGAAGGAGGGGCCAGAGCTGGAGCCGGCTGTGTGGTGGGACTTCCTCTCTGCTTGGTGAGTGTCACTGCCCTTTCACGGCAGGGTCTGATCCCAAGTTGCTGGAGCGGAAGACTTGAGGGTTGGGTGCGAGCTGGTTCTGTTCCTTTTTTTTTTTTTTAAAGATTCATTTGTTTACTTCTTGCTGTGCGGGGTCTTCACTGCTGTGTGTAGCTTTCTCCGGTTGCACCGAGCAGGGTCTGCTCTTTATTGCAGTGCTTGGGCTTCTCGTCGCAGCGACTTTTTTTGTTGCAGAGCACAGGCTTCAGGCATATGGGCTTCAGTCTTTGTGGCGTGAGGGTTTAGTAGCTGTGGCTGTTGGGCTGTAGAGCGTGGGCTCAGTAGTTATGGTATGTGGACTTAGTTACTCTGTGACGTGGAATCTTCCTGGACCAGGAATTGAACCCACATTCCCTGCATTGACAGGTGAGTTCTCAACTGCTAGACTACCAGGGAAGCCCCTGGCTCTGCTCCTTTTAAGCGTGTGTTTTTCCATCTCCCTGCACCAGGACATTTGCCTCAAAGGAAGAAGTGTTTACACACGTGGGTTGCCTGTGCAGACTGAAGTCCCATGTGCTGCCTGTGCAGGTGCCCGAGGCAGCGCTCAGACACAGTCTCAGGAGCAAGTCCCCTTTGTCCCTCACAGCTGATCGCTGCCCGTCCC
>SJYF01000050.1:692284-703649 GCA_006410515.1 Procapra przewalskii
GAACACTGGGGTACATGTGTCTCTTTCAATTCTGGTTTCCTCGGTGTGTATGCCCAGCAGTGGTTTTAAAGACTTTTTATTCATTTATCTTTTAATACGATTCTTTGTTTTTGGCTGTGCTGGGGTCTTTGTTGCTGCATGGGCTTTTTCTGCAGATGTGGAGGATGGGGGACTACTCTCGTTACAGTGCATGGCCTTCACGTTGCAGTGCTTCTCTGGCTGACGAGCACAGGCTCAGCAGTTGCAATGCATGGGCTTAGCTGTTTCGCAGCATGTGGGATCTTCCCAGATCAGGGCTGAACCCATATGTTCTGTATTGGCAGGCGGATTCTTTACCACTGAGCCATCAGGGAGGCCCCTAAAGACTTTTTAAAAACCAGGAAAAGAGATCTTTTGTACTGCCCCCACACTTATTTGTGTGTGCTTGTTATACCTTTGTGTAGACACATATTTGGTGCCATTTTCCTTCTGCCTGAAGGAAGGGCAGTTTTTTGTGCTGTGAATCTGCTGATGTATGCTTTTTTTTCATGTCTGAAAGTTTTCATTTTCCTCATTTATAATTTACAGTGTTGTGTTAGTTTCAAGTGTATAGCAAAGTGATGCAGTTATGCATATATATTATACACATATATCTGTTCTTTTTCAGATTCTTTTTCATTATAAGTTAGTATAAGATACTGAGTATAGTTCCTTATGCTATACAGTAGGGCCCTGTTTATATTAACGTCATTTTTTTAATGGATATTTTCACTAGACATAGAATTCTGTGGGGAGTTTCTGGTTTGATACTTTGAAGACATTGCTCTATTGGTTCCAGGCTGTGTGTTACCTGGGAGGGAGGTCCAAGAGGAAGGGGATATATGCATACACATAGCTGATTCACTTCATTGTAAAGCAGAAACTAACACAACATTGTAAAGCAATTATATTCCAATAAAAATATGATAAGGTAAAAAAATTTATTTAAATGTGTTGGATATAATGTTGTGTAAATTTAAGGTATACCATGTATTGACTGGTCTCCTCAGGTGGCTCAGCAGTTAAAAAAAATCTGTCTGGGATGCAGAAGACATAGGTTCAGTCCCTGGGTTGGGAAGATCCCCAGGAGAAGGAAATGGCAAACCACTCCAGATTCTTACCTGGAAAATCTCATTGACAGAGGAGTATGGCAGGCTATAGTCCATGGGGTGGCAAAAGAGTTGGATGCAACTTAGTGACTAAACAACAACAGCAACAATAATGTGTTGATTTGGTTATATATATATATATATATATATATATGTATGTATGTATGTATGTATGTATATGTATATATATGATGATGTCTGTGTTCACTATACTGTATATTAGATTTCTGGGACACATTCATCTACTTGTTGCACGTTTGTCACCTTCAACAACTTTTCACCTGTTAGCCCCACAGCCAGCTCCTGGTAACCATCTTCTCTGTTTTTATGAATCTGGCTTTATTATATTCCACATATAAGTAACATCATGCAAAGAGGCAGACCTTGGAGATATTACGGGTTCAGTTCCAGACCACCACAATAAAGCAAATATCACAATAAAAGTGAGTCACATGAATTTTTTGTTTCTCAGTGCACACATGAGTTATGTTCAACTACACTGTGGGCTGTTAGATGTGCAATGGCAGTATGTCTAAAAAAACAATGTTCATCCCTAAATTAAAATTTTTTTTTTTTGCTAAAAAATGCTAAACATCATCTGAGCCTTCAGCGAGTTGTAATCCTTTTGCTGGTGGAAGGTCTTGCCTTGATGTTGATGGCTGCTAACTGATCAGGGAGGTAAGTGATAAAGGTTGGAGTGGCTGTGGCAGTTTCTTAAGACAGCAACAAAGTTTGCCACATAAGTTGACTAATCCTTTCACTTGCATAGTCTGAGGTCATTGCAGGACATAACATTGGACATAATATTGTGTAAATTTAAGGTATTTAATATTGTTATGTCTCAGGGAACAGGGAGGCCCGCGGAGAGGGAGAGAGAGGGGGGAACAGTCAATTAGTGGAGCACTCAGGACACACTGCATTTATTAAGTTCAGTCTTATATGGCACAGTTTGTTGTGCCCAAAGCAATTAAAGCAGCATCAAAGGCCATTGATTACAAGTCACTATGACAAGTATGATAATGATGAAAATTTTGAGATATTGTAAGGTTTACAAGAATGTAGCACAGAGACATACCGTGAGCAAATGCCATTGGGAAAATGGCACCAGTAGACAACGAAGGGTTGCCGTAAACCTTCGGTTCATAAAAGCACAGTGCTGGGGGAGCACCTGCTTGAAGCACAGTGGAACGCAGTCTGCGCGCTCCTCTCCCTGTCTGACGCAACCTCTGCCTGTTTCCGGCAAGAAGTCTAGAGTCTACTTTGCTTTGTTGCATGTGATGTGTTCTTTTTCTCTTGCTGCTTTCAGGATTTCTTTATCATCGGTTTTAAACAATTTGATTATGTGTGTTGACCAAAAACAATAAACTGAAGTTATTTCTACCACAACGTAAATGGATTTATTTGAGATTTAACAAAGAGTTGCAATTTGGGGTCTACAACCACAGCAAACCAACTGTAAGGACCCTTTAGCCACAGAAAAGGCAGTGATGCATCTGCAAGGGAAAGGCACAGTTGAGTGTGAAAACACACAGGTCATGACTAAAACATATTTATATTCATGATATGGGGGAAGTTGATGAAATCTATTTGCCAGACCTTGAATGATCCATCAAGGAACTTAAAATGACTGGGAACAGTACAGGATTCCCTGAACAGTGAGAAAGTGAGGTAGGCACATTTTATAGCCTTGCTAATGTTTTCCTGCCAGATTTGTTCATGATGGCTATCATTTTGTCAGTAGATCAGCAGTTCAATGCATGGACGATGGTGAGGAATGGGAATCTAGGTACTCCAGTAGGACTGGGTTGTTATATGGTCCAAACCAGAGCTTTTTTTTTTTTTTATTGTACCAACAATTGTTGATTTTTATGATGTTTTTCATTTCCTAAGGCCAATTTTTGGGCCCCTCTAACCCCAGTTTTCCCAAGTTATCATTTGGGAAGATATCCCTTTGGACCGTGATAAAGGTTTGCCTGCTCTTGGTCCCTTTAAGGGCAGCATTGTTTCAGAAACATTAGCAAAGTAGTTTCCCTTAGCTCCCAGAGAGTCAAGTTTAGAATTTTCTTGGAATGTTAGTAATACCTAACGTGTCAGGTAAAAGTATTACATTCGATTTCTGACCATAGGGGCCATTTAAAACTGTATTTCCACTGTAATTAAGGAAGCCATGTTGCTTCCATAACTTTCCAAAATCATGAGCTATTCCAAAAGTATATGTAGCATCAGCATAAATATTAGCAGTTTTGTTGCTGGCTAAAGTATACAGTCATGTAAGAGTGTAGAATCCAGTCTGATGGGCTGAAGTAGCCGTGGGTAGATGTGCTGCCTCAGCATTGAAAGGAGTTGCAGTAGTGTACCCCACACGGTATTTGCCGTCAGCACCTTTTAGATAAGAACCATCAAGGAACCGTGAGAAGACAGCACTGCCAGGGAGCTGCGTGTGTGCTCACTGACTAAGTCGTTTCTGACTCTGCTGAGACCCCATGGACTGTGGGCCACCAGGCTCCTATGTCCATGGCATTTTCCAGGCAAGAATACTAGAGGGGGTTGCCTTTTCCTCCTCCAGGGAACCTTCCCCGAGCCAGGAATCGAACGCGAGTCTCCTGTGTTGGCAGGTGGATTCTTTACCGCTGTGGAGTTTCCTATAGATCATCACGAGCAGCCAGGGGGTGCCCTGCCAGTCAGTGCGAAACAGTAATGAGGGACTTTGTTGATGATGGAGGGGGAAAGAGCAGCAGAGTTAATGTTATTATGACACAAAGTTATGATGTCATAATGTTAAAGGCTTATGTGAAGAACAATTAAAAAATGTCTTGGTAGGGACTGAGGCTGATGGCAGAATTGTTGAGTGTGAGGACAGTTCAGAAGAGCTTCTATGGAATGAGGTGTAAGGATCAGTAAAGGGGGTCCCACAGTGATTTTTCTGTGGCCTCAACCAAAAAAGCAGTGGCCATAACGGCTCTAAGGAAGAAGGATATCCTTATGCCACCGCGTCTAGTTGCTGCCTGTTACACCCTAAGGGTCAGTGGTCACCACACTCTGGGTGAGCACCCCAGTGCATTCCCTTCTTTTGTATATACAAAAAGGAAAAGGGGGATCTGATCATTTGGATACCCAAGGACAGGTTGGCTCATCAAACTATTTTTAGAACATTTAAGTTTATGTCACCAGTTCTTCCCCCAAATTATACTGGGGTTGTTACTGTTGAGTAAAATATACAGAGTTTGCCCTTAAGATAAATTGGTAAACCAGTTTTGGCAAGAATACTGGAGTAGGTATTCACTCCCTTCTCCAGGGAATCTTCACAACCCAGGGATCGAACCCAGATCCCCTGCATTGCAGGAAGATTCTTTTACTGTCTGAGCCACCAGAGAAGCCCAATAATCATTACTGTGAGAAACGTCATAGCTGGTGCTTAGTTTGGGGAATGGGGAAACGTCATTTCAGTTCAGTTGCTCAGTCGTGTCCGACTCTTTGCGGCCCCATGAACCAGAGCATGCCAGGCCTCCCTGTCCATCACCCACCCAAACTCATGTCCGTTGAGTCAGGGAAACAGGGCATTATGAAATTTCTCTGGATCTAGATGTAACCCTGTTCTGATACCAGATGCCCTAAATATCAAATCTGGGTTTTGGCAAACTGTATATATATTTTTTTTTTTTAGAACTTAGGTCCTTTTAAAGCTAAAGGTTTTAGCAGTGGCTGCTGTCTTCCTGAAGGGAGGCTTGAGCAGGAGAGCAAGAAACAAATCCACACATTGCAGCAAAGTAGAACCTCTGGGGAATTTTGTGTCATCCAGATCAGGTTTATGAGAAGAACTCTCAGTAGAACCCAGAAGCTTTACTATCCAAGTCTTCTAATTGTCTTCTCTAATGAAGACATTTTCTCTAAAGATGCCCTGATGATTACACTTAAGAATTTATTTCCTGTGGGAAATGGATGTTATGAATAGTAGCACAGAACGGTGAAGAACATCGGGTTATTAAAGGATAGCAATGCTGTTTATCACCCTGAGGACCTAGACAACCCTCTGTCCTTAGGTTTGAGGTTTTCTCACCATTAAAATGGAAACATTTCAGGGACTAGTACAAGGGACAATGATCTTTTATTGATCTTCTATTATGGGCTTTTTACCCTGACGAACTTCTGATTAATTCTGCAGAGAGACTTTGAGGGGTCTGTTTGAATCTTGATGAGAGGTGCACTATGAATTTTGCCAACATCAGTTGGAAATTTTCCCCATGAGAAGGATGATGGTAGCTGACTCAACAGGGACCAATGATCAACACTTTCAGAATCAGCTCTTGTGCCATGAGAGAGAGAGGAAATAAAAGATGTCAAAGGGTCATTTAATTCACGTGGGGGGTTATTTTGATGACTACTGTTTTCTTTAATCCTTTCCCCCTTTGGGGAGAAATACATTTCAGCATGATACTTAATGAAGTATAAGAAGTCTCAGTCCAATGACTGGATAGGGATAGAAACACTAAGGAGAAAAAGTTATTTTTCTCTCAAAGGGAATATGTTTAGAACCTTTTGGGGCTCTCTAGAAATTGCCATTGTTTGAAATGGAGCATGGCCTGTTTATGGTAGTGGGTTTAAGCACCAAGACTGTGGCTCTGGTATCAGTTAGGACTAGAAGAAACTCATTCCCCCATCTGGAGAAACGTTTCTCTAAGCTGAATAAGAAGGGGATTAGAAAGAGCCTGGTCCTTGGAGCCACGTGTCTAAAAATTGGGAGGACTGGGAAAGGCTGGTTAGAAGGCTGAAGTACCTGAAGAGCTTAGATTTGTAACAGTCTTTTTCCTAATGTCCCTGGCTCTTTTAATTCCCTTGGTGGCTCAGAGGTTAAAGCATCTGCCTCTAATGCGGGAGACCTAGGTTTGATCCCTGGGTCGGGAAGATCCCCTGGAGAAGGAAATGACAACCCACTCCAGTATTCTTGCCTGGAGAATCCCATGGACAGAGGAGCCTGGTGGGCTACAGTCCACGGGGTCCCAAAGAGTTGGACACAACTGAGCGACTTAACTTTCACTAACTTTCTTTTCCTGGCCTTTTTCAACAATAGCGGAAACTAAAAGGGTTTTAGTTTTGTTTAGGCAACTTTTTTTGCTGGAGTTGAAGATAAGAACTTTGGTGCTCTTCCTTTGAAGTGACTCATCTAGAGAGTATAAAAGAGCTGGTTTGCCAGATTAACCAAATCTGAAGTGAACAGTGTTTATTTATTTTTTAATGTGGAGCATTTTTAAAAGTCTTTATTGAATTTGTTGCAATTATTGCTTCTGTTTTATGTTTGGTTTTTGGCCACCAGGCATAGGGAATCTTACCTCATTGACCAGGGATCGAACCTCAACCCCCTGCAGTGAGAGGTGAGGTCACAACCACTGGACCACTGTCCTTATCCTGTTCATTTTTATTAGAATGGAAATGTCCTGGGTCAACCCATTAATAAGCAGAGTTAAAACCGTGCAGGTGGGACCCACATTTGAAGGAAGACCAGAATTTTCTTTGAAAACAATCTGAAGGTGGCTCAGACGGTAGAGCATCTGCCTACAGTGTGGGAGACCTGGGCTCAGTCCCTGGGTCAGGAAGATCTCCTGGAGAAGGAAATGACAACTCATTCCAGAATTCTTGCCTGGAAAATCCCATGGACGGAGGAACCTGGTAGGCTACAGCCCATGGGTTGCAAAGAGTTGGACATGCCTGAGTGACTTCATTTTCACTTTTCATAGTAGTCACGAACAGGTTCAGCTGATATTTTGTGCACAAGACTAAATTTTGTCCTAATAAGAGGCCTTAGAAAAGCTCCAGGGTTTGCTGAATGAAGTCACTGAGCAATTGCTTGAGCCTGATCCCCTAATAAGTTAGTGGGCTGATCTCCCAACTGTAATCCTGGAGACCTTTGGGGATTTTCTCAATTAGTGATTCTTAGCCAATGGCCTTCACTGAAAAGCATGTGAACCAGTTGATATAAGTCAGAGAAATCAGGTTGATAAGTTTGAATGACTATTAAATTCCTCAGCAAATCAGTGAGGATTTCTCATTACTTTGGGAAAATATTTGACTATGGCTCAGTTCTGTTTTGGTTCAGGGAAAATAAGAAATTAAGGGTTTAGTCTCTGGGTCCTCAGAATGCTTAATTTTAAAGGAACTGACAAATCAGAAGGAAGAGGAGTGGAGAGAGCTTCATAGAAGGAGGAAGTTCAGTAAGAGAATTGGTGATGGGGAATTGAAAATATAGGGAAGGTGTAGGAGTATAGACAGGAAGGAGCAAGTTGGTGCTGGAGGTGGAGTCTGAGACAGAGGAGCCAGGGAAGAGGAGGCTGAGGCTTCAGATGCCACCTTATCTTCCTTTAAACATTTGTTTGCCTCAGTTAATCTTTTTAAAATACTTTAAAAAAATGGAGGTGTAGTTAATTTACAATGTTATGTTAGTTTCTGGTGTAGAGCAAAGTGACTCACACATATATATATATATTTTTTTTCAGATTCTTTTCCATTGTAGATTATTACAAGGCATTGAATATAGTTCCCTGTTCTATACACTAGGTCCTTGTTGATTATCTATTTTATATATTGTAACATATGTATTTTAATCCTACGCTCATAATTTATTCCTCTCTTCCTTTCCCTTTTGGTAACCACAAGTTTGTTTTCTATGTCTGTGAGTCTGTTTTGTAAATAAGCTCATTTGTATCATTTTATTAGATTCCATCTGTAAATGATATATGATGGCATTTGTCTTCCTTTTTATGACTTAGTACGACAATTTCTAACTCCATCCATGTTGCTGCCAATGGCATTCTTTCATTCTTTTTTATGGTTGGGTAATATTCCATGGTATGTATGTACCATATCTTCTTTATCCATTCATCTGTCGATGGGCAGTTAGGTTGCTTCCATGTCTTTAAAGATTTTGTACAGCAAAGGAAACCGTAAACAGAAGGAAAAGACAACCTATGGAATGGGAGAAAATATTTGCAAGCAATGCCCCCAACAAGGGATTAATTTCTAAAATATACAAATAGATTACACAGCTTTAATATAAAAAAGTAAAAAAAAATGAGCAGAAGATCTAAATAGACATTTCTCTGCAGAATACACACAGATGGCTAAGAGTCACATGAAAGGATGCTCAACATCCCTGCTGGCTCAGATGGTAAAGAGTCTGCCTGCAATGTGGGAGACCCAGGTCTGATCCCTGGGTCAGCAAGTTCTCCTGGAGAAGGGAGTGGTAACCCACTCCAGTATTCTTTCCTGGAGAATTCTATGGGTGGAGGATACTGTCCATGGAGTCACAAAAAGTTGGACACAACTGAGCGACTAACACTTTCACTTCACTGTTCATTAGAGAAATGCAAATCAGAACCAAAATGATGTATCAACTCACACAGGTCAGAATGGCCATCGTTAAAAAGTCTACAAATAAATTCTGGAGAGGGTATGGAGAAAAGAAGCCTTTCTACACTGTTGAGCAAGTGAGCAAGCTTTGTTGATTCAGTTGTGTCTGACTATGTGACCCTATAGACTGTAGCCCGGCAGGCTCCTCTGTCCATGGGATTCTCCAGACAAGAATACTAGAGTGGGTTGTCATGCCTTCCTCCGTGGGGTCTTCCCAACCCAGGGACCAAACCCAGTCTCTTGCATCTCCTGCATTGCAGGCAATTCTTTACCACTGAGCCACTGGGGAAGCCCCATACACTATTGGTGGGGATGTAAATTGGTGTAGCCACAATGGAGAACAATATGAAAGTTCCTTCAAAAACTAAAAATAGAGTTAAGTATATGATCCTGCACTCCCACTCCTGAGCAAAGATCCAAAGAAAAGTGAAAGAAAGTGAAGTCACTCAATGATGTCCAACTCTTTGCAACCCCATGGACTGTAGCCTACCAGGCTCCTCCATCCATGGGATTTTCCAGGCAAGAATACTGGAGTGGGTTGCTGTTTCCTTCTCCAGAGGATCTTCCCTACCCAGGGATCGAACCCAGGTCTCCCACATTGTAGGCAGATGCTTTTACCATCTGAGCTGCCAGGGAAGCCCTCCAAAGAAAACTACAATTCAAAAAGATGTATGTACTCCAGTGTTCATAGAAGTACTATTTACATTAGCCAAGACATGAAAGCAACATAAATGCCTCAGTTAATGTTAAAATCTTATTTTGCAGAATCAGTTTTTGGCTCTGATTTGGAAGCCTCAAAATACCAATCAAAATAGATAATCCATTCAATTTTGGAAATTTTAGAGCTATGATTATCTAATTTAGTTTTTTTTTTAATTTTATGTTTACTTTATTTTACTTTACAATACTGTATTGGTTTTGCCATACATTGACATGAATCCACCATCAGTTTTAAAGAAAGTGAGTTTAGGAATTTCAGAGGTTCCCCATTATGGTCATTGATATTCTAAGCTGTCTTTGGTTAAGTCAATCTGTTTAAGCTGGAAATGCACATGAAGAAAGACCACAGTTTTTAAACATAAAATTAGCTGGGGTCCCTATTTTGAGGATGCCCTTAAAGTACATATAACTGAGATCCAGTTTCTCAGTTTTTCTCTAGAGTGTAAGCATAATTTCCAACCACCCTAAGCAGCTCAAACAGCTCTAGTAACTCAATCAGCTGTATACCTCATACTAATCAGTTCTAAGGAACAGTGTGGTCCCAAAAGAGCCAGGTGAAGGCTGCTCAACTCAGCTCTAATGAAGTAGCCCAGTCCCAAAGGAGTCAGGCTTAACTGCATAGCTCCAGTGAATCAGTCCTGTTTCCAGAGGAACGGCGCCGAGGCTAGCCAGTTCCCATTGGAATAGTATGATTCCAGAGGAGTCGGGGCAAAATGCCAAATGAGCCCTCACATACAGAGCAAGACATTGATCTGGGAAGGACAAAGCTTTAAAATAGGTTCCAAATAAAACTGGAAAGCTTCAGAATGCAAACAAGGTAGAGCTCTGATCCAGGAGAAAAACAGAACCTCTCACCAGGTTGGCGAGAGAAGTGGGAAGTACCAGTGGGCTTCATATGGATTGGTGCACCTGTTCCCTCACCAGCTTCAGAATGGTCAGCAGTCTCCTCTGGATCCCTGTAGGAGCCACCGAAAGGCTGATCTACAGCAAATAGACTGCCAGTTATTTCTGCAGAAAAACGGGCTTACTCAGGATCAACCAAGACTTTCAAACTGGGATCAGCCTCATTCAAGGGCCCCCACAGCAAGGAGAGGAGGACGCATACAGAAGGTAAGGGGGAAGTAAGAGAATTGAGTAAATAGAGTCTACTAGGGGAACTGAGAGGTCCAAGTCGAGGGCTTTTCATTGACCGAATTGTGGCCATCTGTCATTGGCTGAGCTCTTGCCAGGCCAGAAGAGGGGTCTCTCTTCTTCCTGCTGGACTCTGTTGCCATCTTAGGTCATGGGAGCTTCCCCTTTGGCCTCTTGTCTCTATTTTAATTAAGGTCTTTGTTTATTATATGGTACATGTGCCTTAGCATAATTTTCTTCACGTTTCTTGTTTGAGGTTCTTTGAGATTGCTGGGTCTGTGGTTTTATTGTTTTCACCAGATTTAGAAAAATTTCAGCCCTTTTGCTTCAGAAACTGTTCCCTCTTTTGGCTCTCTCTCCATCCTTTCACATCAGACTTGTAGAGCTGTGTTACACTCATAAGTGCTCAGTTCCTGTTTTCTCCTCTGTGTGTCTCATTTTGAACAAGTCCTCCTGCCGTGTTTCCAGGTTCGTGAGTCTTCTCTTCTTCAGTGTCTAATCCTATTTACAGTTTTCTCACCTCCAGAATTTGATTTGAGTCTTTAAAATATCTGTGCCTCTCCTTAATATACTCAGTCTTGTTCTACTATCTTGAACACATGGAAGGAATGTTAACAACTATTAACTGTTTCAGTGGTTCTGTCTACTCATTGTATCATCTGTGTCATTACAGGTCTGTTTCTACTAATTTATTAAGTTGATTAATTTTTTTGGTTGTGTCTGGTCTAACTGTGATGTGGGGTCTTCATTGTGTCATGCAGGATCTTTCATTGCTGCGTGCAGGCTGTCTGGTTATGGTGAGCGGTCTTAGTTGCCCTGAGGCATGTGGGATCTTAGTCCCCTGACCAGGGATAGAACCTGCATTCCCTACATTTCAAGGCAGATTCTTAACCTCTGGGCCACCAGGGAAGTCCCCCTACTAATTGATTTTTATCACCATCATGGGATGTATATTTAGGGTTCTTTGCATGAGTGATCCAGAGAAG
>SJYF01000050.1:703748-714760 GCA_006410515.1 Procapra przewalskii
ACTTCACTTTCACTTTTCACTTTCATGCATTGGAGAAGGAAATGGCAACCCACTCCAGTGTTCTTGCCTAGAGAATCCCAGGGACGGGGGAGCCTGGTGGGCTGCTGTCTATGGAATCACACAGAGTTGGACACGACTGAAGTGACTTAGCAGCAGCAGCAGCAGCATGAGTGATCATTTTTGATTAGATGCAGACATCGTGAATTACATATTGTTTTTGTATGCTTGGTTTTTTTTTATTCCTGTAAATGTTTTTGATGTATTCTGTAATGCCATCAAATCACTTGGAACCAGTATGATACTTTTGAGGCCTGAGAGCTTAGTTAGATCCAAAGCAACCTTTTATCCAGAGCTCATGCTGCTTTAGTTTTGAGCCATTTCCTGGGCACTTTACCCAATAGCTGTTGCATTCTGACTTGGGGCAGGAACTGTCCTTGCCTCTATGTTGAGGGGCGGCTGTATCTCCTCTGCACTTTTGGGAGGTTGTGGCTTTGGTTCGGTTTCCACCCGCATGGTCTGGTCCGTGTGTAGGAATTGGTCTTCAGACCTGCCCTCCCTCTTGACAGACTCTCCTCTGTGGTTCCGCAATCTGTGTGCTGTAACCACCGTGGGGTCCCTGCCCCTCTGCTCAGGGGACTGTCAGGCGTGGCCAGATGAGTTCCTCCCTGATCAGACCCCTGGAAGCTCTCCCAGAAGGGTCCTGCAGCCACTGGAACTGACCTTATTCCTTCCCCCACTGGTATTCCTGTCCTGTGCTGCCTGATGTCCAGTGTTGAAAAACCATTGTTGCACGTGTCTTGTCCATTTTCTTACCTGTTTCCAATGGCCCTGTTATTCCATCCTGGCCCAAAAGTGAAGTCCTTTCCTCAGTTTTAAAGACCTGTTCGCAGTAACCTTGTTCAAGACCCCATGTTCTGCCAGGCTGTTGATACTGTCAGCGTTTGCCTCTATCATTTGGGTACCTGGGAACTTTGGGGTCACTTGTGTGCACCAGATAAACCACAGGCAGCCTGGAGAAATGTCACGAATGCACCTGTCCACACACCTGCTATTGCTGTGGCAGTCACAGGCAAGCCTTCCTCTGGGGATGTACAGCCTTCTTTGGACATCCCCCATTGGCACATTTGCTTAAGCCTGCCAATGGTACCAGTGCTTTGGGGTTCAGGCATGCCTATCTGGGTGACTGTTATAACCACTCTGTCACTCCTGAAGGCTGGATCCCAGAGAGAGCTAAGGAAGGAGCCATGATGTTGGCTTAACCAAAGAACTCCTAGTCCTGCCCCAGACTGAGCACTTCTGACGTATCTGCTTCTGCATTCCACTCTTTTCTCTTCAGTGTGTGAGTCATTGCAGGTGGCGGGTGGTAGTCTCCACCAGCAGAAACTGTGATCTGCGGGCTTGGTTCCTGCTCTACAGAGACATTTGCAAAATACTCAATCCTACATCTCCTCCTCCTTCTCCTTCTGGTACACCAATTCATACAATCTCATTAATGTCAACTTATCATTTTGAAATAAACCCACACTTACAAAAATGGTCCAGTGGTTAAGATTCTGAGCTTACACTGCAGGGGTGTGGGTTCAATCCCTGGTCAGGAAAATAAGATCCCACATGCTGTGTAGTGTGACCATACAATAAATACCTTTTTTAAAAAAAGATTCAAATTTTTAAAATTCCCTTGTACTTTTCAATGAACTTCCCTAAATCTTACATAACCATAGACCACTTATCAAAATCATGTAATGAATATTGATGCAATTAGAGGAATAACCTGCAGCCTTATTTACATTTCAAAACACATCCCATTTGAGTCTCTGTTTGGTCCAGGAACACAGCCCACGGTCACAAACGGTGTTTGTCCGCCACGTGTTGCTCTGTTTCTCACAACCTTGATCCTTTTGCAGCGTGTTGGCCCATTATTTCTAGAATGTCCTTCATTTGAGGTTTGTCTGATGTCTCGACCTCCCAGTTAGGGTTAGGCTGTGCACTTCCAGCAAGAATGCTCCAGAAATGTTTGTCCTTCTCAGAGCATCCATGATGTCAGGCCGCTTGGTTAAGACGACGTCACCACGCTTTGCAGTGTGAGGTTATGACTGTCCCTCCACATCTGTTGAGTGGGAGGAGCCTTGGAGCATATACACATTCCACTTGCTTGTTCGGTCCTCTGCTCTTTCTCGGGCTCTTGTGTTTTCCTTGTCTCAACACAATCTAGCTTCCAAGTGATAACCTCTTTGTAAACGATGCAGTGGGGGTGGGCTTCATCACATGTGACTGCCTCCCTGAGTCTTGGGGTGGCTTCCTTTCCCACCACACGCCTACGCCTCTGGATGCTGAGGCCCCTGCGCTGTCTGCTCCTGGGCCACTCGAGGGGAGGTGATCCACGTGAAGCTGCTGGGATGGAGCTGCACATACCAGAAGGCTCAGGCTGGCATCCCTCACTGGAAGATGGGGAGAGCTGTCACTGAAGGGCCTCAGGGCAGCACCCAGGCCCTGTAGACTGCAGGGCGCTCTCTTGACCTGCGGTGTGCCTTGTCCACACTGCTCTGCCACGTGGGCACCAAGTGCCGGGCACTATGGGTGCTCTGTAATCTCCTTGAGAGGGCCCAAGTGCCCCTCCCCAGTCCTACAGGGCCCCGTGGCTCTTCCCTGCCCACACACTTCTCTTCCTGGCGTTTTCCCCAGAGGGGAGGCTGCACGTGAGCAGCGTTGGAGGCTGTCCCATTCTCTCTCCAGTCTGGTTCCACTTTTACTCTTTGGGGTGTTACACAGTCCCCTGAATAACTGTCCTGTGTAGGCGTGACTTTCCCTGTTATGAGTCCTCGCTCCAGGACAGGAACTAAGACTCACTTCCTCAGGGTCCTTACTGCCAGGGTGTAGACCCACAGGTTCAAGCAGACCTGGGCTCTGTCGGTCACATGTGCTTTCAGGAGACTAATTTTTTTTTTCTAATTGGAAAATAATTGCTTTACAGTATTGTGCTTGTTTCTGCCATACATCAGTAAGAATAGCCACATGTACACATATGTCTCCTCCCTCTTGAATCTCCCTCCCATCTCCCATCCCATCCCACCCCTTTAGGTTGTCACAGAGCACTGGGTTGAGCTCCCTGTCACACAGCAAATTCCCACTGGCTCTCCATTTTATGTATGGTAATGTGTATGTTTTTTCCAGTAGCCATGTATGGATGTGAGAGTTGGACTGTAAAGAAAGCTGAGCACTGAAGAATTGATGCTTTTGAACTGTGGTGTTGGAGAAAACTCTTGAAAGTCACTTGGACTGCAAAGAGATCCAACCAGTCCATCCTAAAGAAAATCAGTCCTGAATATTCATTGGAAGGACTGATGCTGAAGCTGAAGCTCCAATACTTTGACCACCTGATGCGAAGAACTGACTCATTAGAAAAGATCCTGATGCTGGGAAAGATTGAGGGCAGGAGGAGAAGGGGACGACAGAGGATGAGATGGTTGGATAACATCACCAACTCAATGGACACGAGTTTGGGTGGACTCCGGGAGCTGGTGATGGACAGGGAGACCTAGCATGCTGCAGCCCATGGGGTCGCGGAGTTGGACACGACCCCGGAGTTGGACACGACTGAACTGAACTAAATGTGTATATTTCCATGCTGCTACTCTCTCAATTCCTTCCACCCTCTCCCTCCCATGCTCTCTCCATAAGCTTGTTTTGTATGTCTTGAGGAGACTGTAATTTGAAGAAGGAAAAAAATCAAGTCCTCTGCAGACCTGGTTGCTTCCCAGAGCAGTGAGCAGGGGTCCTGCCTGAGGGGCTGGTGCCAAGGTGGCAGCAGCGGGTTCATGCCCTCAGAGGAGCAGGAATGGCTGATGCTCCTGTGGCTGCTAAGTTTCCAGACCCACCTCTTCTTCTTAGAGGAGACGTGAGCTGTCCAACGCCCAACCCAGCCACGGTGGGCTCTGCTGGTTGTCCACACCCTCTGCCCAACTCCCCTAAAGCCTTCCCTTTCAGGCTCATATCCTTGTTAACAGTAAACACAAACACGCATAAGTAAATATTAGCTTCTCTCTCTCTTTACATCCTTCCTTCTGCCTTTCCTCTTTCCCTCCATAGCCCCTCCCTCCCCCTCTTCCCTTCTTCTCTGGCGCAATTCTGTTCCAATTCGAAGCCCTGTGGATTTTTCCAGCTGCCTGGAAGGAGGTCACCTATGCGGTGCTGGGAAGAGGAAAGCACAGAGATTAATATTTTTAGATGTTATTTTACTCCACCACTGGTGGAAATTGTTACTGTTTTTACACAATCACAAGACAAATATAAGAGTGGCTTAGCTGTCACCATTCCTGTTCTTTTCACAGTTCTAGCCCAATTCCACAGTACTGAGGATTCTGGTAGCCCCTTCCTCTTGTCCCAGCCATGTCACTTGGACAAATGGCTATACGCCCCATGAAGCAGGTGATTCATGGTATGAAGGTTGATGCTCAGAAAAGGCCATGGACACAAAAACGTTTGAAAATCATAAAACCCACTGAAACAGAAGATACTATTTTGTACTTATTTTGGGTGTACCTAATATCCTTAGGTTATACTCTAATATAAATGAAATATCTATTTAATACTTTAATATAAAGAAAACTCTGCATTAAAATTAAGAGGAGCCAAAGTTGCATAGAATTTATGCCAACAGACCCATACCCAGGTCAGGGCTTGGCGCCTGTGACCCGTACACATCACTCATCCTTAAACAGCTCATTCTGTACCAGATGCAGTCAGCCAGCTCAAACAATCCCAGTCTCAGACTTTGGAGCAAGGAAAGGAAGTAATAAAACCTTTAGGTACAAATCTAGAAAAAAAGGGCTGGTGCCCTTGAAAGAGAATATAGCCCCTTTGGCAGGGATGCCGTGTGATCTGTGTGGTGCTCTAAAACCCCCCTGAAGTCATTAGTTCAATCTTGCACTCTTTGATGCAAGCAACTCAGCTGCTCCCTTGCCTTCTGCACACCTACCACCTGACTCTGAGGACCTCTGTCCCCAGCCACCTAAGCAAAGGCTACTTTGCTGAGTGATTCCCAAAGGGAAGAGCTTTACTCAGAGGGAGTCTGTTTGCTTTTATCATTAGGCAGAGGGAGGAAGGACTCCTGTTCCCATCTTTCTTCAGAGACTGTGGTTTTTGTGTTGCCACTTAGCAGCCTGGGGTTTGAGGTTCCCCTCAGTTGGCAGGTATGGTCACAAAGAGATCTTTCTAGTAGGAGTGCCCCTAGGCCGCACTGGCTCATCCACACCTGCTCGTCTTCTCAAGCCTTCTAGTCATGCCTCCCCTGCCCTGCCTCCTCGGAGCACGTCTGTCCCTCTAGGCCTCCTCTGCTTCTTTGAGCACCAATTATGATTTGGGGGTCATGTATGTTTCGGGTCTTTATTTCATGTTTATGAGTGGAGAGAAATGGATTGAAGTCATTCCCTGGGTGTGTTTCTGTTTTTTTCTCATGGTAGTGCCTTTATGAATTTGATGGCATGTTATTTGGTGCCTGTATACTCATCACAACTGACCTTATTGTGTATTTTACCCTTTATTATTTATTGAAAAGTGGCCTTCCTTGGCCCACTTACTATTTCTTTGCAACTTTTCTGTATGTTGAAAAATTCTTCCACTAACAATGTTTGAACCTAGTTGAAGGATAATGAGGTATTCATCATCTAATTCTTTCCACATCTCTGTAGACCTGAAACATTTCAAATCAAAAAGCTGGAGTGTGGGAGGATACCACCGTGAGAGCTGCTCAGGATGCCTGCTCAGCACACGTAAAATCTTGTGGTTTCAGGGTGTGGTGGCAGGCACCTGTTCACGGAAGACCAGGATTTGAACCCAGGGTTTGCAACACACACAGATAATTCATTTCCTTGAGCCCCAGGTCCTGCCTTAAAATGGGAGCAAGAGTCTCAGTGGGTTTGTTGCAGTCACTGAGGTAACCCATGTGAAGGTAGCAGCTATGTAATAATTCCTCAGTTAGTATAGCTTTTGAAGTTTATGAGGAGCAGTGTTATAATGAACGTTCTATCAGGGTTTGGGGCCCGAAAGACCTGAATTAAACCCCTAGATCTTTTCACTTGCCCAGGCACCTGATGCAAAGTAAATGATCTCTTTTGTGTCTAGTTCTGTGTCTGCAAAGTGAACCATGCCTTAGAGAGTTATTGTGAGGGTTAAATGTGACAAAGTGCACAAAGACCCGGGCTGACTGCAGGTGTTTATTAAAGAAGTCATTATCATTATAAGATATGGTATATTTATAAAACACTTAATGTAATATCTACTATTTGCCTTGCATTTGTGCTGAGTCACTTCAGTCATGTCTGACTCTCTTGAGACCCCATGGACTATAGCCCACCAGGCTCCTCTGTCCATGGGATTCTCCAGGCGAGGATACTGGACTGGGTTGCCATGCCCTTCTCCAGGGTACTGTGTGCCTTACACTATACTAAATGCTTTTCAGATATTAACTCAATTCTCAAACAGTGCTAGTCAGAACACTGCAATGATCTCTGTTTTACTTATGAGGAATCAGGCACAAAAAGATAATTAGTTTGCCCAAAGTCACCCAGCTGGTAAGTGGGAGGAACTGAATCCAAATCCAGGTGGCCTGGCTCCAGAATCCTTGCTTTTATTTGCCACAGCCTCCCAACATAAATATTAGAAAACAAACATCCTATTATCTGGGAAGTATTTTGTGACATTGAATGGTTCATTGTCTGTTTGGAATCCTTTGACACAGTCTGTGTTTCAGATTTTATAGAATACAGTATTCTATCAGTAACCAAACTTCTCTAGCAACTTGGGCAAAAAAGTAAAATAAGTCTGCCCCCTCCCTTCCAAACACCACCACCGCTACCACTCCCAAGCAAAGACAGTCACCATCACCATTACCTCTACCACCACAAGGCCTTTTAAAATTTTTCAAATGTATTTTTATTTATTTTTGGCTACACTGGGTCTTCATTGCTGCGTGCGGGCTTTCTCTAGCTGCGGTGCCTGGGGGCTAATTTTGTTGCCGTAGGTGGGCTGCTTACCAGCTCTGTGCGTGCAGGCCTCAGCAATTGCGGTGCACGAGCTTCGTTGCTCCACAGCACGTGAGACCTTCCAGGACTAGGAGCAAACCCATGTCCCCTGCTTTGGCAGGCAGATTTTTAACCACTGACCACCAGGGAAGTCTCAAGAAGGTCTTCTTGATGAATGAAAATATGACCCTGGGCACCTGGAGAATCGTTCCCTAAGACCTCCATGAAGTAGAGATTTGTGGCAGAAAGCAGAAAGCAAAGCTTTGTGTAGCGAGTCACCACACCACTACACACTGTGTAAGCTGTCAGTGCATCAGAACAGCTCTCTTCAGGGCAGGAGAACACCGAGTGGACTCTAGACTAAAGCATCTTTCCTGTGAGGCAAGAAGAGCTGCTTTCTCTTCTGGAAATCCAATACTTTGTTTTCAAATGAAGGTTGAAAACACCTACCTTTTTCAAATATGAATCACAGTGGTGCTGCCCTGCGTTGAAAGGTCTTTGCGTATCTTTACTCAGGCACATGAAGACGGGTTAAGCGATTGCCTTCATTAGCGACCTTCACATTTTGATGACTTTTGATATGTAAAAGAAGAGGTAATGCCATCTTAGTGTTTCCAGTAGAAAGCAACCATTTTTCAAAGTCTAGGCTAGTAAACCAAAACAGCAGCAAAACATACATGCACATATAAGGTAACTATGTGAGGTGGTGGCTGTTAACTCCCCTTATTGTGGTCTTCATTTCACATTATGTGTGTGTACCAAGCTATCACATTGCACACCTTAAATTACACAGTGGAACTGTGTAACTCTCAGTGAAGCTACAGAACAATTTTAAAAACCAAAGAAATATTTGAAATTTTTTAAACAAATTTTTTTTCTCTGTGAGTCAGGCTCCTCGAGGCCCCAGTAACCTCATGGTAAAGTCCAGCAATAGTCTGGCAAGCAGACACCCCTATGTTGTTGCTCTGTGCAACCAGGAGTGCTGGTGTGTGTTCACTTACACAGTGCACTGTGTATTCAACCCAAACATACAGGGTGGGGTAGAGGGGGCTGCCCAGAGCCTCATCCTGGATAGAGGTCCTTCCAGGCTATAGAGGAGGCATCATCTGGGGACACAACACCAGGTCACTTCCAGATAGAAGAGACAGGCTTTGGTGGTTCCTATGGCATCTAGTCCCATCACTTCATGGGAAATAGACGGGGAAACAGTGGAAACAGTGTCAGACTTTATTTTTTTGGGGTTCCAAAATCACTGCAGATGGTGACTGCAGCCATGAAATTAAAAGACACTTACTCCTTGGAAGGAAAGTTATGACCAACCTAGATAGCATATTCAAAAGCACAGACATTACTTTGTCAACAAAGGTCCATCTAGTCAAGGCTATGGTTTTTCCAGTGGTCATGTATGGAGGTGAGAGTTGGACTGAAGAAAGCTGAGTGCTGAGAAATTGATACGTTTGAACTGTGGTGTTGGAGAAGACTCTTGAGAGTCCCTTGGACTGCAAGAGATCCAACCAGTCCATCCTAAAGGAGATCAGTCCTGGGTGTTCATTGGAAGGACTGATGCTGAGGCTGAAATTCCAATACTCTGGCCACCTCATGCGAAGAGTTGACTCATTGGAAAAGACCCTGATGCTGGGAGGGATTGGGGGCAGGAGGAGAAGAGGACGACAGAGGAGAAGATGGCTGGATGACATTACTGACTCGATGGACATGAGTTTGAGAGAACTCTGGGTGTTGGTGATGGACAGGGAGACCTGGTGTGCTGCGGTTCATGGGGTTGCAAAGAGTCAGACACAACTGAGTGACTGAACTGAACTGAGGGTACTCTATAGTTTCAAACATTGACAAGCTATTGAACCAACAAACAATAAGAATTTTGAGCTCACAGAGGCTGGTAGGAGATCACGTCCTGGTTACAAAAAAAAGGGAGGGGGGCAATTAAGATTAACCCTTGAGTGGCATGCCCAGGAAGTATAGGTCACACGTCACCTGCTCATGCCAGCACTGAGGTTGGCATTTATATCAGCTTTAAAAAAAGCTGGGCTGAGAAGATGCTCCTTTGGTCAAAATGATTGATCTGTATCCATAAAGCTGATTCACTTCATTGTACAGCAGAAACAAATATAACATTGTAAAGCCGTTATACTCCAATTTAAAAATTGATCATATAATTAAATATAAGAGGTAAAACTTAAAACTGAAAACAAGCATAAGTGGAAAAAAAGGTTGAAAAGAAGATAGATTCAGAGTCTGTAATAATTCACCCACATTGAATTATTTGGATAAACTCTGTTGTCATAAACAGGCTGAATTCACTAAAAATAAAGGATCCCTGAGACTATTTCACAGGTCTGATCAGTGGTTCGCTACAAAAAAGAGGCAAAGTGTGTGGGGTCCTCTGCAGAGTACAGCCCAGGATCAGAAGCTGTTGGCTTTTGTTGAAATTTATAGCGAATTTATCGACTCATGAGATAAATATTGACCAAACCAAAGTCAAGGTTATTACATCTTCAGGAATAATAAATCCTGGTGCTCTCAGTGACACAAAGTCAATATATGCTCTGCTGTGTAAATTCCAGGCAAACAACTTCCTTGGAACATCTGTAAATCTCTCCGTCATGACCACGAGACTAGCTTTTTGAAAATTACTATTGACAGAAGATGGAGATTTGGGCCCAGTAGCAACACCGCCTGCTCACCAACGTGGAACTCACCAGGCAGCCCCGTTGCACTGAGATGGACTTCCTGATTTGTTTACTGGAAACATAACCCAAAGGACTGGTACTTGGCATCTACTGTCACTGATGAAGAATCAAGATCTTCTCATTCTAAACAAGAGGCAGAATAAGCCCACATACTCCTGACATCTGCTCTACATTAGGGCAGAAGATAATTATATTCGAAATAAATGAATTCTATCAAAGTTGAAGGGGAAAAAAGAGAACACACACACAGCTGAATCACTTTGCTGTACTCCTGAAACCAACACAACATTATAAATCAACTGTAGTTCAATTAAAAAACCCAAAAGGCAATAACAATATATGAAAAAGCCTCATAGGACTTAATTTCCACAAGCTCAGTCTTAGTCAGTGATGTGAAAGAGGTGCCCAAAACATTAATTACATTGTGATTTGCGTTGTAGGTCTAAGAAGGGGATAGAGTTCTGTCTGATCCTCACTATTAAAATGATGCTGAATTTGAGATCAGACTTTGATGGATATATTGGCAAATGTATTGTTGGCTATTGCATGGTATTAGATTTAAGGTTTGTTTGTTTGTTTTTTTTTTTAAATAAAGAAAAACCCTAGGTCCTGGTGGCATGAGGCAGAGGGGCAGCAAGGGATTTGCTCCCTAGGAGTCGGTCCTCCTCTATCTTTTTGGTTCCAATCCATCAATGAACTTTTATCAGTCATTGACTAGGGAATGCACAAGAAGTGGAGTCTGTATCAGAGTAACTAGTAACTGTAGCACGTACTCCATCCTCTGCAAAATCTATGGAGATGTAGAAAAGTGGAAACCATGATATCTTGGGACCGTCTTCAGGGACTCCTGGGAATAGGCAGGACCTCAGTTTATATCAAGGTCAGCAGTTGCAGCCTCCTGCCTTAACTGGGGGCTTCCCTGGTGGCTCAGATGGTAAAGAATCTGACTGCAATGCAGGACACCCAGGTTCAGTCCCTGGGTCAGGAAGATCCCTTGGAGAAAGGAATGGGTACCCAGTCAAATATTGTTTCCTGGAGAATCCCAAGGACATAGGAGCTTGGTGGGCTACAGTTCATGGGGTTGTAAAGAGTTGGACACAACTGAGTGACTAACACTTCTCCTTGCCTAGGCTGGATCCCTGGAGCATCTTATGGTATCCAAACTGAAGGCACACTTGGAAAATGAAAGAAAGATGGGAACATGTCAAAAGGACATAAGAGTCATTCTGAAAGAGTACCCCATGGCCAAAGCCAGATCAATCCGTGAGTTTCCACTGATGACAAA